>LPNX011101196.1:76698-143013 GCA_001517045.1 Pseudotsuga menziesii
TGAAAGGAGGCAATCACACAAATCCATGAACATCAATTATTTTTTCATTCAAAGTGGACTCCTATCCATCATTAGCTAGCTTAGCATTCATGACAATGGTTGCCATCCATTGTTCTTGAGCAACTTCTCATTCTTCGAGAAAGCAAGGTAAGAACTTGTCATTTTGACATTTGTGGGTGACGATGGGCTATGAGAGGCTAATTATGGCATTGTTCATGCATTCTTGTACATCACAGTGAATTCTATGCCTTGACCTTTATTTAGAGTGATGCAAGTACTTGGTGCAACACAAATGTTGCAAGGGAGTCCATAAGAGGCTCCTTGCTTATGCTACAAAGACTTTTACCATAATACTCAAACAATTAACATAACATAGAGGCACCACATCCAACTCCACTTTTTGTTCTTATATAATAATCTTCATATAGATATTAACACAAATTAATGAACCATTTTCCCATTAAGAACTTTGTACATGTTGGCCCTGGTTAAACAAGATGTGTTCATTTTTCTTTGTATGAGGAATATGATTGCATATCCAATGAATTGCAACACTTTTTGAAAACTAGTGAAATAAAGCATTTTATCCTCTTAAAGGGTGACCTTCCATGAAATGGGTGTAGGGGGATATTGAATGGTTGCATGTCAATATTGAATAGTTGCATGACAATAAGATTGCGTAATTGTTTAGGATATTTTGTTGCCTGAGCATGGTATATTTTTTTGCTTATTAGTGTGTTTGGAAAAATAAATTGGATTTTAAGCATGTTTGTCTTTGGATCTTATTGTCTTTTACTAGAATTACAAATGATGAAATCTATGTGTTAATATTGCTCCTCTTCCTGATTCTTAAAGGGTGCTAGCTTAATGGAAGAGCACCTTCTTTACAAGCAGGAGATTGGTGGTTCGATTACTCCATGCCCTAATGATATTGCAATGTATTTCTAAAGGTAAAAAATGTAGTAGTGCAAGATGGATGTAATATTAGACACAATACTAAATGCAAAACATGATGTAAGAGTGAAAGTCACACCAAACACAAAAGTGGACGCAAAATCCGACCTTATGTCAAACGCAAATGTGGACACAAAAATGGATGTCACACTAAATGCAAAATTGGATGCAAAAAGAGACTCAACACTAGACACAATTAATGACTCAAAACTAGATGTAATAATAGGTCCAAAACTAGACGCAACAATAGATGAAAAAGTGGATTCCTAACTAGATGTAAAATTGGACATTAAATTGACCACAAAATATGGTGTATCGATGGACATAAAACTAGGTGTAACACCAGGTGCAAAACTGGAAGCAACATTTGGCGCAAACAAAAACTTAAAACGAGACACAATTTTAAATGCAAGACGGGACAAAACATTGGATGTAAAACTAGACGTAATATTGAATGCAAGATGGAATGCAACATTGGACACACAACTAGATGCAATATTAGATACAAACATGGGCGCAAAACTAGGCACAACACTGGGTGCAAAATTGGGCTCAAACATAGATGTAGAAAAAGACATCAATCGGGATGCAACACTAGGTACAAACCTAGATGCAAAATATGACGTAAAACGAGATGAAACATTTGGCATAAACATGGATACAAAAAAAGACGTAAAACAAGATACAAAATTAGATGCAACATTATAAGTAAATTTGGATGCAAAACTAGACGCAATATTGGGCCTAAAATTGGATGCAAACCTAGATGCAGAATTGGACACATAATTTTATGTAAAACATGGTGCAAAATTGGGTGCAAGACTCAATGAAAAACTAGGAGAAAAATAAGACGCAACATTGGATGTAAAAATGAGCGTGAAACTGGGTGCAAACAAGGGTGTAACAAAGGATGCAAAAAATATGCAATAGAAGTTGAAAAATTGGGCGCAAATAAAGGCATAACATTAGATGCAAAAAATTGGGTGCAAAAATGGACACAAAAATGGATGTTAAAAAGGACAGAAAAAAAGATGCAATAGATGGCGTTTTACGAAAATGTACAATAGCGCCTGGTTTAGCGCCGGATTGTTCACCACAATTAGGAAAAAATTACACTAAAATCCGACGCTAAATCCAGTTTTTGTTGTAGTGCAAATTGATCAATATGTTTTGATCATCGATAAAGTTCATATGGTGCCTGAATTTAGTGATTTCTATAGATAAGGTGTCCCAAATGATGTGCTTTGCCCCTTGGAGAGCACCTTTCCCAATGTTTCTTTCTTTTAGTTCATTGAATTTCTTCTGTAGCTGATTCCTGTCTTGCAATATTTTATTTTTATTCTCACTTACTTTGGCCAATTCAGACTTGATTTTTTCATTCTCCGCTTTTAACTCTTTTATTTCTTCATCCTTTAAGCTGACCTAGGACATAGGTATTGACAAGTCATCTGTAGAAAAGTCATTCAATGGTTTATCAATATTTACAATGGACAGGTCCTCATCTATAGGAGTCTTACTCATCAATTTTTCCATGATTTCCTTTTCCTCGTTTTGGTCCCTTTTCAGCAAGGCAATTTGAGATATCAGTTCACTTCGTTCGGCTTCCCATCTGTCCTTCTCCTCTTGTAACTCGACAGCTTTTCCTTTGTGTTCCATCATCTCCTGCTGCATCTTGTCTTTCTCTTCTTGCAGTGCCAATAATTCGGATGATTGAACATGTTCTGAGCCTGGGATCTTCAATCTTTTCTTCAAAACTTGGAGAGCATTGTCCTTTTCTTCCAACATTCTTCTGACCACTTGGGTGTTATTTATTTCATTGCCTGAACTCATAATATCTCCTTGTAGCTTCTTAATCTGAATGGTATTGGTCTTATTTTCAACTCTTTCATGTTTCAATTGAATCTCTAACTTATCTACCAAAGTTTGTAGTTTATTGATTCTCATCATAGCTTGTAACAGACCTGAATAAATAATATCACTTGTTTGCTTGTGAAGCTGTATCTTATCAGGTACACTAATCTTATCCAATCTTAGTTCCATTTCTATCACTTTCTTATCACTCACCATGGCCAATTTGAAGGTATTTCTTTCTGTATCTCTGGCAGAAACCAGGGAAGTTTTCAGATTGTTTAAATTCCTTACCTTCGGGAGTAAACTTCTTGTCTCTTCTAGAGACTGCTTTCTTTTCTCCATATAACTGGCCTTAAGCTCTTCCTTGGATTTGAAAATTGAGCTTGGTTCTGAACTATCTACACTTTTAAAAGAAAATTGATTTATTTGTACGGATTTCGTTGGGACTAAAGCAACTCTCTTGAAATCATCAGAAACCTCTTCACTTGAGACTCCACCAACTTGTAACACTCTTGCCTTTTTATGTAATCCATCTTCATCCACTTCCATGCTTTCAATTTCAGACAGACTCCTTTTAATCAAAACATTAGGACCCTCTGTCACTTGTGATATGGTAACTGGTAAAGTACTTGCATCTCCATTGGACCCTGGAGTTTCCGTAAACTGCAACAGATTTGTTGTTTCATTCAATCCTTCAATAAACTGGTGTTCAAACGGTTTGTTTTTGTTGGCCTGCTTCCTTAGGGAAATTATGTGGTGAGGGTCATAATTTGCCTTCGTCTCTTTTTGAAATTCCATTCTTCCCAATAACTTTTAAATAAACACTAAGGCACCTTTATTTTTGAAAATAAAAGATCCAACCTTGAGTGGGAATTTGATATTTGAAGACTTTTTAAAGGCTCCAAAATGTTCTTCCTCTGAATGCAGCCTTTGCCTCATGAATTCTAATGCAAAAACTATGGGAGTGAGGAAATTGGGTAACCTATATGGTTCCCCAGTGAATCCATATATCCTTAAAACAGTACAATCTTTATGCAGGAACCAGTCTCTGACTCGATCTTCAGGCGAGGATTGCATCAGGCATTTCATATCTTCTAACACATGGGGCAGCACTTCATCGAACAACATTTTATACATCTCTGACATGATTGAATTGGCAAACTCAAACATGCTGATCTACTTGGGAAAATCAGAAGAGAAGATGGTACTCAAAAACTGTAATTCAATGACATTTGAACACAGCAACATGTTCAACAAGTAAGTTTGAAATTCAAAGAACCTGACCTTCGGGAATTCACTTAACTGAATGTGTATTACTTCCGCCAAGTACTCATCTAGACTGAAAACAGGAACTAATTGAGACTCTGAACGAAATGAACTTATTTTTAACAAAAAACCAAGGATGACTTCAGTTACGTGACAATCATCGTCAAGACCCAAAATTTGATAGACCAGGGATACCACTAATTGAACTTCATTTTTGAAAATATGAACATGGTAAGGCGGGAAAAGACCGTCTAAAGACTGACCCTTTTTCAAAATACTTGACAGAAATTTGCAACGGACTTCAGAGATACAACTTTTGTACAATTCAGCGAGAATAAACTCATTTACAGGTTCACGGTTGTCAGGGTAACTGTCGGGCAGGTTTAAATTTTTGTGGACAACTTTGGCATTGAGTTTACAGAGTATTCGAGAAGTAGACTGACTCACAATGACTCTTTGAGAAGGGGAATAATTGACCGCACACCACTTTGTGAATTCTGGAAAATGCAGGGTTTGTTTGAGAGCAAAATAATACAAAAAGGATTTACAGACATTCAAGACATCATTTCCTTGCGAATTGTAGTGCCACAACCTTTCTTTACTGACTGATACACTTCCTATAGACAGAAAAGGGTCGCACACACCTCTGTCTCTATCAACTAAATAATCTTCACTGTCATCTATAATTCGACCAGACCCTTGCAATTCCTTCTCTTGGTCCATAACTCAGTTGATAATGGCAATTAGATGGACGAATTATGGGCGTTTAAGCCTTACCTGTTTACCGTGGCTCGAAATTGACAGTCGAAGGTTGACAAATCTGCAGGTCTTTTTCACTCCTCTGGCCCCAATAAAATAACCACGGAACAAGTCAACTTCCCTTTTATAGGACCCCACTCCGGAGCGTGCCTTTGGCGGTTTCCTCTAAACCGCTTTCACCTCTGGATTACACCACGATTGTCCATGTGGACAGTGGTTTATATTCCACAACCGCCCTTTACCTTTATCTACTACACACCTTCCTGCTCCAGGTCTATCTGTGGCCGTTGATCGATTTCACCTTTATTTCTCCGCTATCAGATCAGGTGGCACGTATCCAATTCCGCTGAGCGTCGTGGTCTTATCCATCATGCAAGTTTCTGCTCCGGATTCATCCACAATCGTAGATGTAATCTACCTTTATTTATCCGATGTTAGATCAAATGACACTTACTCAATTCCGCCGGGCTCCGTTGTTTTAACAAGCGCGCAGGTTCACAAAGCGGAGCTTATACAGATCGTAGATCTCATCCGACTGGATCGACGACCGTTGATCCATATACTACATTAAACGCCCGCATATACTTATCTTCCTCGCATCTTTTTAGGGAGCGGATATAATACAAACCATTGATCTTCTTCTTTTCACTCCGCATCATCAGATCCTTTGAAAAATTATCGTTTTTCGCCTTTTACCATGCTTTCATACTATAAAATTTTAACCAAAGTATTGCAAACGACCATTACCTCTTCTTCACTATGATTTTTCGAGCTTCTGCTAAGTAGGGTTGTTAACAGTATCATCCCTGGGCACTTTCCCTAAAGTTATCTGGGGACCTCGGTCCTAGAGAATAAAGAGGGATTGTATCATCCCAGGACATATGTCCATAAGTGATAAGGTGACTTCGGTACTCGAGAACGTGTGTTGATCCTGTAATTCTGAAAGGAAGAATCATTGGTAGCTCCGTAAAGACTTGATCCCGTAATTCTGAAAGAAAGGATTGTCTGAGTTCCACAGATGTGTTGATTCCGTAATTCCAAAAGGAAGGATTATCTGAGTTCCACAGATGTGCTGATCCCATAATTCCAAAAGGAAGGATCGTTGGTAGCTCCGTAAAGACTTGATCCTGTAATTTCGAAAGGAAGGATTGTCTGAGTTCCACAGATGTGTTGATCCCATAATTCCGAAAGTAAGGATCATTGGTAACTTCGTAAAGATCTAAATCCCATAATTTTGAAAGGAAGGATCGTCTGAGTACCACAAATGTGTTGATCCCATAATTCCGAAAAGGAGGATCGTTGGTAACTCCGTAAAGACCTAAATCCCATAATTTCGAAAGGAAGGATCGTATGAGTACCACAAATGTGTTGATCTCGTAATTCTAAAAGGAAGGATCATGTTGATGTTTTGATGATGATGATGTTTTGATGATGATAATGTTTTGATGAGAATGATGTTTTGATGATGATGATGTTTTGATGATGATGTTTCTGATCGAAAGGTCAAAGTGTTGAAGATGTTGCTGATCGAAAGGTCAAAGTGTCGAAGATGTTGTTGCTAATCGAAAGGTCAAAGTGCTGAAGATGTTGCTGATCGAAAGGTCAAAGTGTTGAAGATGTTTCTGATCGAAAGTTCAAAGTGTTGAAGATGTTTCTGATCGAAAGGTCAAAGTGTTGAAGATGTTGCTAATTGAAAGGTCAAAGTGCTAAAGGTGTTGCTGATCAAAAGGTCAAAGTGCTGAAGATGTTGCTGATCGAAAGTTCAAAGTGCTGAAGATGTTGTTGTTGATCGAAAGGTCAAAGTGCTAAAGATGTTGATGCTGATCAAATAGTTGTTATCATTGAATATTGAAGACAAAGACTATATGATGTTGAAAAGCTTCCAATGATTTACAGATGTGTTACCTTGATGATGTTGATGATGTCCTTTATCTCTCTCCTACCATTGTTGTTGTTGATGTTGTTGATGTATTTGTAACTTCAGAATGTATTCATCTATGTATCTTATGTATTGTAACTCGATGTTTATTCTGGGATGTATCTATAATGTAATTGAGCCATATTTTCATGCCCCAATTTTCATATCGGGAGGATCAATAATGTAAACAAGTCATGTCAAGTCATAGTGAGTAACCCTCCAATTGTCTAAGGGTTAAAGTCCCCACAGTTCCGGGGCACTAGGGTTATTAGACTCTCCTAGTAGAGGTCAGCCCTGGTAGGGTTTTAGTCATGTCAGGATTAGTATAAATAGAGAACTAGAGTCTCTATTTATTACACATCTCACACACACTCAAGTATAGCGCATAGTTGAGGAAGGAGAAGACACTGGGGCTAGTCAAGAAGAAGATTACTGTTGTTGGGAGATCACTTACTGTTTTGGGGATTTTACTGTTTTGGTGCTGATTCTATCTATGAGGAAGTTGTGAGGTTTTATTCTTTATGGTTTCCCCAAGGAAAAACACTTTGTTCATTGTCTCTTGTGTTTGATTACTGTACTTGTTATTCTGTCAGTTAAAGATCCTAATAATGCTAGCTTAATGTTGAAAAACTAACATGGTATCAGAGCTAACCTAAGAAGAAGACAATGTGTAGCTATGGGAACTAGGGATTCCTAGTTTGTGGATCTTCCTCCATATATTTTCAGCAAAAGTAAGGTGGAACAACTCTACTCCTTAGGGTGCATCTTTCTATCGAAGCAGAATCCAATTCTGAGTTTTTTCAGTTTTGGACCTTTCACTACTGTTGAAAATTAGGGATTTTTACAGAAGAGGAATTTTTCAGTGAGCCTAGGCCTGGATTGATCTCCTCCCCAAAATCGAAGTTAGGGACAAATTTCAAGGCATTTGGGTGGACAGAACTCCAAAAAAGAAAAACCCTAATGTGCTCCTGAACTAGCTCTGTAGGATTTCAGCTAAGTCTTAGATCCGACATTTTGACCTAGTAAGATCTAAGATCTCTTGTATTTTCATTTGAGATTCTCATTTTAAATATGTCTCATCAGACCAAGCTTGATGAAAAGCTTGAGGGAGATGATAACTTCCGAGCCTGGAAGTATAGGATCTCCCTGGTCCTGGAAGAGAATGAATTAGACTCCTACATTCATGAGGAGGTTCCAGTTCCAGAGGGAGATGAGGCAAAGGCCTTACATAAGAATAAGATGGTTATGGCAAAGAGGATCATTGCTGATTCTATCAAGGATCACCTTATCCCACAGGTGTCCTCTTTTAAGACACCTAAAGCTATGTTTGATGCCCTAACCAAGTTATTTGAAGGAAAGAACATAAACCAGAAGATGACTTTGAGGAATCAACTGAAGAATGTGAAAATTCAGAATGCAAAAACTATCCAGTCTTACTTCACAAGGGTTTCTCAGATCAAGGAATAATTAGAAGCTATTGATGAAGAAGTGGAAAATGCAAAGATTGTGATGACTAATTTGAATGGCCTTCCTAGGTCATGGGATGCTTTCATTCAAGGAATCTGTGCTAGAAAGAAGTTAGTCAAATTCAGCAGACTATGGGAAGAATGTTCTCAAGAATAAGCACGGATAGCAGCTCGAGAAGAGAAGATGGGAAGAGAAGACCAAGCTCTCAGAGTTCACTCCAAGAGAAGCAGAAGAAGACATCATTACCTCAAAGGTAAGAATCCTCATCATAGAGATAACAATAGAAAGGATCTATCTAGAATAAGATGTTATACATGTGATGAGATAGGGCACTTTGCAAAAGACTGTCCTAAGAGCAAGAACCACTCTCATAAGAAGAAGGGGAACAAAAGAAGACATCATGCTCATGTTGGAGAGGATGATGAACCATCCAAGAAGAGATCCAAATATGAAAGTGAAGATTCTTCAAGCAAGGATGAATATGTTTTGATCTCTGCTCTCACAGGTAACATTACTCATGGCAATGATGATTGGCTTATAGACAGTGGGGCTTCCAAACATATGATGGGATTCAAGGAATCCTTTGTAATACTGTCAGAACATGAATCACCTCACAAGGTGAAGCTAGGAGATGACTACCAATATCCAATAAAAGGTAGTGGGGAATCTTCATATAAACTAGACTCTCGTAAGTCTCTAACAATGAAAGAAGTATTGTTTGTGACAGGACTCAAGAAGAACCTTCTCTCCATATCAACATTGGATGCAAAAGGAATGCGGGTTGCATTCATAGATGGTCAAGTGATCATGTGGCCAAAAGGAAAGACTATTGATGATGCAGTGGTGATTGGAGAACAAGAAGGAGGCTTGTACAAATTGAAGGGCCATCCAGAACAAGCCTTGGTCCATGACACAATAGAGCCAAGTGAACTTTGGCATAGAAGGCTTGCACATGTGCATTATAGAGCACTACCTATTGTAAGCAAAGTTGTTGAAGGTCTTCCAGAATTCCAAGCAAAACATGATGGTGTCTGCAAAGGATGTGCGAAAGGAAAGAATACAAAGAAGACATTTCCTAGTAGCGAAATCAAAGCCAAAGACATACTAGAAATCATCCACTCTGATGTATGCGGTCCTATGTCATCAAACTCACTAAGTGGGTATGCATACTATGTTTCTTTTATCGATGACTTTTCTAGAAAGACATGGGTTTACTTCATGAAGAACAAAGACGAAGTATTCAATAAGTTCAAGGAATTCAAAGCCTTGATCGAGAACCATACTGAAAAGAAGATTAAGACTTTTCGATCAGATAATGGCAGAGAATTCACTTCGAATGAATTCAAGGAGCTATGCAAAGAATTAGGGATTAAGAGGGAGTTGTCCACTCCTTATAATCCACAACAGAATGGGATTACGAAACGAAAGAATAGAACTATCATGGAAGCTGTAAGAGCTATGCTTCATGATCAAGATCTTCCGATGCATCTTTGGGCTGAAGCTGCCAGAACAACGGTGTATGTACAGAACTGCACTCCACATAGATTACTCGAGAACAAGACTCCTGAAGAAGTCTTCTCCGGAAAGAAACCAGAAGTCAGCCATCTCAGAATATTTGGCTGTCTTGTGTACATACACATTCCAAAAGAGAAGAGAACAAAATTAGATCCTTCAGGAAAGAAGGGCATATTTGTGGGATACTCTGAAAGCTCAAAGGCTTACAAAATCTATTTCCCAGGATACAAGAAGATTGACATCAGCAGGGATGTGACATTTGATGAAGACACAGCTTATAACAAATCCAGAAAGGGACCTACTGAAGAACCTGAAGAAATAGAAGCAGAAGTACCCAGAATTCATGATACAACCATGAATGAATAAGCTCAAGAAGAAGATTGAGATTTCGAGGAACCACAAAGACCTGTAGATACACCTCTGGAGAAGAATCCTCATAAGAGGAAACCTGCTTGGGTATGTGAACTTATCCAAGGTGCAGAAAGATATGGGGCTCCATAAGAGAATCACAGAGAAAGAAAGAGGACCAGATCCTGCTCTGGGTATGTATCTTTACTATGTGATTTCATTGATAAAGAACCTTCCAGTTATGAAGAAGTGGAAAAACTGAAAGAATGGAAGGATGCTATGATCGAAGAATATCAATTGATCATGAAGAATGATGTTTGGGATGTTGTCCCAAGACCAGAAGGGAAGTCAGTTGTAACTTCCAAATGGATCTACAAGATCAAGCATGCTGCAGACGGTAGGATTGAAAAATATAAGGAAAGATTTGTAGCTTGGGGTTTCTCTCAGAAAGAAGGAATAGACTATGAAGAAACCTTTGCACCTGTAGCTAGATACACTTCCATCAGATCAGTACTTGCTTTGGCTGCAGTGATGAAATGGAAGATACACCAGATGGATGTCAAGACTGCCTTCTTGAATGGTGTAGTAGAAGAGGAAGTGTATGTAGAACAACCACTCAGTTTTGAGACACATGACAGAGAGTCTCATGTATGCAGATTGAAGAAAGCCCTGTACGGTTTGAAATAGGCACCCAGGACCTAGTACGGCAAAATTGACAACTTTCTATCCAGTTTGGGCTTTACCAAGAGTAAAGCAGATTCCAACCTTTACTACAAGGTTGAATATGGAAACCCAGTGATGCTTCTACTGTATGTAGATGATCTATTTATGACAGGCACAGATGGGTTGATTGCTGATACAAAGAGAAAGCTTGCTGCTAAGTTTGAAATGAAGGACTTGGGGATGATGCATTAATTTCCAGGTATGGGGGTGTGGTAGAGTGCAGATGGAATATTCCTTGGAAAAGGGAAATATGCAGTAGAGATCCTGAAGAGGTTTGGGATGATGGACTACAAGGCTATGACCACACCTATGGCATCGAACCTGAAGCTATTGAGTGATTCTTCATCAGAGTCAGTTGATGCTATGATGTATCGTCAGATGATTGGGTCATTGATGTACCTGATGAACACAAGACCAGATATTTACTTTGCCGTGAACACCTTGAGACAGTTTCTGACAGATCCCAGACATGTTCACTTGACTACTGCAAAGCATATTCTGAGGTACCTAAAGGGTACAGTTGATTATGGCCTCAAGTACGATGCGAATCAAAAGATTAACCTGGAGGGTTATGTTGATTTAGATTGGGCAGGAAGTGCCATCGATAGGAAAAGCACTTCAGGGTGTTGCTTCAGTATGGGGTCAGGTGTGATCTCTTGGTTTAGCAGGAAGCAATCCTGCGTGGCACTGAGTACAACTGAAGCAGAGTATGTTGTAGCTTGTTCAGCTAGTTGTGAGGTAGTATGGCTCAGGAAGCTATGGTCTGATTTATTTGATCTCTAGTTAGATGCTGCTTGTATACATTATGATAACCAGAGTTGCGTGAAGTTGTCAGAGAATCCAGTGTTCCATGACAAGTCGAAGAATATCGAGATCAAGTACCACTATATCAGGGATATGGTGCAGAGAGGAGCAGTGAAGCTCTAGTATGTTGCGATGAAGGAATAGATAGCTGATGTATTGACAAAGCCATTGGCTAGGGTGAAGTTTGAGTACTTCAGGGAGAAGCTTGGTGTTCTCCAGATCGATATTTCCTCCAAGGGAAAGTGATGAGTTCCATAGCCATTGTAACATGGTGAGAGGATTGGTTCCTTCCATGGTTAGATGTAAGGGCTGAGCCATTCTGTCATGGTGAGAGGATTGCTTCCTTCCATGTCAGATATGAGTGCTGGCCATTCTGTCGAGTAGGACAGATGTAAGGGCAATTTCCATTCTTTGAATAGAGGTGCCTGGTGAGGTACCAGGAACACTCAATCTAGGACTGAGTAGCCATTTTGATGTGATAGAGGGATGTGTTCCCACTTGATCAGATTTAAGGGCTGAACCATTCTATCATGGCTAAAGGATTAAGTTCCTTGCATGTCAGATGTGAGTGTTGGCCATTCCGACGAGCAGGTCGTATGTAAGGGAAACTGCCATTCTCTAGGAGAATGGAGGCACTTGGTCAGTTACCAGGTAGCTCAGTCGAGGAGGACTGGGGGCCATTCTGATATGACTGTAGGATTGGTTCCTACAAGATCAGATGTGAGTGCAAGCCCTTTCATCATTGTGAGTAGGATGTGTTCCCACCTGGATGAGAGTCTTTCATCATTGTGAGCAGGATGTGGTTTCGGCCTAGGTGGAAGAATAGAGTTCTTCCATCATTGTGAGCAGGATGTGGTTCCAGACTGGATGAAAGTGAGGAAATATTCCATCATTGTGAGAAGGATGTGGTTCTGTCTTGGGTGAAAGAGCAAAGTTCTTTCATCATTGTGAGCAAGATGTGGTTCCAGCCTGGATGGAAGTGCAGAACTCTTCCATCATTGTGAGCAGGATGTGTTCCAGCCTGGATGGATGTGAGTACTGTTCCCTTCTGATGAGTAGGTCAGATGTAAGTGTTGAATCCTTTTCACAGATGATAGTAGTTGTGTCCTATCATGCTGGTGAATGTGAGCGCTGGGCCTTTCTGACGAGTAGGTCAGATATAAGTGCTGAAGAAGATCTACATGGAGGCTAGGCCTACAACCAGCATGAAAAAGGGCTGGCTCTGTAGAACTTCCTGTGATGAGAAGAATCATGAGATAGCATCAGGGATGATCCCAATCAACTGATGATTGAGATCCAGTGATGATCCAGATCGAGTGATGATCAAGATCCAGTGATGATGATCCAGCAGTGATGATCCAAATCGAGTGATGATTGAGATCCAGTGATGATCTAGATCAAGTGATGATTCAGATCCAGTGATGATGCCTCGTGATGATCCAGATCCAGTGATGATGCCACATGATGATCTAGATCAAGTGATGATCCAGATCCAGAGATGATGTCCCATAATGATCCAGATCGAGAGATGATCCAGATTCGATGAATCGAAGATGAAGATGACTTGAAGACTCAAGAAGACCTGAGATGCAGATGATGAGATGATCCAGTTGATACAGAGAAGAAGACCGGTGCTCAAAATTGTGTCGAAAGAATACCTTCCTAGTTAAGAGGGAGTGTTGATGTATTTGTAACTTTGGAATGTATTCATCTATGTATCTTATGTATTGTAACTCGATGTTTATTCTGGGATGTATCTATAATGTAATTGAGTCATATTGTCATGCCCCGATGTTCCTATCGGGAGGATCAATAATGTAAACAAGTCATGTCAAGTCATAGTGAGTAACCCTCCAATTGTCTAAGGGTTAAAGTCCCTTCAGTTTCGGGGCACTAGGGTTATTAGACTCTCCTAGTAGAGGTCGGCCCTGGTAGGGTTTTAGTCATGTCAAGATTAGTATAAATAGAGAACTAGAGTCTCTATTTATCACACATCTCACACACACTCAAGTATAGTGCATAGTTGAGGAAGGAGAAGACACTGGGGCTAGTCAAGAACAAGATTACTGCTGTTGGGAGATCACTTACTATTTTGGGGCTTTTACTGTTTTGGTGCTGATTCTATCTCTGAGGAAGTTGCGGGGTTTTCTCCTTTATGGTTTCCCCAAGGAAAAACACTTTGTTCATTGTCTCTTGTGTTTGATTACTGTACTTGTTATTCTCTCAGTTAAAGATCCTAATAATGCTAGCTTAATGTTGAAAAACTAACAGATGTTGTTGTAGAATACGCTTCTTGTTAAGGGGGAGTGTTGAAATATTGTAACTTCAAAGAATATTCTATATGTATCTTTTTTTGGTCCCCAATGGTCCTGCTGGGAGAACCACTTGTATTACTTTGTACCCCAATGCTTCTAATCGGAAGAACTAATAAGGGCCATGAGGTAGTCCCCTCTAATTGTAAAGGTGGGTCATTATCACCCCAATGTGGTTACTTGAGCCTACATGTGTAACTCGAGCCTACATGATTAACTCGAGCCTACATGTCGGATTTAATTATTAAAGTGAACGGATGAATATAAATAGAGGTGTGGCGCTCCTCATTTGGAACATACATTCTCACTTGTGTAGCACATTAGTGAATGATAGAGAAGTAGCTGGAGAAGGAGGAGGATCAGTCTTTGATCACTCTTTTGGTTTTACCTTTTATCTTTTTGGGGCATCTATATTGAGGAAGCTTTTGCTGGGTTTTTCCCTTTAGGGTTTTCCTAGGATAAATCTTTGTGTTCTTTTTGTATGGTTGCCTTGTCTATCTTTCAGTGATCCTTTGGCTTATGGTTATGCTATTATGATGCTAAATGTTTTAAGATCTGATATAACCATTAAAAATTCAATAGATTACACAAGTGAGTGTGTGTGTCCAAATGAGGAGCACATCACTCCTATTTATACTTTATCTTCCACTTGGCTTTTTCCCTAACTAGGTTGACCCCAACAAAATTATTGGGCCAACTTACCTAAGAAGACTCAAAAGAATATAATATTACTTTCTGAGGTTTCTATCGACCTGAATTACAATAGAGGTTTTACCTCGTGACTCTATGATGAACAAATACAATAGCAACATACCGATGGAGGAATAAAACGTCTCTGAATGAATTACAATAATAAAATACAATAAAATAGTCTTTGAAGTTATAATATTTAAACAAGAACTTCGATTATAGGGTATTGATGGTCCTTCTTATTCTCTACCAGGGAATATTCTTTGACATGGAGAAAAAATGACTTCCTCCTCACCTATGAATAATCGAGGTCATTTATAACATCAATCCCTAACTGCTTAACATCACTTTTCCTTGGGTAATTTCGACCAAAGGCCATATCGACCTCGACCAAGATTCTCCATAAGAAGATGAATACCTTGAAATCTACATATAGATAACAAGATGAAATGTTTTACCTGTGGAACTCACCAATGGTAGTTCCTTAGATGTCCTCAATCCATTTTCAATTTCAATGTCTTGTTAAGAACTACAATAGTTCTTGGTGGGGGAGACTAAATCAAGTTTCCCTTATGCCATAGTTGGCCAAATTTTGAGACCATACAAATCAAATAAAAAAGTAGTTGCTTCAAGGTTCAAAATAATCATACGATTTCCTCCAAGCTAGCTAGTGAATCCTTGGATATGATAGGAACTATAGAACTGTCCACCAAAACTGGAACTGAATCTTCTTGTCTTGTAAGGGTTCACAACTCTATTTAGGTATTTGAGACAAGATCATTTAGGGTAATCCGTTCTTCATTTTCAAAACATGCTAGATCATGTATCGCAACCATCCTTTCTTCTTCATGTGATTGATCCTCCAAAGGACATCTTTGAGACCTCTTTCCCCATAGTTACCACCTAAAGGAACCTTCACATTTTTCCTTCTCTTAGCCAATTCTGGGCTTTGTCTCTATTGCCACAAATATTTCCTAAATGGTTTCAAACATTATTGCACCAGATGGCCGTTAAAATGGCACTTAATCCAACAAAAAAAAAACATTCGAATCGTCCATAATATGAAGATGGGTACTCTCTTTAGTAACAAGAACTATGGCTTCAACGAAACCGTTACTAATGTTGATTTCCACCATATCCCACACGATATTTCGATTGTAGTCCTCTTGATGAGACCGGTTCACTAGTAATGTCTTCCCCAACTTATTACCCAAATCCAAATCCCTTTTCAGTCTATAACTCCATGGGTAATTTTGGAAACTTAACCCATATGGGAAGAATAGTACCAACTTCGCCTATTTTCTTTAAACTAAGGATGTCATGGCTTGAGGTTAAGAAATATTTAACTCCAAACTAGAGGCCTATTAAAATCAAGACCATTTCCTCCTGAAATTTAAATGAAAACCCAATCTATCCTTGAGAAATAATGTTGTAATAGGGATCATAACCGAGAACTAGGGAGAATTTGCACTATATCCATTCTATTTTACACTCTTTGGCCAAGTATTTTTCTAAGAATTTTTTGACAAGTTACCTTCCAAAATACTCCAAAACCTAGTGTAGGATGATGTCCTCACCTACCACCATCCTTACCTTATCTTCTCATCTCCATAGCACCCATGTTGCTTTACGCAACTTCAATGTCCAACCTCCATTTTCTTCTATGTTGTTAGGCTTCCACCTACAACAAATCCCAAATTTAGACCAATTCCCACAAAATTGTTTCCAGCCAATGTTCATTGTTTTCTTGGAAAACAATCCGATATGGTAGTGTCTCTATATTTCACAACACTAGGTCATCAAATTTCCAATATTTTTCTCTAATAATGACATGATCCAATTGTGGGGGTTAGGTTGAGGTGCCTACAAAATTGCAAAACCAATTCCATGGAAGATATCACCATATCCATGCACATGAACATTATGAATAACATGCACGTGATAAGGTTGTGCCACCAACAAGGTGTGATGACCGTATTGTGGTTGAGGGAAATACTCATGTCATCTTAATAGGGAGACTCCGACATGGATTCCAAACCCTGGCTAGAGAGGATATGTGTCAAAGTCAATACCATCATAAAGGATAAAAGGTTCACTTCTGGTGCAAAAGATCGACCAAAACCCTTGAGCTCAAAATATTTTCAAGATCAGGAATTAAACCATTTAGTATAATCCATAAGCTAGAAGTCCTCAATATATATATATATATATATATATATATATATATAGAGAGAGAGAGAGAGAGAGAGAGAGAGAGAGAGAGAGAGACCACATTTTCTTATTATTCATTCGAATCAAAGAAAATGAAAACATACATCCTCCAATGTTGCCTATAAGGCATAACAATAAGATCATACTCAACTGTCCAATTATACACAATTCAAACCCAGCTAAAATGTATACTTAACCAAAAGTTAAGTATTTCAACACAGTCTATCAAAAGGTGGATCCCTGACAACCATAACTATCTATAGTCACCCAAAAACAAATGCCCACTAATTAATATCAACAAGTACAAGGATAATACACAGATTCCCAACAAACCATCCAAAGCAAATACAAGAAAAACACAACTTTCAATATAAAGAACAACAATCTTGTCAAAAAACTGAATCAATCAATCAGAAGCACAAATCCTGCTGAGACCATTGTGCCTTCAATGAATTCTTCAAAAATATAGAGTATCGAAATGAATAATCACACAAATTTTTTATCTTAATATATATTTTATAAAAAAAAATTAATATTATAAAATAAAACATAACTTATTTATAAAAACATTCCATAAATAACCATTACCATTTATTTCTCATTTATCTTATTCTTATTTTCATACCTAACTTTACCATTTTGTACAAACGAAGTGAACTTTCGTAGGATTTTATAGCAACAAAAGGACCCAACCATATCTTCTATGGATAAAAAAATACAAATCATAGCATTTCTCGTAATCATTCTCCTTTCTGGTTGTCCCTTCCCTTTCAAAATTTAATGATTGATTCAATTCGTTGTGTTCATATGCTTTTGTTCAACTTATAATAATTCATGCAAATATCGCTATATTTATTTAAAACTTAATCATCGTACACATAACATTATTAATTTTGTTCGTAAAATTATTATGCGGAATATATTTATTTTAAACTTAATCATCGGACACATAACATTATTAATTTTGTTCGTAAAATTTATGATGCAGTGGTTAGACACATGGTATTAGTATACAAATGAGCTTTCCTAATAACTTTCGAGTGTCAATTTATTTTTTTTCAGATGGAAAGATCCATGGGAAACCCAGCAATACTTCCCCACATTAGTGGATGGTAGAGGTGGTAAACCGTCGGCCATCCTCGCAGAAAGCCTAACCCCAAAGGACTCAAGGCTCGAACCCGTGACCTCTCCCCGAACCGAGAGAGTGTGCGCACGTCTTACCAATTGAGCTAACCCTTGGGGCTATCCGAGTGTCGATTTAGCTGAACCGGTAAAGCCATCTTCTTTTAGTGCTTTTGGATCTCAAGTGGATTACAATTTTATAAAGTTATCCATTAATATTTGATAAAGTTATTCATTGATTTGTGGTTAAAGGGATGGAATGTGAGTATACAAGAGAGACATAATAATGTCAATTCCTCTTTAAATTATGACTTCAATCACCTCAAAGAGTTACCACTATTGGAAAAGCTTTCCTTCAATAAGGTGTGGTGAATATATATATATATATATGAATGATTAATTTGTGGGACAATACACTCACTAAAAAATGTTTTTATGAGTTAAATATCAAATGCATTGAAAGTGAAATTCAATGTACTTAGTTGTGGAGGGACAAACTTTCCTTCAATGAGATATGTAGTGAACATGAATATATATAGAATTGATTGATTGATTGATTTGCAAGACAATACACTAAGTTATGGAATGTTTTTATTGGTTAAATGTCAAATGTATTGAGTGGAATTTAATGTGTTTAGTTGTGGAGTGATAAAGTGGATGATTGACAATATTTATGACACCTTGACAATATGTATCTTAATAAATATTTTCATAGGAATACCAACCTCCCTAGGGACTTAATCTAGATTGTCTCTTTACATGCTTCTACCAATGATCTGTATTTCACCTTTGTGGTAAAAAACTACATGAGATTCCATGACCACAATGCATTGGTATATATTTGTTTCCTTCTTAGCACTATATGTTGTAAAAAAATGAGTTATGGCCTTGTTCAAGGCTATTTCAAGACATAATTTGAATTTTTAATTTTGGGTAAATATTTAAAAATTACTACTTATGAGACTTAAACAATATTTTTGGGGTGAAACCTTGTGAAAAATGAAGTGGTTGTTTTTTATGTAGTTAAGTTCATTGAGATATTTCAAATTAGCTAAGGAAGATAGAAGTCAGAGTTTGTATATAAAAGATATTCTCCCAACAAGTTAATTGTTACTATGTCCATTGCAATACTATGTGGAGGTCATGTAAACTCCTTTACTAACACATGTGAATATAACTATAGATGGTTTTCCAAAAATATCATAATGTACTTAACTAATTAAAATAGAAAAAACATAAACAATATTAAGAGAAATGAAATGTGAAAATTTAGATAGCATGCATGTTCCCAAAAAGAGGAAAGTCTAGACATGTAGTCCTTATATTGTTTATAGCATACAATGAAGAGTCAAAATATTACCAACATATGGATCCTAAACCCAATAAAGTATACATAAGAATATATGGTGTATCTTATGAGAAGGGTGAATCCAATCTACTCTCCACATAGTCACCTATTATAGATATTAACCCTATAAACATCTGTTTCGGAGAGATACTTCCTATGGCTTGGGGTAGATCACAACAAACTGAATGACACCAGAAATCAATCCATTCCAATATGCAAGAGAAATAAATGCATCTAACACTAAGGGACATAAAGCGTACCTTATTCCAGATGGTTGATGTAGATCCACGTTGAGATTTTCCAACACGCTTGTATTTATAATTCACTCTCAACAACGACAAACAAGACAAGCATGCTATATATCAAAGTGTTAGGCATACTCTAGCATATATAAACCATCATGTATAAGAAAATATAACTACATCCATGGATAAAATATTCATAGTTATGCACATGTATAGGACATGAAATGGATATTTCTATTAATAATAAGCAGAGAGAGAACAATGACAAACTATGTCGACACCTCGTCGAAACGGAGAAACCTAGTCCTCCACCTCGAGCTCCACTAATTCAATCCTCCATCTCAATGGCAAGCTTACAAAACAAAGGAAAAATTGGGAAGAGCAGCACTATGTGCTCCAATGGGACAAAGGGATGCATACTCAAGCATAAACAAGTGAGGCAACAATGAACTATAGTTTCCTTGCTCTCCAAATTCTCCTCCTTCAATGCATCCAAGAGGCTCAATATATAGCCCCCCAATAGGCAATGGGGGGTTGAGTCCGAGCGTTCTCTAGGCATAAGGAAGGCCAAGAGTCAAGTTATTCGGGACTCTCTAAGGAAAAATCCAAATAATTTTGTCTTTATGCACATTTCCCGATGTACATGGGTATTGGCTCAAAAGCTACGTGTACACGTGGGTATTGGTTTAAAAGTCGTCTATACACATAAACATGTGTTTTTTAGGGACTTTCTTAGGAAACCAAAGTATAATTTGAGAAAGGGGGGTCCAATGAGTCTGTAGAGGGACATGGAAGGCCATAAAAGTGTGAGCTACCAAGTGCGGTAAAATAAGCTATAATAGATGCCCCCTAATGTGTGAGGTCAGAGGGGTAACATGATGGCCAAAATACATTATATCTATCCCAGAAGTTGAGTAATGAAAACCTAGGTAGAAGAACCAGCCAATCATTAGTACAATACAATGATAAATCTCAGCATGTTATTGCAAATATACATGTAGCAGTCCCAGATACATAAGAGTACAATGGCCATGAATAGGCATGATATACAAATGTCATGTGTGGTCATCACCACGTACAATATAAAATGAACAAGATCTCCATAATGGATGAAGATATCTGATAATATAGTGGAATCTGGTCATGAGAGCTGACATGTCATAAATACTAGCATGATCAAGAAGGTAGCATATAGGGAATGCCACCAAGCTCGGAGGTCTTCTAGGAAAACCGCTATAAGTACATGTCCCATCATGCAAATAAAGGTGTAGAGGTCAAACATGATGGTCCATCGTATGATTATTGGCCATTGATGTATACCGTTAACAGACACGAGATATCGCACTCATAATGATAATGGGAATCAACATACAGAGTGTAATCTAATAAGTGTGAATAGATGTGTTGATGTCAAACACTTGAAAGAATCCATCGATTAGGGGACATTGATGTATTCCCAAAACTGTTGATGCTGAGAGAACCTACCATTGATGACTGTAAGTCTCAATGCACTCAATGGAATCTAGACTCTTATTCCAGAATAAATGATCTGAATTCGATGTAATGGAATCCGCTGGAAGGAATTGCATTAGGGAATCCCCCATCAACCAACACGGAGTACTCAAAAATGCTGAATAATGTGGAAGAACTCAAACGAAAAATATGTGCATGAACCAGTAACTATATTAGGAATGACCGACATACAAAGTCAAGATAACTGAGGAATGGCTGACTCAGGCTAAACTTCCTTCGAACAAGAGCATAAGGAAAATGGTGACTAAACATAGGTAGCATAGACTCGACATTCAAACTGGGACAACTTTGTGACACAAGAGGCATCAACAGAGGCTCCATAGGGACTGGAAGCATAACTAGTCAGTGGAGAAAACTTAGAGTAACGAGTAAAGATCCTAACACACTAACAACCCAACCAATGGATGTGATATAAAATGATTTTTTTGAAGGAGACACGACTCGACAACTGCCAAAAGTAATACCATTTCCCATCCAGATTTTTATGTTTTATGTTTTTTTTTGGACATTTTTAAATGAAAAAGATTGAAAAAGAATAAAAGTGCTTATAGTATACAACTAGTAGGAGATGAGTGTCGCAGGAAAGAAAACTAGTTTCAAGCAGTGGAACATACCTATGCTCAATGCAAGGAAGCATGTGCAGGATGAGGACACTCAAGGGAAGGTATCCTCTCGGTAAGGGATGATCAAGCTGCAACGGATATGTAAAAGGATCTGCTTGGCTAGGATTGAGACAAGCTTGGGCTACATGGCTTATAACTCTGAAGCAGGGAGCCGACATAGAGCTTAATAAGGAAAACAAAATGCATTAAATGCAATTACAACTTTATATACATGGGAGTCCCTATGGGAGATGACCAGCATAAAGTTCAAGAGGAGTATGAAGGTATTGCTCAAGGACATGGTAGGACTATAAGGGACTCCCAAACCTAGAGGAGGAATCTTAGCATGGGTACCAAACTGCAAAGAAGGATCTAACTATAGGAATCATGAACATGAAAGCTCTACCACTTACATAATTCCACTTCTAATAGAAGCATGAAGGTTCCGTGACATTACGAATTGGGTTCGTACATAGAGTTAAGGTGAAATAGCCATAAGGCGATGCATAATGTAAGTGGATATGGATTCCTAACCTATATGCCAGTTCGAAATTATACCTATAGTAGATACGAACATGTCAAAGTATTGGACAAAGTACTCTCAAATCAACCCCCTACACCAGAACATTAGGCCAAAATAGTACAAAATAGTCAATTAGGGTCCAAACCAGAGTAGTGGGTAAAAATTTCTTTTTTTTTTCTCTATAAAATAGTAAATAAACTCATTTTTACCATGCCATTTGGAATTTTTACCACACAGCACATTTGAACCATTAAATTCAAATAGTGATTCTGGGAGCTACATGCCACGAAACCAAGAATCGTTTGATCCAGATAACTCTTCATCACATCCTCTTTCATTTTAATGATTTATTTTTAATTTTCAATGGCTGAAATTTATTTTTGGAGCACCCTAAAATTGGAGTTTTCGGCCCACATGGAAAACATCTCGATTTTCATGCATAGGAAGGATATACGTGGAAAATCCTTTGATTTCTGTGTATATACGTAGCTATTTGAGAAACAGTCGCGTACAAGGCCACACATACCAATTTTTGGGGTGAAAACTCATGAAACACTTGTGTTTTTGTGTAGGATGGTTTTGGAATGGTGTGAACATGAACATGAAGATGTGGAAAGGGTTGTACAAGGTGATATGATGGCCCAACAAGCTTTGAGGGAATGTGGCTTACATAGGTTTTAGCACGCTGGTAGATTAAGAGCCAATCCAAGATTACTCCATATGCTGGTGGACTACTGTGATCCGGATACAGAGACCTTCCAGATTGATGGGATGCACCTTAGCCTTGAGGTTGAGGATATTTAATTTATTACTGGACTATCTCGCCGAGGAGAGGTAGTCAATATGCGTGCTCGTGGGGTTGGAGGTGGCCTCACAATCGAGGAATGCGTAGCTGTATACTTCCTCCCAGACATAGAAAAGGTTGAAATTTAGGTCCCAATGAACTCTATCTAGAACCTTGGCCTCAAGGACATACTACTAGCACTAGGCGGGATTGTCGCGTTAGCATCCCTCCATTAGGCTTCCAAGCCATTGATGTTTTATGTGGTGGACTGCATGAGGCCACCATTTATGACTAGAGTACCTATATGTTGGGTAACATGAAACAATAGTTGTTAGACTGCAATATGGGTAGAACGTGAAACTTTGGTTTTGAAAACATCTTGAGTACATTCTTCTTTGAGTGCATATCGGGGCTAGGCCCAAGAGTGGAGATCAATCCTCATGGTCCTCATGATCCAACTTAGCTGCGCTGGGAAAATGTGATCTGAAGGATAGGAGGAGAGCGAGTGGCTACGCCCTTTCCACCTGACTTTTTCCACTGGTGATGCAGGAAGATCATAGCTATAGACGAATATCCCTATGGAGGGATAGACTTCCATGGTGATCCAAACATGCCTATTCCAGAGGGATCCACATATGGTGACATAGGTAACAATCCTGACTCTATTTTGTTTTTGAATTATTTATTTTTTTTTGTATTTTTTGATATAGTGAAATAAAAAAACATGTTTTTGGGTGGTGACACATAATCATACTGGTCATGTATACATAGATGTTGGTCCTAGACGGCCATACGACTTCCCTCAACATTGTTGAAGGGGGATAGGTGATGATATATTGGTTGAAAATGTGGAACGTACGCTCCAAAACATCCACAAAAACTTTTTTCGATTAACCCACAGGGTGCCCATGGTGCAAGTCAAGGACTTTCCGAAGGCGATGCAGCGACAGGTGGTGGGTGTACCACATGGATGGGTTTGGCTATTCAGACGAATAACTAGAGAGGTCATGTGTTTTCATGATAAACACCCTTCTCCACAGGCTTGGAGGCCTAGATGTAATTTTTGTATTGACCGTGTAGTATACTTTGGTGGCTCAGAAGCCCCACTTTTGTATCATGACATTATGTATTATGACACCACTTTTTGGACTATATTTTGAATTAAAAAAAGCTTATGATGATAAGTTATTTATATTTACAAGTGTGAATGTGATGTGAATGCTTCATTGTCTATGCATTAAATGCCAATCCAAGACGTAATTTGCATAAGAATCGGCAACATGATTAAAAATCCTAGGAATGTGAATGTATGTAATGTTCTGAAATTGTCGTTCTAACAACCTTCCTAGAAATAATCTTCATAATAAAGTTGGATCTCTAATATGATACACGCCATTTCACTATAATACCACTAACTACGAGTCAAGATGTACCTCAAGATATCAAATACCATGAGAGATGGCATCGTGTAATAACTCAATCACGACACTATATTCAGCAATATTGTTTAATTAAGGCCAAAGACACACACCTCCTGAAGACCAAACTTGACCTGTAGGTGTATAAATCACCCAAGTAGTCGAAGCTGATTTTTTGGTGTGGCGGCTGACACCGTCAGTGTATCCTACATATACCAGAGACTCTGTCGACATTTTCCACAACAAACAGAATAAAGTCAACAAACCCAACCACCACAAGAAGACCAAAACTAAACTATGCAACTGTAAAATAATATACAAAGTATCATCCTTGGCTGAGAATTATGCATAGGATTTTTTTAATATAGAGCCCATTTCTAGGCTCCATCAAGGTTAAACCCTCATAATCTACTAGCTCGTAATCCCATTTCTCTAATACTCACTTGACCACGTAAATTCCATGCCACATAGGTTTAAACT
Organism: Pseudotsuga menziesii; assembly: GCA_001517045.1. Taxonomy (NCBI): domain Eukaryota; kingdom Viridiplantae; phylum Streptophyta; class Pinopsida; order Pinales; family Pinaceae; genus Pseudotsuga; species Pseudotsuga menziesii. Next base: position 101,572 of record LPNX011101196.1, read on the forward strand.
TTCCCGCCCCTAATGGTTCACTAGCTTAGTCGTACAAGAGGACCAAGTCACCTTCACTAAAATTCCGAGGACAGAAAGACTTATCATACTGGGCTTCAATGCGATGCTTTTTTACCTCAAGAGCCACTAAGGCATCTCAACGTTTCCCATCAAGTTGCTCTAGGAAGTCCAAACATTCCTCTAACGCAGAAGTCTTTGAAAAAATTTCCACGACTAGCTTTAAAGAAGGGATTTCACATTTAATCGGTAAAATTGACTCCACCCCATGCACTAGTCAATATGGGGAAAAACCGGTGGTAGTCTTAACCACTGTTCAGTAGGCCCAAAAAGAAGGATATAACATGATATTCCAATTGGTCTTGCTTTGCATGATGGTTATTTGGAGAATGGACTTAAGGGAATTATTCACAGCTTCAACTTGTCGATTTGCTTGAGGATAGTAAGAAGAGGAATGATCTTTCTTATACCTTAAATTCAAAGATAACTCAACCATCATCTTGTTTTGAAAGTTCCTTCCATGGTTAGTGACAAGCTCCCTTAGGATACCAAACTGGGTGATAATATGATTGAATACAAAATGCACTGCTGTCTCATCGTCGACTTTGATAGTGGGCATAGCCTTTTCCCATTTCATGAAGTAATCAACAACCACTATGATATGATGAGTCCCCCAAGTGGAAGATGGTTTTCAATCCATGAAATCAACCCCCCACTTAGTGAAGGGACCAATGATGATAATAATATGTAATGGGGTAGGGTGCGATCACATGTTCCATGCAAACACCTGGAAAGGGTGGCACCGCTTGACCGCATTAACACAATCCTTAAAGATCGACGACAAAAATAACCTGTTCTCAAAATATTTTGGGCTATAGAAATCCCAGATAAATGACCACCACACGCCCCTCCATGGCAATCATTCAACACTGCTTCACCCTATTCGTGAGTCAAACATCGACGCAAAATGGAATCAACCCCACGATGATACAAAGTGTCACCAACAATGAGGTAATTCTTAGCTACATTACATAAACGTCGATGCTCATCTCGTGATAGGTGAGAAGGAACCTTCAAAGTTTGCAAATAGATGATAATATCCCCATACCATGGGTCCATATTTGAAATGAGAAAAATATTCTCATCAACAAAAGAGTCTTCATGAATCTCCCCTTCATCCAAACTAGGAAAGTATGATATGAGCTCCGTAAAAGTCAATGATTTATTCGACTTTGCTGAAACAAACTCAAGATCGAATTCTTGTAAAGTCACAATCCATTTATTATATTCCTCCCTATCATCCATCTGGTGAATACAGACTGGAATGGGTTGATGTGAGCCACAACCAAAGTTTGGCGAAGGAGTATGTAATGTCTCAAACGTTGGACTGCATGGAAGCTAGCTAGGGCTAGATTCTTGACATGAGTATAACGAAGTTCAACATCGATGAGGTTTCGAATAATATAATAGATGAAAATCTCTTGGATATACTCATCTTCTTGAACCAATACCATTCCAATCATTCTTGAGACACGGCCACATATAACAAAAAATCGCGATTATAGTCGGCTGGACTAAGCACGGGGGTTGATGCCAAGGATTTATTTAATGCATCGAAAGACTCCTAGTCTCTCTCATCCAAGATAAAAGGCATGCATTTATTCAATAGGTGCATGAAACCCTTGGTCAAATTGGCAAAAGTGACAACGAATCTCTGCAAGAAGTTCACCATCCCTTGCAAAATCTGAAGATGTCTAATAGTGAATGGGGGAGACAATTGAAGTATTGCCTGAACCTTCAAAGGTTCGACCCTAATTCCCTCCTTCTAAATGATAAGCCCTAGTAAGCCACCTACTTTCATGGAAAAAAATCACTTTTGAGGATTTAACCGGATTTGATATCGACGACATCTTTCAAAAACCAAGCGTAGATGGTCAGGATGATCCACTCTCAAATGAGAGTGAGAAACTAAATCATCAAGATACACCAATTATTCGCTTAAGGTATTGAAAAGCGAAGGTCATATCCCGTTGAAAAGTAGCCCCAATGATTTTAAGGCTGAAAGGCATTTTACAATATGCAAACATACCCCAAGGAAAAATGAAAGTTGTTTTATGTTGATACTCAGGTTTTCTATGAATCTGATTATACCCTGAAAAACCATCCATAAACGAGAATACCTCGCTTCCCGCACACTCATCCAAACTGATCAATAAATGGCGTGGGAAATTCATCCTTAGGACAAGCTCGGTTCAGGTCTCTAAAATCCATGCATACACGGATGGTTCCCTGTTTCTTATCAACCAGAATGGGATTGGATACCCATTCAGTCAAGGCAACTAGATTGATGAAGCCAACCTTAAGAAAATTCTCTATCTCTACCTTAATAGAGGGTGCCTTATGAGGATTCATCCTACATAAATGTTGTCGAACAGGTCCAGTATCGAGATAGGTCTTAATCTCATGTTAAACAATATGAGGGTCTATTCCTATCATTTCCTCATACAACCAAGCAAAAACATCTTGAAATTCTTTGAAGAGCTTGGTGTACGCTTCAATCTCATCGGGGGAACAATCTGCCCCAATGTACACATTTTTTATCTTTCCAGTAGTTTGAGAAATGTTGATAGGGTTGGTTGGTGACAAATTGTCCATGTTCGCTTTGGCATACTTACTAGGAGTGCCTAGTGGGATCACGGGACTACCAAATTTATCGCTAAGGATTTCCCTATAGTAAACAAAGTCCATACGTTAAAGCTCAGGAAGAAAGCAAGATCTATCATGTAACTCTCCCCAAGGTTGTTCTAGACCATAGATTTGAGAATAGCTTCATCCATTGGAAACATGTCATCAAAGCAGTCACACGAGTGAGATGATTCAACCTCCCAAGCAGGTAATGCATAAGGGTCCTCCTCTTTCTTCCGCAAAGAGGAAGGACTAGGATCTATAATAGGACCAATATTAGCTTGATAAGAAACCAACGTTGTAGGTAATAGCATGTCCATCTTAGCAGGTATAGGGTCTTCGTCCGAAGTGCTCAGAGAAGGGAGAGTCCAAGGATATTCCAAATGTGAAATGCGAAATGGAACCGAACTCAACGATGACGAATTTCTACCAAGGATGGAACCTATAGTAAGAATTGGTGTAGAAAAATTGAAAGGTTCCATCAACAACAGATACATTCCCACCCAAACATTCTCAGGCACCGGCTAAGAATTATCAATGACTGGGATAGTAGTTCCCGATGATGCATTCGTACCGGAATTATTAAAATATTTTTGATCAATTGCGACAATCGTCCCTTTGAAAGGAAAACAAATAACTCAAAAGAGGGATGACGTGACCGCTTTCATATTATAAATCCAGTTATGACCCAGTAAAAGGTTATAGTCGAGGGGTGCATCATCCACCTCAACCTCGATCATCATGGTCTTCCCTCCTAATTGGACCTCAAGAGAAGGAAGTATACCATGTGGCCAAAAATATCTCCCATCAAAAGCAGTCAACATGGTTCTATATTTTTGACAACGTGGGAGAACCTAAGCCCTTCCAATAGGCTAAAGACATCATAGATGACGTAACACCTTCATCAATTACTATGCATTTAATGGTGTTATTCATACACTCTACGTGGAATAAGAGAGACACATAGTAAGTCAAGTGAGGCTGGACTTCACGGGTTTCAAATGTAATCACTATGGAAGGGTTTAAATCAACCACCCCAAGGGAAGACAAAAAGGATTTCCTCTACGAAGGGCAAGTCCGAAGGACTTCTAAGGTGGACATCGCACAAGGGGTTTGGACCAAATCCTTGATAATGGAATAATGTTGGGAGGCTTAGGTATTAGGATTGTGCCCCGAACACTTTAAGACTCCCTTAGGAATGCGAGGTGGAACTTTACAATTGTCGATATGTAAAGTGGCCTCGGGAGGAGTTGGCTCTTTTCCCAAGTCGGGTTGTGACGAACCATAATCTTTATCTCGTGTCACAACATTCTCAGCTGACATCATGTTGATGCATCCATGGCCACTTTCGATGTTCGACGGGTTTTGATTCCCACAGGAAGCACTTCCAGAGTCCATGTTCCTCGAATTCATATTTTCATTGTGTGGTAAATGATCCTTCAACATAGTTGGTCTCTGCACAATTAATTTCGAGGCATATTCCATACGAGGGAAAAATGAGTGAGGTGATATGCCCCACAAAGATTGCAAGGGAACTTGATCTTACGTTTATACTTATTTTCTCCCCCATCATTATTATCGTTCTTGTCATCGTTATAATTTATGTTTCTATTCCCACCCTTACGAATATTTCTTCCCTTTTTCTTGTTTCATCCAGGCTATTAGTTACCCTTCTGGTTCGATGATTGCACAAAATGTACATCCTCCATTTGGGTGGGATGAGACAAAGGTGTAGCTTGTCCCGATATAGGCTGGTTAATACACAAATTCTTCATTTTATTTGTAACCGAGTCTATGGGTTTAGCACTCATATATCCAACAATGTCATTCACATGTGGCCTAGGTTTGAACTTAGGATTGAAATTGGACCGCGGTGCATTTGTAATAATCTCATATAAGATCCTAGACTGAGCATAAATCAAGTCTAGCTTCTAGGCTCGAAAGATATCTTGTTCCTCTTTCATCACTCTAGATGTGGAAACATCCTTCACTATATATGGAAATAATGACTTGAGGAACCACTCCAAAAGGAACTCTAGTGGAATGTTGGCCTTAATAAACTTCTTTCTTCTACGCCACTCTTGAATATGATCAAAAATATGTGTGGCTTTATCTTCTCGAAATGTCGACAAGAGCTCAGTACCAGCATCATAACGGATAGGTAGCTGAAAGTGATTGAGAAAGGTCATGGCTAGGTCATTGAATGTCCGATATGTGCCCCTAGGAAAATCTATATACTATTTCACCATAGGACCCGTAAGGGTGCATTGAAATAGTTGTAAACAAACGGAATAATGATTCAATGAATTTGAAGGGAACCATAAGTGGAAAGTAGTAGCATGCTCTCTAGGGTCCTCACCACTCTTACCTTTGAATTTTGGAATGTCTGAAGGAATATTGGCAGGAACAACCATCCATGTCGTATCATGAGATATCGGATCATTGGTCAATATCAATGAGTCAGGAAAAGTTTAGCTTAGCTAAGAAAAAGAGCCTAGGTTGTGACAATTGGTCCCATGCCCCTTGATAAGGCTGATTCATGTAATTCTAGTTATTGTAAACAACATGGCCTTAGCCAGTGGGATAATACACTCCTATCGGTTGACCCATAAAAGGGTACATGGGAATGATATAATTTAGAATACCTTGAGACTGGGGTGCTACATAGCCATAATTGTAAGACTGATAAGTAGGTTGACTCCCATACACATAAGGTGGTACAGACCCTATCAACACATAAGGAGGAACATATTCTTGTGACATTACAGTGTGGGAATATATGGGAACAACATGGCTAGAGGTAGTACTTCTGGTCGAAGGACCATGTGAGCTATGGGGAGGATGCGTCATTAGAAATGCATTTGAAGGAACAAGTGCCAAATAAGATGGAGCATAGGATGGAATATAAATTGTGCTTCCAATGTTCACATGTCTAGGGCCACTTCCATGATCGGGGACTCTAGTGTTGTGCCTAGGTAATGGGTATGAATATCCTCCCACAGTAGGAGTGGAAGGTGCAACATGACCACTACCAAACCTATCCACATGGAAAGGAATGGCAGTGCCCCCAGGTGTAGCACCAGGGTCAACACTAGATTTGACATTACATGATGAAATGGTATTCGAAAGGTTTGGCATGGAAAACTTAAATGGGCCAGTGCTAGAGGGTACTAGATGAGTCTCACCGCTCGACCTATGTGAAGAAGATTGACAATTTGTGTTTACATAGTTTGGAATTTGTGATAGTACATTATATGACATACCAACCTCAAAGTGATTGGTTTCTTTTGGAGTCCCATATACATTATTAGGCATGTTCTTTGCCCCATGGGGTGGAGAAGGAGGGGGATCTGGGATCTTAGATGTCTGACTCACAGTGAGATTGGTGTGTGAATCAAAGTGAGTGTGAGTCTACCCGGACTGTCTAGCTCTCTTCCATGAAGAAGGAGGAGACATAGAAGGTGGAAGACCTTCTAAACATCAAGAACGACGGAATTCTACTCCTAGATCCATGATGAATCTGCAAAAATAAAGAGACTCAAACTAATTACGAACCCTAGAGAAATCTAGCGCACACAAAGCACACTCCTAAGAGAGTCTAAATCCAAAATGCAAGCAAGCCAATGGGAGGATAAATGAGCTCCTGAATGCAACAGGTATGTCTCTCCTAGGAGAGGCTTGAGACTCCCATACACTAAAAGTGGAGGTTTGTAACAAATTATAGTGTCCCTTAGCTTCAACGCGTAAATTGGTTATGTTATCCGACCCTTACCTAGCCAAGACATTCATAGAATAACCTCTGCAAGTACCCCCTGTGATACCTAGGTAAGTAAACTATGGTCACCCCAATATAACCAAGGCTCAGGAAGACAATTGCAGGTGGGATCTACCATATAGGAAGGGTAGCAAATCCTGAAGCTTGAAATCACCAATTGATACCTCAAAAGCCCTAAGATATGAATAAGATCCTCGAAATATCTTTGGTGCTACATAGAGAGTGGAAAGGGGATATCCCCACCACAAATGTGTACGATGCCTTGTGCTTAACTCCTGTTTAAGAGGAACTTCCTGGGAACACTAATTATACCAAGGATTTCACTCTCTCACCTAGACAAACACCTACTTGTTTGTTTAGTAGTCTTGGAGAAATTTACTCACAATGATCTATTCCAAGACTCTAAAACATAAGCTTGTTGATGTACCCTATCAAATAAAAATGTGTATTTCATTTTAAATTAAGCGTTTATTTTAGGGGTTGTAATTACTTAAAGGAAATGATCGTGCAACCAATGATGTTATGACTCAACAGTGAAAGTAAATATGCACACCTAAAAAAAAATCCCAAGTGTAATTTTGTCTTTAAATGAGAAAACATTGTGTGCCACTACATGAGATGCATATTTATTCCTTCAAATGACAATCCAACTGTCCCTATATGAAAGCCTGATTATAACTTCAATAAGAAAACCTAATGCAAGTTCCATTCAAGTGCAAATGCAAAAATGCATAAACATGCCAAAAATAAAAATATTTTTTGTATTTTTAAATTAAATGATATGTGAAAGCAACAAAAGACTCTACAAATCTCAGACCCTGCAACAAATCCCAGAAAACAACAAAGAAAGACACTGAGATAAAATAAATATAATGCACTAATACCAAAACAAAAAGGAAATAAGATGACAAGAACAAATTCTAATTAAAAAGAAAATAAAAAGGGTCTTTGGTCAGAAACAAAGGCAGTATACAAACACCAACAACACCCACAAAGACTCAACAACATTCAAACTTCACCAAACAACTCTCAATCATTCAAATCAAACTGAAAAGAGAAACATACACGACCATTTATAGAATACCTACATGTATACGTGGCTATTCAGGAAAAAACCGTGTGTATACGGAATTGTGAGGAAAAAAATCGCATACTGGAAGAAAGAGGGGGTAAAATGATAAGCTAAGACCAAAATTACTTCGACAAGACACTAATGGGAAAACATACTTCTTGACCTGACACATAAACAAATAAACAAAGAGCAATTCAAGCACATTGTGCACCTAATCCCCAAAGCAAAACAAGGAACCACCCCAGTGGAGTCGCCAATTATGTTACAGAGAGAAAATTTCTATGGCCTGGGGTAGACCACAACATAATGAATGACACCAGAAATAAATCCATTCCAATATTCAAGAGAAATAAATTCATCTAACACTAAGGGACATAAATAATTCCTTATTCCAGACGATTGATGTAGATCCCCATTGAGCTTTTCCAACATGCTTGTATTTATAATTCACTCTCAACAATGGAAAAAAAGACACACATGCTATATATCAAAGTGTTAGGCCTACTCTAGAATATATAAAACATTATGTATAAGCAAATATAACTACATCCATGGATAAAATATTCATAGTTATGCACATGTATTGGATAGGAAATGGATATTTCTATTAATAATAAATAGAGAGAGAACAATGACAAACTCTGTCGGCACCTCGTCGAAATGGAGAAACCGAGTCCTCCACCTGGGCCTCCACCAATTCAATCCTCCATCTCAATAGAAAGCTTACAAAATAAAGGAAAACTTGGGAAGAGCAACACTATGTGCTCCAAAGGGACATAGGGATGCAGACTCAAGCATAAACAAGTGAGGCAACAATGAACTATAGTTTCCTTGCTCTCCAAATTCTCTGCCTTCAATGAATCCAAGAGGATCAATATATAGTCCTCCAATAGGCAATGGAGGGTCGAGTCTAACCGTTCTCTAGGCATATGGAAGGCTAAGTGTCAATTTATTCGAGACTCTATGAGGAAAACTCCAAATACTTTTGTCTTTATGCACATTTCCCGATGTATGCAGGTATTGGCTCAAAAGATGTGTGTACACGCAGGTATTGGTTTAAAAGTCACATATACACATAAGTAGGGGTTTTTAGGGACTTTCTTGGGCAATCAAAGTATAATTTGAGTAAGGGAGGGTCCAAGGACTCTGCAGGGGGGCATGGAAGGCCATAAAAGTGTGATCTACCAAGCATGGTAAAATTAGCTATAACAACATCTTTGATGATGAATGTAGCGATAATGAGGATGGTGGTGATGATCAAATAGATCCTCTAGATCCATTATCAACAAGTAGTTCATAATAATTCCCAAGTGACATATCAGTAATATTTGAGACATAAAATTGGATAGACTCCCAAACTCATCCACTTCAGGAATACAAACTCATAACATGACTCATGAAGAGTTAAGTTTTCCTTTATGAGCACAACTATATATTCTTTTGAGTCCTCAACAGTTCATGAATCCCAAGAGGCAAATCCTTGTAAATAATCCATGGATGCTAAATATCAATTTTGATGAAGAACAAAACATGGAAGCTTTTTGATATTTCAATAGAGAAGAAACCTACTCATTGCAAGTGGGTCTTTAGGATAAAGTACAAAACAAATGGTAGAATTGACAAGTAAAATAAAAGACTTGTAAAAGAGGGCCAAGCTAATAAAGAAAACATTGACTATGAGTAAAATTTTACTCTGACAACCAAGATAATTACAATCATGTATGGTCTCTTCTATGGCTATACAATCTGGTTGGAAATTCTGTTAGATGGATGTGAAAATTTCCTTTCTAAATGGAGACATGCAAGAGTAAGTTTACACTACCCAACTAGAGTTTTTTGTCACACTTGGTTAGTTAAAAAAGGTATGCAAACTTATCAAATTCCGTATGATATATTAAGCTTAATGATAATCTTGTGCAACATGGATTGGACCAATGGAGTCTATATGACACAAACATATTTTCAAGCTATATATATGTTAATTATTTGAAATTTAACTATCAACCGAAGTAATCATAAACTTAGAGGTGAAGGAATAGGAAATGCAAGTTAGATCCTAAAATTCCCTAACAACTAATGCCAACAAACAAATCAAATCCACACTTCAATGCAAATAAATGAAAGCAAGCATAAATGGACTCAATTTATTAAAATTAAACTAACACCTTAGGATTATGCTTATCCATGGATCAAAAGATCATGTCTCTCGAGTTAGGCCTCGATATTCATTGGTCTCCTTTTGTAGTGATTAAATCTATCAACATGCAATAAAAACCCATGAGTGAAATTACAATACAAAAATAGAAAACTCAATAAATTAAATGAAATCCAATTGTAACTAATGTAAGTACTTTCTTAATGTTGAGTTATTGAACTGCAAAATCCTTTAGATTTTATTTATGTCTCTTCAATTATTCAATGACTAAAAAAACACAACCCTAGTCTTCAATAGCTCTTGACATATCCTAATATAAACAAGGAAACATCTAATTCTAACCACAAGTGATTAAAGATATTGAATATATGTTTCATCTTTGGATATCAAATATTGAATGATGCTTTTATTGTGTGTTAGTGTTCAAAGGATTCAACATTTTTAGAATATAACAATATAGTTTTTAAGTACATGCTTATATTTCCATCTTTACATGAGGCCAAACTATTAAAAGGAAAAACTATGTAATATGACTGCTAAACAATTTATTATAACAATTGATTTTAATATTGAAAATAAATTATGTAAAAATCAAAATATTTAAACCCTAACCTAATATTTCATAACAAAATTACTCTCCCAAAACCTAACATGTTAAAATCAAGAAATGAAGTCAATGCAGGAATAAGCTATCCATTGAATGTTGAATAAGAAAATTTTTATTCTATACAAAGATTGGAGTATTTTGTTCAGGTTTTCGTGTCTCTGTGACTAATAATGAAATAGATCCTCAATATAAAACTTCAATGAATTAACCATCCCAAAGATTACCAATGAAATTTAGAAATATGTGTCTTAAACAGAGATATACTTATAAACTAGGTTGATCATACAATATACTGCGACTCACATTTTAGTTCCCATGTTTCAGTCTCATTCAAGGTTTGAATGCAATCTTTCACCTATCAAATATAGAGCTCATGCATTATAGCTCATTATGAATAATGATTGACTAGAACCATCACAAATTCTAAGTTTTGGTTTAATGAAAATTAAATGGGAAATCAAAACAAAGCATTCGAAATAGAGTACAAGAACTGATAAACAATCGAATATCCAATTTCTAACTAATGCAACATTTCAAAGAAGTCGTGAATTTCTATAATTAAAGAGATAAAAACTATACTATGTAAATAAATCTATAGTATAGAAATAAAATAAAATAAATAAATGTCTTATTGCTCTTATATATCTATTTGATGAAAGAGATGAGAGTACGAAAACTAATCTAATGCAGATATTCCACACCATGAGAAATGAACATTTGAACTAACCAATAGAAAAACTCAATATAAATAAACAACAAGATAAATCATATACAAACAATCAACTAATCGATGGATCAACTAACAATATAACATAAACTTAGAAATAAACTAACTACATAAAAAAATACAAAAGCAATGTTACACCAGATTGGTGGTCCCAAACCAACTAGGGGAGCACGCTGGATAACTCATATACTAAAGAAAGTGTTGAACACAAATATGAAAAAGTCAAACTTCCTTTAATGTATCGATTCAACTACAACATAGATCTCACGAAGGAAATTACACACACATAAGTTTCAACAACATTACAATGCGTTTTTTGACTCATTCCTCGTAACTGTTACATCATAACTCATGCATATATATAGAGTGAAACTTAACAAATAATTTAAAGTTCTTGTTTTGGTAACTCATTGGCATATTTGATAAGGCATACAACACTTTTTATCTACAAATAATGAGACCCAATCTTCGATGCAAAATAATAACATCAACAATATCATCCTCATTGTTATAGATGGATTTTCCACCCTTGGTAGATAATGCTTTATGGCCTATCCTTGTCCTTAAGAAGAGTAGGTTCTAACACTTAATATCTATCATGCTTGTGTATTTTGTTGTTGTTGAGGTTGGAATGTAGGTACAAGTGTGATTGAAAGCTCAACGGGGATCTTCTACGAACATCTGGAACAAGGTACACTTCTCATCCCTTATTGTTCTTGTTTATATATTTAACATATTGGAAATGGATTGATTTCTGGTGTCATACTGTGTGTTGTGGTCCACCCCAAGCAATGGGAAGTTTTTTTCGTAACAGAATTGGCGACTCCATTGAGGATTTTCCTTTTTGTTGGGGTTTGAGTGCATAATGTACTTGATTTTTTCTCTGCTTCTCTGTCTTTCTGTGTCGTGTTCATGAGTGTGTTATCCCATTTGCATTCCTTTGAAGTAATTTGAGTCTTAGCCTAGCTTTTTACCACCTATCTCTTGCTATATGCATGTCATAGAGGTAACAATTGTGTATACATGCATGAAATAGTACTTATAGTCGCATATACACTCGGGTTTTCAGTGAACAGTCGCGTACATCCATCTTTGGGATTGAGATCTTGATGTTGGGGATATTCTGGTGGGTTGTGAGTATTTTTGAGTCTTTTTGGGTGTCTGCGATGCTTGTTTACTGCTTTTGTGCTGACCAAAGACGTCTTTTTCTTTGCTTTTCCTTAAAAAAAATTCTTGTCATTTATTTTCTTTTTGTTTTATTGTTAGTGTATTAGAATTATTGGTCTCAGTTTATTTATTGGTTTTTGTCTAATACTTGCTACAGGGTGTGGGAGTTTATAGAGTCTATTTATTGCATCTTCATAAAATTTATGATCAAACTACACAAATATTGTTATTTTTGGAATGTTTTGCATTATGCACTTGAATTGAAATGGTACTTGCATTCGGTTTTCTTGGATGAATTAGTGTTCAATATTTCATATAGGAATGATTGCATTGGAATTTGAAGAAGAAATTTGTGCATTTCATGTAATGGCATACCCCCTTTTTCATATTTAAAGACAAATTGAAATTGCCATTGTTTCATACGTGTGCATATTTATTTCACTTCTTAATCATAATATCACTAGTTCCATGTTCATTACCCCTGAGTAATCACAACCATTAAAATTAACGCTTTACTTAAAATTGATTACACTTTTTATTTGATAGAGGTGCAGCAACAAGCTTAGGTTGTAGAGTCTTGGAATATGGTGCAGTGAGTAAATTTTTTCAATACTATGAAACAAAACAATTAGGTGTTTTTTCAAGTGAGAAGTGAAATCCTTGGTGTAATTAGTGTTCTGAGGAGGCTCCTTTTATACGAGAGTTAAGCACGAGGAAACACACACGTTAGTGGTTGGGATAGCCCCTTGCCACTTTATATTGAGTGTTGGAGATATTTCTAGGATCTTTTTCGTATCTGGGGGCTTTTGAGGTACATTTGGTTCTTTCAAGATTTGGGCTTTGTTACCCTACCCATACAATAGATCCTTCCTCCAACTGTATTCCAGAGCATTGGTTATATTGGGGTGACCTTAGTTGCCTTACATCGGTATCACAGTGCCTGCAAAGGTTATTATGTGAATGTCCTATCCAGGTAGGGGTCGAAAAACACAGTCGCTATATGTGTTGAAGCCGAGGGCCACTATAATTGGTTACACACCTCTATTTGTAGTGTATGGGAGTCTCAAGCCTCTGCTAGGTCAGACATACCTACTACATTAGGGATCTCACTTATCCTCCCTCTTGGCATGTTTGCATATGACTTAGATTTACTTAGGGGTGTGCTCTTTTTGAGATATATGGATTTATGGATCGTAATTTGTTGAGTCTTGTTATTTTTGTGGGGTCATCGTGGATCAAGTTCCAATGCTCCACCCATCTTGACATTTAGCAGGGATTTCTCCTTGTGTATCTCCTCCTCCTCGGAAGAGGACTAGGAATTCTAAGTGAAATTTTACACACTGTGACTCACACAATGTTCTCACCATGAGTACTACATCTGATATCTAGAAACTCCATCCTAATACATCATATGGAATGGGGAATTCTACCATTTTGAGACCTGAGACTCCAGTTGAAACTGATGCTCATGGGGTTGGTACTTCCTATAACACACAAATCCTATTGTCAGACTTTGTAGCTTCCTATCGGAGGTATTCCTCATGAAGGTCGAGTAGTGAGACTCATCACATTCCATCTAGCACTTGTCCTTTTAGGTTTGGCATGCCAGACCTTATTGATACTATTCCTTCATATTCTGTTTATCCTAGTATGGATCATGGCGTTGAGCGTGGGGGCACCTCAACCCCTTTCCTCGTTGATAAATTTGAGGGTGGTGTTGAGGCCTGGAAAATTGCAAGCGACAACAGTAAAGGATTCTCCCCAATCAACGTTCCCAATTAGCCCGTTGACTGTTTGGTGTAGGGAATCCGTCCGGTTTGCGGTCCAGCTACCGTAGGTCAGGTAACAAACAAAGGGTTTACTGGTTGTAGCCCGGTCCACCGAGTTTTTGTATTTTGACTTAAAAATGAAATGCAAGTGTTTAACTAAATGCAAGATGATCAGAATGCGAGGAGCCATCACAATGTGATGCGTAGGTTCTTACCTCTCGTCTTAAGGCACGCAAGCATTTAAATCACGTACAATAAGAAATAACTTAACTATCTAATCTATCCCTAGGGAGCAAGGTTATCATTCGTTAGTGAGTAATACCTTTAATACATGCATTATGAATAGTTACAGGCAGCTGATACTTTATTCAAAACACATGAACAATTACAGATATTTAAACAACCAGATAGCCGATTATTTTACGAACAGCATTTATTACTCACAGTGGAAGAAATCCTGAAGATACTAAAGAACATTTAACAAGAACATAGGTTCAGGAAATTAAACACTCTTACAGTAAATGAAACATAGTTGAAAACGAAATAGTTCCTCTTCAACATTATTCATTGAGTCGCATTGATACATTCCACATTTCACTCTCTCCAGCAGGCAAAATTGCAGTTTGCTTTGCAAAACGAAGTAGTTCCTTTCACAAGTAAACATTACAAAATTTGCCAGGGAAAAAGCCCCTTCTTAGTTCCATTTTCCTATATTTAAACTACAATTACAGAGTGTTTCATTTTCCCCCAGACGCATGGTCTTTCAGTTTCTCAAACGCTTCACATTCCCATATCTTGTCTGTATGCAATCATGAGCCACTTGGTAACGGATCAGTTTTGGGTTCACGCCTTTACAGCTCCGGATTTCGTCCTCCACTCCCCTGGTTTCAATCACACTTCAGCCAAACGGGTCTGTATTTCTCTGCACCTCGGTAGATTTGACCGCTTCCTTCAAAACCGCCTGCCATCAATCGACAAGCATCATTCAAAATATCAAATATTAGCAATTAAAAATGACTATTTCACAAGGAAATGGCAAGGCACACCACCCGCGGGTTTGACAAACCTATCATACGATGGTCAACAGGAAACTCACTGGCGGGAAAACTTAAAGTCGGCAATCAGAAATAAATAAGATCGGAGGCCACAAGGTTTTCCCAGCCGCAACGTTGGGCGAGGCACAAGTTGTGAACAAGCGAAACGCGGGCAAGAGGGGATTTAAGTCGGAAGTCAGACGGTTTTCCGTTTCGGGGGTGGAAACACTTTTCCTGCCGCAACGACGGAAAGGTAGAGGCTTCAGGCACGCGACGAAAAGGCGGGAAAAGTAAATAAAAAATCGGACGGCTTTGACATCGGACAAATAAACGATTTCGGAGCCGCAATGGTGGAGGGGCTGAAACTTCACAACTTCCGATCTAACATAAAATCTACGCCCGATCACAGAAAAACACCCGATCACAGAAAAACCAAGTGTTTGAAAAGCTCAGCACAGCAGCAACCAGACTAAAATATCTCAGAGACAACGGTTTACTTAAAAGGCAACTGATCTGACTGAACTCTGGCCATCAAAACCACATTCAACTCGGTGATCTACAATAAAATCTTAACACAAACGTGCTATGGAGAGACAGGATGCAAATCAATCATTAGAATCGACCAAAGCTATGGCTAGACCAAACCTTCATGGATCACACGAAATCAAACAACTCTAAGTGATAAGGAGGGGCCCCAAAAATTTAAGAAATTAGGGGGAGAAAAGTTGCAGCTGCAACAACTGGCGATTTCCTGGTGAACCTAGATCTCTGGGCGATCAACCTTTGAGTGACAGACTGTTTAACAACAAAAAGTATCATATTGACTTCTTCCAGCAATATGGATTTCTTAAATGACAGCAGTGTGTACCCTTAATCACTGATGACAGTCCAATTAGGGAGAGTGGAAACCAAAATCGTCAAGTCCAAATAACTATGCTGAGGCCGGAGGATGAATTTCATTATTACCCTTGTCTTCAGGTGGCTAAAAGATTTGGACACCACAGGATTGGAGCATATGGTAAATAGAAATATTCGTTTGTTCCTCATTCCCATGCCATTTTCACACTCTTCTGGTGCTTTCATACTTTTGTCCTATTTCATATGAGTTTTCTTACATGCCTTTCTTACTGAATCTTGATTTAGGATCCTCTATCCCATAATGTCCTTTTGTGTGAGTGGTGTACTTCAAGTTCAAACCCACGGACGGAGAGGATCTTTTAGCAATTAAGTATTTGTAATTCAGCTCCTGCTTTGATTTATGATGCTTTCATAGGAGTTTTTGACTCTTTATTTTCCTTTTGGCATTCGTTTCTTGGTGTGGGATCATTTACATTTAATACACTGTTCACTTTGCTCCTTTCCATGGGTCCTTTGCAGTTGCTCCTTAGGACATTTTAAATGTGACGTGGATGGAGCCTCGACATAGTACCCCAGACTCCTCGAATCTGGTTTATTTCACCGGGGTTAAGCAGGACTTCAAGGCACACAGAGTTCTTTGAGAAAACTGCTATACTGGAAGAAATTATTTCATATAACTTAGTAACACACAGTCTGACACCAAAACGTTTATCAAACCCAAAAATTTCGGATGTATTCCAAGCAACCACAGGTTTGCTCCCTTTATTGAAATCAACAAAACAAGCTAAAACGAACTCAACAAAAGCAAACTAGAAACATGACTCAAAAGACAGTCGGGCGAATTATTTATATACAAGGCAACAAAAATCAGATAGACTCAGGAAAAGTAAGGTTTGAGAACCAAACTATTTACTGGTAGGTTCTCCTCCCAACCCTGCAGATCTTGCAACTTGTAAGTAGAAGGACCAAGCTTGGCTGCAATCTGAAAAGGGCCTACCCACAACTGCTGGAACTTGGTATGTTTTTCTTTCTCATCATGGGGATGGTCCCATTTGAGGACTAAGTCTCCTACTTCAAATTCTTTTGCCCCAGCTTTGTGCTTGTCGAACCATCTCTTAACCGACTCTTGTTGCTGCTTAAAGCGTTCTTTGGCTTTCGACTTGGCTTCCTCAGCCTTCAAGAGATTATATATTCTTGTTTGTAAAACTTCATCATCCGATCCCCTAGACTCTTAAGCTAGTATGGAATATGGTAGCATGATATTGGGAGGAAGGATGGCTTCTTTGCTGTAGACAAGGGTATAGGGTGACACTCCTATAGCAGACTTGGGGGTGACTCTGTCAGCCCATAGTGCGTTGGGTAAGGCTGAGTGCCAACTCCTCTGGTTTTCTATTACAGTCTTCTTCATATTTCTAATCAGGTTTTTATTAGAGGATTTGGCCAGGCCATTTCCTTGTGGATAATAGTTAGCAGAATAATGCAATTTTATTCCTTTATCATGAGCAAATGCAGTCAATTTGATCGATGAAAAGTATTTAGCATTATCAAAGACTAACGAAACTGGAACTCCAAACCTGGTCATGATATGATCTTGTAGGAAGCTGATGACTTCGTCTTCATTTATCTTGCGCAGTGGGATAGCTTCGACCCAGCGAGTGAAATAATCAGTCGCAGTAAGAATGTACTTGTGCTACGGGGACGAATTTGGATTTATTTCTTCGATAATGTCCAACCCCCATTTCTCAAATGGTTCTGTGATCATCACAGGCTTTAAGGGTGCTACTACTTTAGGCTGTCTCCCACCACACCTTTGGCAAACATCACACTTTCTGACATGTGCGTGTGCATCCTTGAAGAGTGTAGGCCAATAATAACCAGCTCTGAGGACCTTGTGGGCTGTAGTGTCCCCTGAATAATGTCCACCAGCTGGACCATTGTGTAATTCAGACATTACTTTCTTGGCATCTTCTTTCTCTAAGCATCTCAAAAGGACTTCATCGTAGTTTTTCCTGAATAATATTCCTTCAACAAGTTGATAGGAGGCTGATTTAAGACGTAACACTCTTCTTTGCTTGGAATTCCAATGTTCTGGCAGCAGCACTGACTGTAAATAATGTACAAGGTCTCTATACCAAGACTCGGGAGCTATAAACAAAGGGCATACATCCATTACATGTAATTCGGCATCATCTTCCCACGCTTGTTCTTCATTGTTCCCACTTTTAGTCATCAATTTGCATAACCCTTGACCTTTGACTATAGAGGCTGGCTTGAATTCAAGGTCGTACTCTTGAAGGGCTGTTACCCAGTTGCCCCTCCTTTCTCCTAACTCTTTCTGTATGAGAAGGGATCTTACAGCTGGGTAGGGGACTATTACCTTGGTTCAATTCTTTAATATATAAGGCCTGAATTGCTTCACTGCCTTAAACACTGCATAATCTTGCTTATCAATAGCCGGGTAATTTAACTCAGCCCCCTGCAGACCAGTACTCATAAAGGCGATTGGGAATTCATCCCCCCCATCTCCCTTTTGTGTGAGTACAACTGCCAGCGAATCATCGAATGCAAATGTATACATAATAAAGTATTTATCAAAGTACGGGCTTTTCAAGGAGGGAGCATGTGCAACAACAGTTTTAATCTTGTTGAAAGTGTCCTTCTCAATATCAGTCCACTTAAATTGTGCATTTTGTTTGACCATCTGCTGGAGTGGTTTGACAGTCTGAGCGAAATCAGGCACAAACCTTTGTACAAAATTTATGGTTCCCATAAACGATTGCATTCCTTTTTTATTATGGGGCATGGGAATTTGTTCAATGGCCTTAATTCTTTCTGGGTCTATAGATATACCCTTCTTTGAAACTATGTGCCCCAGTAACTTGCCCTCAGTGACGGCGAACACGCACTTCTTGGGATTGAGGGAGATGGCATATTTCCGACAGCGTTCGAAAATTTGCTTTAGGTGAAAAGCGTGCTCTCCTCTTTTCTTCGAGAATATTGTAATGTCATCAAGGTACAATGTCATCAAGGTACACCACAGCCCTTCATCCAATTAGTCCCTGGAAAGCTATGTCCATAGCTCTTTGAAATGTCGTTCCCGCATTAATCAGTCCAAAGGGCACCCTTCTCAGAGTGTCTGACTTTAAAAATGATTCTGGCATCCAACAATTTCTTTACCTCACTCTGAATCAGAGGTTCCAGTTTTGGATGCATTTTCCTCAAGGGATGCTGATATGGCTTGATTCCCGCCTTGATGGGAACAACGTGTTTGATGATGCTGGTATCATATGTCTTTAACTCTTGGTATGTCCAGGAAAAGACATCTTTGTATTGTTTAAATAGGCTGATGAACTTGTCTCTCTCTGTCGGCAAACAACATTTTCCGAGATTCATGAACTTAGGTGCCATTTCAGTCCCCAAATTTATCAGCTCGAACTGTAGAGTTGAGCTGTGAGTCTTCACGTTGGCGGGTCTCCTAAAATTTTCATTCAAGTCAAACATATTTTCTAACATTCGGACCCCTTTAGGGATGAAATTATCAAATTTCATCTCGGCCTGGTGTTCTTCATCATCAATAATCGCTCCTTTAAATACCTCGTCATTTGTTAAACATTCTATGATTTGCTGGTCATCATCGAACACACGCAGGTTGGTAATCATATCAGGTACTGAAGGCCTAAAAAGCAATTCAACAGTACATTGATTATTTGAGGGTACAAGCCTAGCGGCCGAAGTAGCTAATAAGTCAGCTGCTGCGTTTATAATTCTTGGGATTGAAATAATGTTGAATGCATTAAAACACTTAAGAAGGTCCCATACCTCATTCTGGTAAGCTTTTAAGTGAGGAGAAACGCAGTGGATTTGATTCCAGATTTGTTTCACAATAATTTCAGAATCCCCAAAAACTTTTAAATTACTTACCTTAAAGTCAATTGCTTTCTTGAGTCCCTGCACCAGTGCTTCATACTCAGCTGTATTATTAGTACATTCAAACTCTAATCTACATGAAAGGAAATGTTTATTCTTCTGTGGGTCAATTAGGACACAGCCGGCCCCTAACCCTTCCAATGTCTTAGAGTCATCGAAAAATAAAGTCCAAAATTCATTACCTACTAAAAATGAATCTACTCCTACTGCTAAGTCTACTATTTTACAATCAATCTCGCCAGCCTACGAGAATCAAAGGAGATCAGGCTGGGTATCAGATGGGTTGCCGACTTCTTCTGCTTGATAATTCCCTGGTTCCAACTCAAGAAAATAATTTCCCAATACAGAATCCACAGGTATATTCTTCTCATTCAGTTGGGTAACATTGTACTTCATGTGGGGTTCTCTTAGAATCTTGATCTGGTTTGGACTCCTCTTGTACGGAAACCACAGGTGCGACCAATCTGAAGCGAAATATCCATTTAATTTGGCTAACCACTCCCTACTCAGGACTAGACCGTAAGCGTCTGGTATATCAGCTACTATGATGTTAATAACTTGGCATACTTTGTCATTGGAAGCCAGACATATTAGGACGTCTTTCATCTCACCAATTACTTTAACGTTTGTCCTATCTAACTGAACCACCTTCCACATGGTCGGCTTTGGCTGCCCATTTATCTTCTTACATACTGATATGGGCATGACATTAATGGATGCCCTCGAATCTACCAGACAATTGTGCATGTTATGATTAAAAATTTCAAACGTTAAGAGGAAAGGTAAATGTTTAGCTTTAGACTCACCTCCAACGCTGGTTTCTCCAATTTCTTCTTTGTCCTGAGGTTGATTGTCAGCGGGTAGCTTGTCATCTGATGCTTCAAGTGCTTTCAACAATCTCTCTTTTTGATGCGACACTTTACACATTTCGAATAATGGAACATTTGCTTTCACCTTTTTCAAATCCTCCACAATGTCATAATTCATCGGCTGTCCAATTGGATGTGGTTTGTCAGTATTTCCTTCATTTGTCTTGGCTGTTGTATCATCCTGTCTAGGGCTTTGGCTGGTAATCATGAATTATGGAATCTTATCAGCCAAAGCTTTATTTTGAAACTTCTTCCTAACATTTCTCTGCAGCCTTCTGATCTTTGGAAGAATAAGACTGTCATCCTTAACCGTTCCTTGGCTTCTTGTGGCCATGTTAGTCTCCATAATGCCATGGTATCTCTGAGTGTTTCCTTCTTCAGCATTAAATAATGAGACCGAATTCCATAATGCCAAGATCTCCTTTTCCTGATCTTCATTAGACGTAGAGGCAGAATTTTCCTTTCTTTCTTCATCTCCCTCTTCTGTTAACCTAGAATCCAGCAGTTGATTCATCACTAGCGTCATAGAGTTTATCCATTGTGGACAATTCTTTTTAGAGTGCGGCTGTTGGTGGAAAGTGCAGAAATTATCCATGCCGACCTCTGTTAGATTCATGGATGCAACATTGTGAGGAGGAGGATTAGAATGATCCTTATCTTCTCTTTTCTTATAATATGGCTTATAAAACCTTTGCGCCTCCTTTTCGTTTTCCATATCTATGATCTTGTTGGAAATCTTCTGCATCATCTTGGCCATATTTTCTAGATATGGCGACTTTTCTTCCTTAGGCTTAGCGAACAATAAGTCTTTTCTCCCCGCGCCTTTCTCTCCTGATTGTTCTGGATAATCTTCAATACTTTCTCTTTCCGCTTCCACCACTTCTGCCTCTTCATAGGTCTCTATCAAAGTAGGCTTGGCCCTACCTTTTGCAAACATGGCCAAATCCGGACCCAAAGCTGAAGTATAGTATTCAATCAGTACTTTGTCTGAAGGCTTATCTGTTTTAGAGAAGTTCTTAAGATATGTTGCAAACCTTTGTGTGAAACTGTGCACTTTTTCCTTTTTTTCTTTCTTCAATGCACACAGTCCTTTCATAAGGGCAGCATGAGTCTTTTGGGTCGCATACTTACTTCTAAAAATCCTCTCAAAGGTGTTCCAGTCCGGAATCAAGTTGGCAGGCAACCCAAAATACCATGAAGCTGCATCTCCTTTAAGTGTATGCGGGAAAAGTCGACATACTACATCTTCATGCTCCCCAGCCCTTAAACCCTCTATTTCCAAGTAGAAACTCTGCAGATGATCACCCACTAGAATCTTCTCATTGGGGTCAAATTTAGGCAGCAATTTTTTGAAGGATTGGGGTAAGTCATGTAATGGAGGTGTTAGATTTAGAGGTGATCTGGCTCTCCATGCAGGTGGTGGATTTGGTGGGTTGGGGGGTTGGTTTGCATTTACGCCATCCATGAGTCGGGGTGTAGAGTGAGGGGGTGAACCAACAGGAGTTTGAGCAGGAGAACTGTAAGGGGTATCTGGGCCTTCTTGGTTCAAAGGTAATTCAACCTCCCGTAGAGCAGTCTCTACAAGTTCTTCCCAGTCTCCAACCAACACTAAATCTTCTGCTATAGGACGGTCTTTCTTCTTGTATTCTCTTCTGGGTAAGTTAGGGATAATTGGCAACCCTCCAAGCTTCTTTACATATGCCCGGGTGTGTCTTCTTAGGTCATTAACCATTTCGTTACCAATAGCATATAGATGTTCTCTGTTTTCTTCCGGGGTTGGATTATGGAACCCACTTCTTTTGGAAATGTCACCTATGGAAAATTCTCGGGAAAACGGGTTTCCTCGGTCAGCCATGCACTAGCGGCCCTCCTTCTAGCGCCAAAATTGTTGAGGCCTGGAAAATCGCAGGCGACAATAGTAAAGGATTCTCCCCAATCAACGTTCCCAATTAGCCCGTTGACTATTTGGTGTAGGGAATCCGTCCAGTTTACGGTCCGGCTACCGTAGGTCAGGTAACAAACAAAGGGTTTACCGGTTGCGGCCCGGTCCACCGAGTTTTTGTATTTTGACTTAAAAATGCAATGCAAGTGTTTAACTAAATGCAAGATGATCAGAATGCGAGGAGTCGTCACAATGTGATGCGTAGGTTCTTACCTCTCGTCTTAAGGCACGCAAGCATTTAAATCACGTACAATAAGAAATAACTTAACTATCTAATCTATCCCTAGGGAGCAAGGTTATCATTCGTTAGTGAGTAATACCTTTAATACATGCATTATGAATAGTTACAGGCAGCTGATACTTCATTCAAAACACATGAACAATTACAGATATTTAAACAACCAGATAGCCGATTATTTTACGAACAGCATTTATTACTCATAGTGGAAGAAATCCTGAAGATACTGAAGAACATTTAACAAGAACATAGGTTCAGGAAATTAAACACTCTTACAGTAAATGAAACATAGTTGAAAACGAAATAGTTCCTCTTCAACATTATTCATTGAGTCGCATTGATACATTCCACATTTCACTCTCTCCAGCAGGCAAAATTGCAGTTTGCTTTGCAAAACGAAGTAGTTCCTTTCACAAGTAAACATTACAAAATTTTCCATTGAAAAATCCCCTTCTTAGTTCCATTTTCCTATATTTAAACTACAATTACAGAGCGTTTCGTTTTCCCATAGATGCATGGTATTTCAGTTTCTCAAACGCTTCACATTCCCATATCTTGTCTGTATGCAATCATGAGCCACTTAGTAACAAATCAGTTTTGGGTTCGCGCCTTTACGGCTCCGGATTTCGTCCTCCACTCCCCTGGTTTCAGTCACACTTCCGCCAAATGGGTCCATCTTTCTCTGCACCTCGGTAGATTTGACCGCTTCCTTCAAAACTGCCTGCCATCAATCGACAAGCATCATTCAAAATATCAAATATTAGCAATTAAAAACGACTATTTCACAAGGAAATGGCAAGGTGCACCACCCGCGGGTTTGACAAACCTATCCTACGATGGTCAACAGGAAACTCACTGGCAGGAAAAATTAAAGTCGGCAATCAGAAAGAAATAAGATCGGAGGCCACAAGGTTTTCCCAGCCGCAACGTCGGGCGAGGCACAAGTTGTGAACAAGCGAAACGCGGGCAAGAGGGGCTTTAAGTCGGAAGTCAGACGGTTTTCCGTTTCGGGGGTGGAAACACTTTTCCCGCCACAATGGCGGAAAGGTAGAGGCTTCAGGCATGCGATGAAAAGGCGTAAAAAGTAAATTGAAAATCGGACGGCTTTGACATCGGACGAATAAACAATTTCGGAGCCGCAACGATGGAGGGGCTGAAACTTCACAGCTTCCGATCTAACATAAAATCTACGCCCGATCACAGAAAAACTATGCCCGATCATAGAAAAACTAAGTGTTTGAAAAGCTCAACATAGCAGCGACCAGACTAAAATATCTCAGAGACAACGGTTTACTTAAAAGGAAACTGATCTGACTAAATTCTGGCCATCAAAACCACATTCAACTCGGCGATCTACAATAAAATCTTAACACAAACGTGCTCTGGAGAGACAGGATGCAAATCAATCATTAGAATCGACCAAAGCTACGGCTAGACTAGACCTTCATGGATCACACGAAATCAAACAACTCTAAGTGATAAGGAGGGGCCCCAAAAATTTAAGAAATTAGGGGGAGAAAAGTTGCAGCTGCAATAGGTGGTCATATTACACCTTCATCTCCATTTGTGGGAGGATGTTCACACCCTTCATCTGGGCGTAATACCGGTGTTCACTCTTTAATAGGTGACCATAGATATGTGAACATTGGGGTCACAAATTACATTCCATATTATGCCTTATTGTCCACTACACCTGTTCCTTTAAATGCATTTATTATGTCATACTCTCCTCATATCCTGCAAGGATCTTCAGGACATGCTGCTGCATCTAACCATGTTGCTCCCCCTTCATCTAGTGTTTTTGCATCAAAAGGTTACGTACCTCCTTAAATGTCTGGGATTCAACCCACCTATCAATCCTATAACTATTGTTACATGGCGCCTCATCTTTAAGGAAAATCAAACTATAACATTCCCTTACATCCTTTGATGGGTCATATAGTATGGGGTTACTATCTGACTGGCTAAGGCCATGGCCTTTACTACAATCAACCTTATGTGAACCAATATTTTTAGGGAGTATGGAACCATATGGAACAACCTAGGCTCCCTTTATTATCTACGTTGAATTTTCTTGACCTTTCGAAGTTGACCAGTTATTCGATATCTCATGATCCATTGTGACTGGTTGTTCCCGCCAAGCTTCCTTCAGACATCCCGAAGTTTGAATGTAAGAGTGGTGAGGACCCTAGAGAGCAAGTGACTACTTTCCACCTATGGTGCTCTTCAAACTCATTGAACCATGACTCTGTTTGTCTACAACTATTTCAATGCACCCTCACGAGTCCTACCGTGAAATGGTATATAAAGTTTCCTGGGGAACGCATAAGACGTTTAATGACTTAGACATGAAATTTATTAACCACTTTCAATTAACAGTACATTATGATTCTGGCACCGAGATATTGTCGACATTATAGCAAGATAAAGCCACATACATCTCTGATCATATTCAAGAGTGGCACAGACCAAAGAGGTTGATTAAGGCCAACATTCCACCCGAGTTTTTGTTGGAATGATTCCTCAAATATTTTTTTCCTTATATCATAAAGGATGTTTCAAGATCTGGAGTAATGAACGAGGAGCATGCTATCATAGCCTTCTCCTCAGGGGATTTTCATGTCCATGTCTCGACAAAACTATATGCATTAACTACCATTTAAATTTAAATACTAGTGAAGAAGAACTCAAATGTATTTTTCCATAGAGATGATGTTTTTTACCACTGAATTCCAATAAAATGAAAATTTACATCACTTCGGTCAATACTTGTTGTTTCCATCAAAAAAAATCAATAGGTGTCGTATACTATAAACATACAACTTTCATCATTTCAGATGAATATTGAATGGCTACTACTATGTATTAAACTAAAGAAGAAGATGGTTTAATAAAAGATTAATAATTTGACCTCATATTTGCCAAGTCTTGCTAGTTGTATATCATTATTCTAGACAATACGCAACACCCTTCTCACAAACCATCCACACCAAGGGAATATCATGCTATCGATGACATTATAGGTTTAGTAACTCATGTTGTAATCATTTTGGGTACATCTTGCCTCCAATTCTATGGTCTTTATGGTAACCATTATGGATGTGCCAAAAAATCCCATGGAGTGGCCATTATCCTAAGGCTATTCCAATTGACTTTACAATGGACAATAAGAAAAACACAGAGAAGAATGTACTGATAAAAACCCAAAAGAAAAAGAAGAAAATTCAAAGATGGGAGTTGTTTTCCTTGAAAAGAGTTAACTGCTCTGCTAAATCACTAGAGTCTCCAGAAAATAGATTCAGAATGGAATGCATACTGAACCCACAAAAACCAAGTAGTATGCTTCAAGACCTAGAATCCTCCTTGACATGGTAAGTATCCTGTAACATAACAATTCACTAGTGTTTTCAAATACCAAAATTGGACCTTGAAGTCTATGTGTCACAATTAAGGCTTGGTCATGGCGTTTTACACTTGTTTTTGTTAATAAGCATATTTTGGATCCAATTCTGTTGTTATAACATTTATTGTACAATTCTAGTGTTTTCAAATACCAAAATTGGACCTTGAAGTCTATGTGTCACAATTAAGGCTTGGTCATGGCGTTTTACACTTGTTTTTGTTAATAAGCATATTTTGGATCCAATTCTGTTGTTATAACATTTATTGTACAATTCTATGTAACATAGACAATTGTTGATTGAAGTGGGTCACGGTATAATCATTTAGGGGGATTGACCTTCTTGTTAGAGAATTGGTAATCAACTATTCAATTTATGCACCATCAAACTGCTCAAGTTTAGCTAAATTTGAAGTTCGCTGGTCCTATATGAAACCCACTTAGAAAATTAAAACCCTCCCACAACCACATATATATGGGTATGTATATGTAAGCATTTTTCTTCTTCGTTTAACTGAGAAAAAAATTGGTAGTCTATTTTATTAATTAAAAAAAAAAGAGATTACATCTAGTATGTTTCCAATGAAATTAATTCAAGAATTGTGAGGAAAGAATGTTCGAAGAGAACTTTGGTAACTTCCATCGACATCTTTAAAAGAATACCAGAGTACAAACCTGTTTTTATGGAGAAGACTTCCTATGGATTGGGGTAGACCATAGCAGACTGTATGACACCACAAAAAAATCCATTTCTATTTGCAATAGAAATAAACAGAGCTAACACTAGGGGATGAAAGGCATACCTTATTCCAGAAGGTTGTAGTAGATCCATGTTGATATTTTCAACCACACTTGCACCTACATTCCATTCTCAACAACAACAAAAATGAAAAGCATGATAGATATTAAGTGTTAGTCCTACTCTATCATATATAAATCCAATATGTATAAATCAAAG
This sequence comes from Pseudotsuga menziesii, assembly GCA_001517045.1. Classification (NCBI taxonomy): domain Eukaryota; kingdom Viridiplantae; phylum Streptophyta; class Pinopsida; order Pinales; family Pinaceae; genus Pseudotsuga; species Pseudotsuga menziesii. Next base: position 128,752 of record LPNX011101196.1, read on the forward strand.
AAACTACATCCATGGACAAGAATATTCATAGTTACACACATACAATAGACGAGAAATGGATATTTCCATTAATTGTAAACATAGATATGAGTGACAACCTTTTTCGATAGCTTGTGGAAATTGATAAACTAAGTCCTCCACCTGGGCCTCCACCACTTCAATCCTCCATATCCATGGAAAGATCATAATGCAATGGAAATCTTGGGAAGAGAATCAATGGGCGCTCAAAAGGACAAATGGGTGTAGACTCAAGCATGAATAAATGGGGCACAAATCAACTATAGTTTCCTTGCTCTCATGAATTCTCCTCCTCCAATGCGACTAGCTCAATATATAACCCTTCAATGGGAATTCAAGGGTCGATTCACAATGTTTCTAGGCATATGGAAGGCCAAAGGTCAAGTTATTCATGACTCATTGAGGAAAAATCCAAATATTTTATTTTTGAGCATATTTCTCGATGTACCCAATTCATAGTGGAGCAATATGCACGTACACATGGTCTGTAAGTTGGTGACCTGCATATGTTATAGCAGATTTCACCACTCTAGGTGAATCACACTTTGTATGGCCTTCCCATGTCCCGCTGTAGACTATTTAGACCCCATGGACCATATTTTATCCTTTGATGTTTCCTTGATCATCCCTAAAACTATATGATATACACGGATTTTTCCCCGATAACCGCGTACATACGCGGGTTTGATTCCTATAACCATGTACATCAGGATGTGTGCATAGTCCAAATCCTTTTGGAGTTTTCCTTGACATGGATCCGACTCATTTGACTCCTGGCCTTCCATATGCCTTGAGATCGCTCGGATTCGACCCTTCATTATCCCTTTTGAAGCTATATAAGGAACCCCTTGGTACATTGAAGGCATATAGAGAGATTGAAAACAACGAAACTATAGTCCATTGTTGCCAGAATTTATGCTTGAGTCTGCATCCCTTTGTCCCTTTGGAGCACTGTTGTGTTCTTCCCAAGCTTGCCTTTTTCCAGTGAGCTTGCTATCGTGAGATGGAGGATTGAGGTGGTGGAGGCCCAAGTGGGGGATTCAGTTTCTTCGGTTCGCAGACGTGCCGTCAGAGGTTGTATCTATCTTGTAATCTTTGATTTATATTAATAAGAACTATCTTTCCTTGTCCAATGATGTGTATTTGATTGAATATTGTATCCATTGGAATATGTCAAATGCTTTTACATTATTGATTATATATGCTAGAATAGATCTAACACCATGATATATAGTATGCTTGTATTGTTTACTTGTTGTTGAGGAAGTATTATATCAATTCAAGCTGAAGATTGGAAAGCTCAACGGGGATCTACTTCAACCGTACGGAATAAGGTACGAGGTCTGATCCTTTAGTGTTAGACATTTTATTTCTATTGCATATTGGGAAAGATTGATTTCTGGCGTCAAAGTTGTCTGTTGTGGTACCCCAAGCCATAGGAATTTCTCTCTGTAACAGAATTGGTGACTCCGCTGGGGAGTTCCTAGTAGTTGTCCTTTGGGGGTGATTTTCTCAGCATTCAATGTATTTGAATTGCTCTTTCTCTCTTGTTTCTGTGTCAGGTCTGGGGGCATGTATGCTTGGTAGAGTCTGATTGGAGTAAAGTCTGTCTTAGCCTGTCTGTTTTCCTTGTTTTTATGCACCTTTTCTTCCTGTATGCGGGTTTTTGATTTACAGTCGCGTATACACGTGGTTTCCTCTGTGATTTCCGTGTATACACGCGGGTTTATTGCGAACAGTCACGTATACCCTGGATTTTTCCCTTTTTGTGGAAGTTAATTGGTTGCTGGGTGAATGCTGTTAGTTGCTGAGTCTCCTTTGGCACTGCCTGAGTCTGTTTTGACCTCTGGTTCTGACTGGAAATGTTTTTTTTAACCTAAATATATATTTTTTTAGGTAAGTTCTTGTCATGGCATTTTCGATTTTTTGTTTGAGATTAGTGCATTAGAGTTCTTTTACCTTAGTGCTTTTCTTGGATGCTGTCGATGTGTGCTTGCAGAGTCTGGGGGTGGTAGAATCATTCTTTTGCTTTTTTCATCTCGTATATTTTTTAAAAATCCAAAAACATTTGCTTATCATAATGCATTGCATTTTGCACTTTGCATTGTACTTGCATTAGATCTAGATTTGCTTTGGAGTACTAGTTAGGAATTCATATAGGAAAAATTTGCATTCATCATTTGAAGAAGAAATTGTGCATTTCACGTAGTAGCATACCCTATTTACATGGACACAATGCATTTGCATTGATTGTTACGGTTTGCATTTTACTTCTGTTGCGTCATAACACCACTAGTTGCACGACCATATCCTATTTTTGAGTAATAAATCCAACTAAATCAACGCTAATTAAAATGAATTACACTCTTTTCTTTTCTAGGGTGCACCAACAAGCTTAGGTTTTAGGATCTTGGAATAGTTCATTGTAAGTCAATTCTCCAAGATCACTAAACAACAACATCTAGGTGTCTGTCCAGGGAGTGTGTGAAATCCTTGGTATAACCATCGTTCTCAGGATCCTCCTCTCAAACGGGAGTTAAGCACGAGGCAGTGTGAGCGGTTATTGATTGGGATGACCCCTAGTCATAATTGAGTAGCACCGATGATATTTCCAGGATTGTATTCGTATCTGGGGGCTCTTTCAAGAGTTTCAGGCTTTGCTACCTTTCCCATACGGTCAATCATGCCTGTGACTGTCCGCTTGAGGTTTGATTATATTGAGGTGACCTTAGTGACCTTACCTAGGATATCGAGGGGGTACTTGTAGAGGTTATTCTGCATGTGTCTCGGCTAGGTTGGGGTCGGACAGCACAGTCGCTATACACGTTGAAGCTGAGGGCCACAATAATTGGTTACGTACCTCCGCTTGTTGTGTATGGGAGTCTCAGGCCTCTCCTAGGCGAGACATACCTGCTTCATTCAGGAGCTCACTTATCCAGCCCTTGTTTGCTTGCATTTGGATTTAGATTTTATTAGTGATTGCTCTGTGCACGCTAGTTGGCCTAGGGTTTACGTAAATAGAGAGTCTTTGCTTTTTGTCGAGTCATTGTGGATTCGAGTGCGGTTCCATGCCGTTCTCATCGGTTAGCAGGACTTCCACCTTCCACTTCTCCTCCTCCTTTGGGAGAGGGGCCTATACTGTCTAGGCGGACTATGTCACAGAATGATTCACACACCATGGAGGATCATTCAGAGACTATTCTTGAGCCACCTCCTCTCCTTCGTGTTGACGATGGGGAATTTACTCCTACATACGATCCTTCACCTGACCTAGCTGAGTTCGGTCTCGTGATTTCCCAGATAGGATCTTTGCATGATAGACCTACTCACTCTAGGGCTAATTCCCTATTGACACATTACCGGTATGGAATGCCGGAAGATGCCGAGACTCACTTTGACCCTCCTAGCACTAGCTACGGTAGTTATGCTACGACTGGTTTTCCTATGCACGATTTGACATTTCATGTTGAATCCGACTTTGAGCTTAGCACTATGCCTAGGGGAAATCCCATTCCTTACCTTGCGAAGAGGTTTGGGAGTACTAGTCACATTGCACCTTCCATCCCAGTGGTGGAAGCTCTATCGCATCCCCCTCCTAGTTCTAGGGTTAGTGATCCAATTAGGATACCAGGTCCGAGACGGGTGACGATAGGCACTAGTACATATCTTATTACTGAGATTCCTTCATCCTCGGTTCCGAGTTCTTCAAATGTACATCCTACACCTTATCCACGTGGTCCTTTGAGTCGATATATGGCTACGAGTCAAGTCCATGCTGCGGTTACTAGACCCATTGTGTCTCAAGTTCATATACCACCCGCTAATTCGAGAGGCTATATTCACCCTTCTAGTGGTTAGCTTGTTACATCTGGGGCATATATACCTACTTCGGGTGTGTATGTTCCCCCTTCCGGAGCTTATCTTCCTACCTACGGAGTGTCCCATGGGACATCGCATGCGATGACCTATGGACCTTATTACGGTCCATAGTATGGACAGGTTTCTTCACCTTATGGAGGCGGGTATCAACAACCTACTTACTCTCCTAATTATCGCTTCGTAGCTCCTACTAGTCAAGGTCCACCTTACTATGGTACTTCCACGTCACCTTATACAGGTCAGACAGGAGGAGGGCACTATGGCCAAGGCCATGGTGGTGGTCAAACCTATGTGAATCAGGGAGCAGTCCATCAACCTCATCATGCTAAGCTCCCTTTGCTCGTGACACTCAACCTTCCTGACTTATCGATACTTATGAACGATCCCGTGGCTCATGACCCGGCTTGGCCGGCTGTCCCTACCAAGCTTCCTTCGGATATACCTAAGTTTGAAGGAAAACCGGGAGAGGATCCGAGCGAACATGTTACCACGTTTCACCTTTGGTGCTCTTCGAATTCGTTACATCAGGACTCAGTCCACTTGCGACTATTTCAATGCACCCTTACAGGGCCTGCTGCAAAATGGTATATAGAGTTACCAAAGGGAGCCTTTACCTTGTTCGACGATCTTGCGATGACTTTTCTTAATCACTTCCAGCTACCAGTACGCTATGACGTTGGTACTGAACTCTTGTCGACATTTCGACAGGATAAAGCCACCCATATTTCTGATCATATTCAGGAGTGGCGTAGATGGAAGAGATTAATTAAAGCTTTTATACCGCTGGAGTTTCGTCTCGAGTGGTTTCTCAAGTCTTTATTGCCATATATCGCGAAGGATGTTTCTACATCCGGAGTGCAGAATGAGGAACAAGAAATATTTAGGGCACAGGAGCTGGACTTGATTTATGCTCAATCCGGTTTGTTGTATGGGATTATTCCTAACGCTCCTCATTCTAGTTTCGATCCCAAGGTTAAACCTGGACCACATGCCGATGGCATTGTGGGTTGTGCAAGTGCGAAACCTATAGATTCGGTTGCAAAACAAGTTAGTCAATTGTCGCTCAACCAGTCTACTTCGGGACAAGCTACGGCTTCATCTTAAACCGCCCAAATGGCGAGTGTACTTTCTGTGCAATCGTCGGACCAGAAGGGTAACCAGCATTCTGGACGGAATAAGAAAAAGGGTAAGAATAATAATTGAAAGGGTCGAAATAGGAATGAGAATGCTTCCAATAATGACAAGAATGGTCAGAATGCTGGTGGGGACAAGCAAGCGAAATGTAAGGTTAAATTCCCTTGCAAGCTATGTAAGGATGATCACCTCACTTACTTGTGCCCTAGAATTGATGAAGCTTCGAGAATCTTAGCACAAGGCCCAGCTGTGCTAACGAACCCTTTACCGCATAACCAGAATATGAACTTGAAGTCCCAGGAGCAATCTAGTGAGAATGATCCACCAGAGGCTAGTGCTCATGGGTGCATTAACATGGTCTGTGCTGCCAAGGTTGTGACTCGTGCGAAATATTATGGATCGTCACAACCCAACCTAGGCAAAGAACCCGATCCACCAGGAACTCCTTTGCGCATTGAGAAACCTGCGGATAAACCTGAAGCTACACCTCGCATTCCTAAGGGGGTAATTAAGCGCTCGGGGCATAATCCAAATGCCCGAGCTGCCCAAAGTTATTCAGTTGTTGAGGATTTGGGCCATACGACTTGTGTGATGTCTACATTGGAAGTGCTTCAGAGTTGTCCTTCGCAAAGGAAGGATTTTCTTTCTGCTCTTGGTGTGAACGGTGATGATTCTTCCTCAGTGATCAAATTTGAAACCGAAGGTCATCAGCCTCGCTTTCCCTACTCTGTGTCACTTTTGGTACATGTAGAATGTCTTAATATGATCGTCAAGCGCACTATGATTAACGAGGGCGCTGCTGCATCTATGATGTCTTTGTCTTGTTGGAAGGGTCTTGGTTCTCCTGAATTGTCGAAGTCAGCAACTATGTTAACTCCTTTTGATGGGAGATATTTTAGGCCGCATGGCATCATTCCATTCCTTAAATTCCATTTGGGAGGGAAGACCGTTGCGATAGAGGTTGAGGTGGTTGATGCGCCCCTCGACTACAATCTCTTGCTGGGTCGGAATTGGATGTATAGTATGCAAGACGTTGCTTCTTCCGTGTTTCACTTTGTATGATTTCCTCATAACGGGAAGATTGTAACAATTGATCAAATGGAATTCAAGAATTCCCCTGTTACTACATCTTCGGGAAATTCGGTTCCGGTCATTGAACACTCTTAGCCGGCAACTGGGAGTGTGGGTGTAGGCATGTATCCATCCCTCATGGGAAGCTTTAGTTGTCCTACGTTGGTCCTCATGATAGGATCTTGTTCCGATAGGGATTTGACTTCTACGACCTCAGTTTCTTTTCGCACGACTCATATGGGAGATCCTTGGATTCTTCCTATATTGAGTATTTCGAGTGAGCCTGTCGAAACCAACGTGCCGCTTCCTGCAACCATGATAGCTTATCAAGCCAATCTTATGAATTTTGCAGAGCCTCATTCTTCCTCTTCACGGATGGAAGAGGAAGACCCCTATGTGCTACCTGCATGGGCAGTACAGTCTTCTCATGCCCACAACTGCCTGGATACGGTTTTCCCTTCAGATGAAGTGATTATCGAGGCCATGTCGGGCGTCAAGCTACCATGGGAGGAACTTCATCATAGATCATATTTCCTTCCATCGCTTGACCGTTTGGAACATGAGGATTATAGGGAGATTCTTAGTCAGAGAGTTGGTAGTCCCATGATTCCATTAAGCTCTCCTGGTCAGATGGATGATGGGAACATGGCGAACATATCTTCCACGATTTCTATCAACATCTCTCGAGATCCTGGCACCATTGAGAATGTCTATATTGGGACGGATTGTTCCCAGGCTGAGATTCTCGAATATACTGAGCTATTCAAGGAATTCCGTGATATTTTTGCTTGGTCTTATGATGAGATGCTAGGTATTAACCCTCAGATTGTCGAACATGAGATTAAGACTTACCCCAACGCTAAGCCTATTCGACAACTCTTATGCACCATGAATCCTAGGAAAGCACCCGCCATTAAGGCAGAGATAGAGAAGCTGTTGAAAGCCGGTTTCATCTATCCCGTTCCCTTGACAGAGTGGGTTTCAAACCTCGTTCCGGTGGATAAGAAGCAGGGAGCGATCCGAATATGCACTGATTTCCGTGATTTAAATCGTGCCTGTCCTAAGGATAACTTCCCCACACCATTTATAGATCAGATTTTGGATGAGTGTGCGGGTAGTGAGGTGTTCTCCTTTATGGACGGCTTTTCCGGGTATAATCAGATCCAGATTAAACCTGAGGACCAACACAAGACTGCATTTATTTTTCCTTGGGGAACGTTTGCATATTGAAAGATGCCTTTCGGCCTTAAAAATGCCGGAGCTACATTTCAGCGGGCAATGACCTTGATTTTCCATGATCTCAAGTCTATTATTGAAGTATTTTTGGATGACCTCGCTGCTCATTCTCGTATGAGAATGTGTCATTCCTATCACTTAATATTGGTCTTCGAAAGATGCCGGCATTATTCGGTTCGATTAAATCCTCATAAGTGCATCTTTTGTGTAAAGTCAGGTCGTTTATTGGGATTTATTGTTTCAAAGGAGGGCATAAGAGTTGATCCCTTAAAGGTTGAGGCAATACTTCAATTGTCTCCCCCGAAGAATATTTGTCATCTTCAGTGTTTGCAAGGTATGGCAAACTTCTTACGAAGATTTGTGGTCAATTTTGCCAATTTGAATAGAGGCTTCATGCGTCTCTTGAAGAAGGATACTCCGTTTGAATGGGATGAGCGAGCCCAGGAGTCCTTCAATGCACTTAAGCGAGCCCTAGCATTGGCCCCGGTGATTAGTCCTCCAGATTATAGCCGTGATTTCCTATTATATGTGGCCGCGTCTTTAGAGACGATTGGTATGGTATTGGTTCAGGAGGATGAGGAGCTCCAAGAGCATCTCATATATTATCTGAGCCGAAACCTTATTGACGCAGAGATTCGGTATTCTCATGTCGAGAAGCTTGCTTTAGCGACTGTACATGTGGTTCAGCGTTTGAGACATTATATCCTCCTTCGCCAGACCTCAGTTGTGGCCCATGTCAATCTGTTTTAGTTCATCCTCACACAAAGGATGATTGGGGGAAAGTATAATAAATGGATTGTCATCCTGCAAGAGTTTGATCTCGAATTTGTTTCGGAAAAGTTGAAGAAATCGTTAATTTTTGCAGAGCTTATATCAGATTTCCCGAGCGAGGCCAAGGAGTCGGTTTGTGAAGATACGTTTGTTGATGAACACATCTTCTTAATCTCGATGTCTGACCCATGGTATGGAGATATCATAGTATATCTACAAACACAGAGGACCCCTACTCACCTCTCACGAGATGAACGATGATGATTACGTCGCATCTCTAAGAACTACCTTATTGTGGACAATACTTTGTACCACCGTGGGGTAGATTCCATTTTACGACGTTGTTTAACTCACGAGGAGGCTAAGGTTGTGCTGAATGATTGCCATGGAGGGGCGTGTGGTGGTCATTTATCTGGGCTTTCTACATCTCAAAATATTTTGAGAGTGGGTTATTTCTAGCCGTCGATCTTTAAAGATTGTGTTGATGCGGTCAAGAGATGCCACCCTTGCCAGGTGTTCATACGAAATATGCGCTCGAATCCGTCCCGTTACATCCCACTATCACCGTCGGTCTCTTCACCAAGTGGGGGCTCGATTTTATGGATTGCAGCCCATCTTTGGCTGGGGGGCACCATCATATTATAGTGGCTGTGGATTATTTCACGAAATGGGATGAGGCAATGCCTATAGTCAAATCCAACGGTGAGACATCCTCTCACTTCGTATTCAACCAAATCATTACTCGGTTCGGGATTCTGAGAGAGCTTGTCACTGACCATGGCTCGCACTTTCAGAACCGTATGATGGAAGAGTTGGCATCCAAGTTAGGGTATAAGTAAGAGCACTCCTCTTCTTACTACCCCCAAGCGAATGGACAGGTTGAAGCAGTGAATAAATCACTTAAGTCCATTCTCCAATGAACCATCGCATAGAGCAAGACAAATTGGCATATTATGTTATACCCTGCTTTGTGGGCATATCGAACCGTGGTTAATACTGCCACTGGTTTTTCTCCATATCAACTTGTGCATAGAGTGGAGTCGATATTGCCAGTTGAATGCGAGATTCCTTCGTTGAAGCTAGCTGTGGAGCTCTTACCATACACTTCACCTTTGGAGGAGCGTTTGGTCCACCTCGAGCAACTTGATGAGCAGCGTCGAGATGCCTTGGTGGCTCTAGAGGTTAATAAGCGTCGCATTAAGGTCCAATATGGCAAGTCTGTCCGTCCAAGAGTGTTTAGTGAAGGAGACTTGGTCCTTTTGTGGGATCAATCGAAAGAACCCTTGGGGGTAGGAAAATTTAATCCTATGTGGCGTGGTCCTTACGTGGTCAAGCGTGTCTTAGAGAAGGGTTCCTATGAGTTAGTTGATTATGAAGGCACAGCTTTGGTGGAGCCTAGAAATGGGCTCTATCTCAAAAAATACTATGCATAATCTTTAGCCAAGGCTGCTTGTTGTATATTATTGTACAACTTTGCATATTTAGGTCTTGTTATTATCGTGATCGGGTTTGTGATTAGTTTCCATTTCTTGTGGCTGATGTCAAGGGAATATTCCACCTACATAGGATTCACGGATGGTGCAAGCCGTCACACTCAACACTCAGTCTCTGTTACTTGGGTGATTTATACTCCTATGGGTCAGGTACTGTCTTCAGGAGGTGTATGTCTACGGCCATCTTGCAACAATGTTGCTGAATATAGTGCCGTTATCGAGCTTCTATGGGATGCCATTTCACATGGTGTTCTCTCTCTTGAGGTACATCTTGATTCGGAGTTAGTAGTGTCACAGCTCAATGGTTTGTACCATGTTAGAGATCCGACATTATTGAGAAGATTCTTACGTGTGAGATTGTTAGAACGGAAATTTGACAGTATTACATATATACACATTCCAAGAAATGATAATCAAGTTGCTGACTCATATGCTAAATACGTGTTAGATTGGCATTTGTTTCATTCATAATAAATTAATCATAAACATTTTTTACACATGTAAATAAATAAACCGATCACCATAAAACCTTTTATATATCAAAAATGTGGTAATACATAGTGTCATATACAAAAGTGGAGCTTTCAAAGCCTCCATCATATAATACATGGTAGTACAAAACATATATACTCCCAGGTGTCTAATCCTATGGAGGGGGAGGGTTGTGATCATGATACATCACTACAGCTCTAGCTAGCCATCGGAATAAATGCACCCATGCGTGTGGCACACCCACCACCTGTCACTGCATGGCCTCAGGAAAGTCCTCGACTTGCACCATGGGAACTCTATGAGTCAGTGGTACGAAGTTGGTATGAATTCCCTGGAGCGTTCGCTCCACATCTGCACCTGTGATGTCATCCCCTCTTCCCCTCCGTCTATGACGTGGGAAGCCCTCTGGTCGTCGTGGTCCTACATCTGCACATGAATGGTAGATGTCACTATGTGTTGTCACGCAAAAACATGTCTTTTTGATTCCACATAATCAAGAAAATACAAAAAAATTAAATAACTTTAAAAACTTTAAAAAGAGTGAGAGTCGAGATTCGGTACCTATCTCTCCATATGCCGATCCTGGTGGCAATGGCATGTCCGGATCCCCCCGGAAATCTATCCCTCCATAGGGGTAGTCATCTGTGGCAACAATATATCGTCGCCACCATGGAAAGAAGTCAGCTGGATATGGGTTGGCCACCCTACCACCCCCCAGTCTGCGCATAACATCTGCCCAATGCCATTGGGCCGGATCTCGAACCCCGTGGAGAGGAACATCCACTCTAGGGCTCAATCCTGGAACACGCTCGAAGAAAAATGTGCTCAATATGCTGCTAGACTCGAAGTTTCGTATCCTAACTGCCTTACACTCACTGAGCTGGTGTTTCATGTTTCTCACGAGTGTAGTACTCCAGTCATATATGGTCGGTCTCATACACTCCACTACATAGTACATCAGTGGCCGCGAGGCCTGATGGAGTGAGGCTAAGCCTATTATCCTGCCCAGCGTCAGTAATATGGCCTTTAGTCCTAGCACCTGTATAGCATTGGTGGGGACTTGACTTCCCACCTTCTTAGTATCTGGGTAGCAGTACACAGCTATGTACTCATCGATAGTAAGCCCACCGCCTGGCCCACCTCGAGAACGAAGGTTCACCACCTCCCCTCGTCTAGATAGACCTGTGATGAAGTATATGTCTTCCACCTCTATAGTGAGAGACATCCCATCTATCCTGAAGGACTCTGATTCTGGATCCCAATAGTTTACCAGCATCTCTAGCAGTCTTGGTTTGGCCCTCAATCCACCAAGGCACCAAAACTTGTAGAGTCCGCATCTTCTAAGAGCTTGTTGAGCCATCACGTCAGCCCTTACAGCTTCCTCTACTTCACCATGCTCACGCTCTCTCCATTCTAGCACCATCCTGCAAGAGAAATTTCCATTTTGACCATTAGATTCTTATATATTTCCTTGCGCGGCGCCATACGCGACTGTTTTACAAACAGCCGCGTATGTACGCGGTTTCTAGCCTCTTTTCCGCGTATAGCCAGCCCTATACGCGGAAAAAGATTCGTTATCCGCGTGGGCCACAATGATCATATAGGGATGGCCTAAACTACCTCATTTTCCCAAGAAAATCAACAAAAATTATATTGAAATGCATGAGGAGAGCATGAGTAACTACCTGGAAGAAACGGTTGTGAATTCTGCCGGCTGGATCTCCTGGAATTTGCAGTTGAATATCAGAGCTCCAATGGGTAAAAGTTTCAAATGATTTATATTTTTTACTATTTATAGAAAAAATTTCAAATATTTGAAAATTTTTACCCCCTTTCCTATAGTTTTGACAGTTTCTAACCATTTTGGACCGTTTCTGACATAATTTGTGATGTAGAAGACCATTTTCAGTGTCGTTTCAGCCATTGGATTGACTCATTCGTACTGATCGCAGGTATAACATCTATACTGGCATATAGGTTAGGTTCACCATCATTTGCATTTTGCATGACCTTAGGTACGAACCCACTCTATTATGTCACGGAACCTTCTTGCTGCTATAGAAGTGGCATGATATGAGTGGTAGAGCTTCACCTTACATGGGTACCCTATTTAGTGCCTTATTTGCATTTGGTGCCCATGCCGACATTTTCTCCTTTAGGGTGTGGGAGTCCGTTGTATAGTATTGCCATGACATTTCGCAAGAGCCTCATACTCCTCTTGATCTTATGCTGGCCTTTTCCCTCCGGACTCCCCTTATGTCAAGTTGTGGATGCATTATCATGAGCTTTGCCTGCCTTATTGAGCTTTATGCCGGCTCTCCTGACATTGTGTTTCAACAATATAGCCCGAGATTGTCTCATTTCTAGCCATGCAGAGCCATTTTTATATCCTTTGCAGCTTGATTCCCTTTTTACCGGGAGGGGATTTTCCCCCTAGTGTCGATATCCTACACATTTATCCTTGCATTAAGCATAGGTATGTTCCACTGCTTGGAACTAGTTTGTTTGCCCTTATGACACTCGTCTCCTCCTAGTTTGTAACTATAAAGCTAGTTTATTCTTTTTCAAGCTTTTCAAATAATTGAAAAAGTCCAAAAAACTAAAAAAACTAAAAAGCTAGACAAGGAAAGATGTTATCTTTTGGCAGCTATCGAGTCGTGTCGCCTTCGAACAGAGCACTATATATCACATCCATTGGTTGGGTTATAGTTTGACTTAGGAGTTGTACTCATTATCTAAGTTTATCTCCACCGACTGGTTAAGCTTCCAGTCCCTATGGAGCCTCTGTTGATGCCTCCTGTGTCACAAAGATGTCCGAGTTTGTATATCGAGTCTATGTTGCCTTCATTCAGTCACCATACACCGTTATGCTCTTGTTCGAAGGAAGTTGAAACCTGTGTCGGCCATTCCTCAGTTATCTTGACTTTGCATGTCGACCATTCATGGTACAGTTACTGGTTCGTGCACTTTATGATCGAGTCCTTCCACATTAGACAGCTTTGCTGAGTACCTCATGTTGGATGATGGGGGATGCCTTAATTCCCTCCTTCTAGCGGATTTCATCCCATTGACTTCAGATCATCTATTCTAGGATTGGAATCTAGAGTCCTTTTGAGTGCCTTGAGACTTGCAGTCATCAGTGGCAGGTTCTCTTGCCATCAACAGTTTCTTGGGAATACATCAATGTCCCCTGATCGATGGATTCTCTCAAGTGTTCAAGCTCAACACATATATTCACACTTGTTAGTTTGCACTCTAGTACCTTGATTCCCATTATCATTATCGGTGGGTAAACTCACGTCTGTTAACGGTATACATCAATGATCGGTAATCAGACGATGGACTACTATGTTCAACCTTGACACCTCTATTCGCATAGTAGGACATGTACTCGTAGCGGTTTGTGTAGAAGACCTTCCATACTGGTGGCATCTCTTATATGCTACCTCCTTGATCATGCCAGTGTTCATGAGATTTCAGCTCTCGTGACTTGATTCCAGTGTATGTCAGACATTTCCAACCACTATGGAGATCTTGATCTATTGTACATATTCAGCCATTTTGGAGATCTTGATCCTTTGTATATCTTCATCATGGAGATTCTGATCTATGTATATTGTACATGGCGATGACCACATATGTGATATCATGTATTATGCCTATTCATGGCCATTGTACTCTTATGTATCCGGGACTGCTATATGTACTTGCAGTCATATGCAGAGTTGTATCATTGTACTATGCTGATTGGGTGGCTGGTCTTCCATTTGGGATCCTTCATCACTCCACTTCTGGGATGGACTTATAATGTATTTTGGCCATCCTATGACCCCTCTGACCTCACACATTAGGGGGCATCTGTTATAGCGGATTTCACCACTCTAGGTGAATCACACTTTGAATGGCCTTCCCCTGTCCCGCTACAGACTCTTTAGACCCCATGGACCATATTTTATCCTTTGATGTTTCCTTGATCATCCCTAAAACTATATGATATACGCGTCTTTTTCCCCGATAACCACGTACATACACGGGTTTGATTCCTATAACCGCGTACATCGAGATGTATGCATAGTCCAAATCCTTTTGGAGTTTTCCTTGACATGGATCCGACTCATTTGACTCCTGGCCTTCCATATGCCTTGAGATCGCTCGGATTCGACCCTTC
>LPNX011101196.1:143122-155896 GCA_001517045.1 Pseudotsuga menziesii
TGTATACCAATAAATAGGGATTTTTTAAGGGATTTCTTGGATCATCAAAGTTTATTTGAGAAAAGGGGGTCCAAAGAGTCTACATAGGGATAGAGAAGACCATAAAAGCATGATCTACCAAGTGTGGTAAAATCATATATAATAGATTCCCCATAATGTGAGAGGTCAAAGGGGTAACACGATGGCTAAAATACATAATACCAATCCCAAAAGTTGATTAATGAAGACCCAAGTGCAAAAAACAACCACTCATTAGTACAATACAATAACAAGTCTCAGCACATGACTGCAAATATGAAATGTATTAGTCCCAAATACATAATAGTACAATGGCCATGACTAGGCATGATAAAAATATGTTTCATGTGGTCATCGCCACATACAATATACAATGAAATAAGATCTTCATACTGAATGAATAAATATGATAGTGAACTAGAGTCTGGTCAATGAGAATTGATATCTCATGGATATTGGCATGATAAAAGAGGTATCATATATGGAATGCCACCAAGCTCGAAGGTCTTCTACAAAAACCGCTACTGGTACATGTCCCATCACGTGAATAAAGGTGTCGAGGTCAAACATTATGGACTATCATCTAATTACCAGTCATTGATTTATACCATTAACATACGTGAGATATCCCACATATAATGATAATGGGAATCAAAGTACAGAGTGCACTCAAACAAGTGTGAATAGATGTGTTAAGGTCGAACAATTGATAGAGTCCATCGATCAGGGGACATTGATGTATTCCCAAAATTTTCAATGGTGAGAGAACCTACCATTGATGTCTCCAAGCCTTAAGGCACTCAATGGAATCTAGAATCCTATTCCAGAATTAATGATATGAAGTCGATGGAATGGAATTCACAGGAAGGAGGGTATTAAGGCACCCCCATCAACCAGCACGAGGTACTTAGAAATGATGGATAATTTGTAAGAACTCAGATGAACAAGATGTGTGGGAACCAATAACTAAATTGGGAATGGACGACATGCAAAGACACGATAATTGAGGAGTGGCCAACTTAGTCTAAAAACTTACTTCGAACAAGAAGTTATGGCAGATGGTGACTCATAGGTAGCATAGACTCAACATGAAAACTGGGAAAACTATACGACGCAGGAGACATTGATAGAGGATCCATAGGGACTAGAAGCATAACCAGTCAGTGGATAAAACTCAGAATAATGAGTAAAAATCCTAAATTCATACTAATAATCCAATCGATCGATGGAATATACAGTTCTCTTTTCAAAGGAGACACGACACGAAAAATTCCAAGTTAATATCATTTCACGTCTGAATTTTTATATTTTTTTGGTCTTTTTCATATTAAAAAGATTGAAAAATAATAAAAGTGCTTATGGTACATAAAAAGGAGGAAACGAGTGCTGTGGAAAAGTAAACTAGTTCCAAGCAGTGGAACATACCTATGCTCAATGCAAGGAAGCATGTGCAGGATACTCACACTCGGGGGGATGTCTCCTCCGGGTAAGGGGTGATCAAGCTACAAAAGATATATAAAAGGCTCTTCTTGGTAGGAATCGAGGCAGTCTCATGCTATATGGCTCATAAAAATGCAGTAGGGAGCCAACATAAATCTCAATACGACAAGGGGCTACATGAAAATGCAATTACAACTTGATATAAATGGGAGTCCTCATGGGAGATGGCCAACAGAAAGTTGAAGAAAGAATATGTGGCTCTTGCTCAAAGACATGGCGTGACTATAAGGGACTCCCAGACTTAAGGGAGGAATCACAACATGGGTATCAAATGGTAAAGTGGGATCTAACTTGGGAAGCCATTAGTAGGAAGGCTCTACCACTTACGTAATGCCACTTCTAGAAACAATGTGAAGGTTCTGTAACATTGCAAAGTGGGTTCGTACTTATGGTTAAGGATACATGGTCATAGGACGATGCATGATGCATACAAAAAGAAATCCTATCCTATATTCTAGTTCAAAATTATACCTATTATGGGAATGAAAAGGTCAAAGCCTCGGAGAGAGTGTACACAAAAATGGACCCAGCATGACAATAATATTAGTCCAAAGTAGCTGAAAATAGTCAATAAAGAGTCCAAACTATAGGATATAGGGAGGATTGGTCATGATAAAAGCATTCAAAGGAATCAATGCAGTGGATGATGGGACATAAGAAGGAATGTAAGGTATAGACCTAGTGTTCATGCATCCACCACCATCCCCCATGAGAATGAACACTGGTGTTAAGACAGGGTGAAGGAAGTGAAAATCCTCCCACAAATGGAGTAGAGGGTGGAATATGACCACTCCCAAATCTATGAGCAAGGTAAGGGGTTGTGGTGCCCCCTAGTCCAACAGCAGTATCTGCAATAGGACCTGGAGCGGGTGGCAGGATACTAGTAGTGATATCAGGCATGCCGAACATAAAAGGACCTGAAATCGAGTGAACATAAATATAATCAAGTAACTGTGATCCCTAAATCCAACTAGCACACAAAGAGCACACCCCTAAGAAAATATAAGTCATATGCAAACAAGCCAAGAGGGAGAATAAATAAGCTCTCGAATGCAACAGTTATGTCTCTCCTAGGAGAGGCATGAGACTCCCATACACTACAAGTGAAGGTGTGTAACTAATTATTATGTCTCTCATCTTCAACCCAGATAGTGACTATGTTGTTCGACCCCTACCTGGCTAGGACACTCATAGAATAACCTCTGCAAGTACCCCCTGTAATGCCTAGGTAAGGCAACTAAGGTCACCCCAATATAACCAATGCTCAGGAAGACAGTCACAGGTGGGATCTACCATATGGGTAGGGTGATAAACCCTGAAGCTAGAAAGCACCAAAGGTACCTCAAAATCCCGCAGATACGAATAAGATCATGGAAATATATCTAGGTCTCCACAAAGAGTGGAAATGGGCTATCCCCACCACAAAAGTGTACGCTGGCTCATGCTTAACTCTTGTGTAAGGGGAGCCTCCTCAGAACACTAATTATATCAAGGACTTCTCTTCTCAGCTGGAAAGACACCTAATTATTTTGTTTTGTAGTCTTGGAAAAGTTTACTCATGACACCCTATTCCGAGATTCTACAACCTAAGCTTGTTGATGCACCTCTATCAAATAAAAAGTGTAGTCCTTTTCAAGTTAAGTGTTCATTTTAATGGTTGTGATTACTCAAGGGTAATGGTCGTGCAACTAGCGATGTTATGATTCAATAGTGAAATAAATATGCACACCTAACAAACGAAGCCAAGTGAAATTTGTCATGAATATGAAAAAGGGGTATGCCACTTCATGAAATGCATAATTTTTTCTTCAAATGCCAATGCATTATTTCCTATATGAAAGCCTAAATACAACTCTCATCCAAGAAACCCAATGCAAGTACCTCCTTCAATTCATATGTGAAATGCAAGTAAGAATGAAACTATATAATTATTTTGTATTTCCAAATAAAACAACGAAAATGAAATAAAATTCATTAAAATTCCCAATCTCTACAGTAAGCATAAAACAAAAGCCAAGCAAGACACAGAGACAAAGAGACTAATGCATTAATGGAAAAACAAAAAAGGAGATAAATGACTAGAACTACTTTCAAATAAAAATTAATGAAAAAGGGCTCTCTGGTTACAAAGAAGTAGTGAACAGACAACATCAGTACCCAAGAATACCCAGTCACACTCACAACCCACCCAACAACTTCCCACATCAAAAATTCAACCAAAAGGGAGGATGCACACGACTGTTAAAAGAATAGTGGTGTATGTGCATGAGTAGGTATAGGACAGCCTACGTGTATACGTGACTGTACATACTCTGACCTGAGTATACAGAGAAGAATGTGGTTAAAAGAAGGCCAAGGGTCAAACCACTCTAGGGTAGTTTCAATGGATGAACATACTACATAATGCTACATGGAAACAGGGAGAAACAGAGAGCAAATCGAGTGAAAATGTGAACCCACAACCCCATTAAAAAGGAAAATATCCAACCGAGTCTCTACTTCTGTTACAAAGAAGACTTCCTATGGCTTGGGGTAGACCACAATAGACTGTATGAAACCTAAAATAAATCCATTTCTATATGCAATAGATATAAACAGAGCTAACACTAGGGGATGAAAGTACCTTATTTCTAAAGGTTGTAGTAGATCCCCATTAAGCTTTTCAACCACACTTGCACGTACATTCCATTCTCAACAACAACAAAAAAGACAAGCATGATAAATATTAAGTGTTAGGCCAACTCTAGCATATATAAATTCAATATGTATAAATCAAACAAACTACATCCATGGACAAGAATATTCATAGTTACACACATACAATGGACGGGAAATGGATATTTCTATTAATTGTAAATAGAGATACAAGTGAAAACCTCTGTTGGAACCTCGTTGAAACGGAGAAACCAAGTCCTCCACCAGGACCTCCACCACTTCAATCCTCCATATCCATGGCAAGCTCACAATGCAATGGAAATATTGTGAAGAGAATCAATGGGTGCTCAAAAGGACAGAGGGATGTAGAATCAAGCATGTATGAATGGGCAACAATCAATTGTAGTTTCCTTTCTCTCATCAATTCTCCTCCTTTAATGCATCCAAGTAGTTCAATATATAACCCTTCAATGGGAAGCGAAGGGTCGAGTTGGATCGTTTCTAGACATATGGAAGTCCAAAGGTCAAGTTATTCATGACTCATTGAGGAAAACTCCAAATATTTAATTTTTGAGCATATTTCCTAATGTACGTGAGTCATAGTGGAGCAGGATGCATGTACACACGGTCTGTTATCTAGTGACCTGCATATACCAATAAATAGGGATTTTTAAGGAATTTCTTGGATCACCAAAGTTTATTTTAAGCAAAGGGAGTCCAAGAGTCCGCATAGGGACAAGGAAGGCCATAAAGGCATGATCTACCAAGTGTGGTAAAATCATCTATAACACTTGCAACAAAAATGTCTAAAGCATAGATCATAAAGTAAAAAGGCTAGAAGACTTTGACTATCAACAAACAAAGACAAAAATCATTTGGTACAGAATAGAGGAGATGAAAGAGATAACAACATACATTGTATTACCTGCGGCATAGTTACCAAAGCTAGTCATATTGACTATAAACAAATTCTCCAATAATTCATTACAATCTAATTATTTGGTTCAAATTGTATGAAATATTGTTTCCATAATCATTGACCATTGAAATTGAACAAGGGAATTAAATTATTAAATTTTAATCATAAAATTGCTATGCTCCATCATGTCCATGATGTTCCTAGATTGAGGTCCACTACGACTGATAGCTGTTGATTTTTGTATCCATAGGGATCTATGAGGAAGGCCATGGAAGACCAAAGGCCCGACAAACTCAAATTTTAATATCTATACTGCTCAATTAAAAGGGTATATGCTCAATGTTTTTTTTGTTTTGTATTAGCAATTTTTTATTTGTTTAATTTTTTATTTTTTGGTATCATACTGAATTCGAGCATGGAAACTATGATTTGAAGTACTCCCTCACCTAGGGAAGCAACCAACCTTGCTTCTCCATCTTTCTATGAAATTTTTCTTGAAAGTCTAGGACCTTGAAACCATGACAAATTTCATCCCTCAAATAAGGCCACAGATTTGCACTCAAAATGTTTCATCCCTATGATGAATCTGATTTCTCCAGAAACCACTTTCTTGTTCCAGATATAAATCATGACTGAAATTGTCATATTACATTGTTTAGATTGCCAAATTTTAAATCCATTGTGTTCTCGGGTTTTATTTAAGAATTTTATTCACTTCTTCTAAGTGTTTATCCATTTAACTTTATGAGGATTTTTTTTCTCAGGGTTTCAATTTGGTTATCCATGGCACTTTCCTGATGCATATGAAAAAATAATAAGATTTGAACTTGTTTATTTCTCATAAATAGTCATAATCTAAGTTTCCTATCAAACACTTTAAGTCAATAAATTTAAATGAACATAATAATTTTTTTGAATAGATGGAAAATTAACTTTAAAATGAGCTATCATAATAAGTTTTGAACTTGTCTATTTCTCATAAATAGTCATAATCTAAGTTTCCTATCAAACACTTTAAGTCAATGAATTTAAATGAACATAACAATTTTTTGAATAGATGAAAAATTAACTTTGAAATGAGCTATCATAATGATACTAGAAACATCCAAGTAGGAATACGCCTGGCCTGCACATAGGGATAAATTTGTAATTTCAAGGGACAATGAACTAGATTATTAGGGAAACAACAATCCTAGAATTCAATAATATTTTGCGAGCCAATAAGACCAGACCACAACACTTTTACTTATCAACCACTATACTTGAAAGTTGAAGGTGGTACAATGCATAATTCTGGCTCATTCCTGTCTTATTTAAAAAGAGTTAAATGCGGCTCATAAATCGATACCATTCTTTGGGATTTTAGTACTAGGGAAAGATCACGTTGTCCAAAAATGTGGCTAAAAGAAATTTATGTTATGATTCTTTGGACTTAAATTAAAAGAAATATAAGTATCCATATCGAAAGAATTAAGGATTTTTGTTTGACTTTAATATTCTTTCACTCTCTATGAAAATACATTAACTTAAAATTGTCTAAAAAATGACTCAAAACTATGTAAATATTTACATTAGATGTCTACAATTGTAATGGTTAAGGTTGCCTATTTACTTTTCCAAAAACCATTTGTTTGAAGTTATAATTGAGATCACATTCGGTTAGCCTCAAAATCCATCAGGATGCTCTAGTGCAACTTTTTCAGAAGATCGCATTAGTCCTGAGAAAATTGAATAAAACTAAGTTCATAATTTTTGAACTTATATTAACTTCATACTTTATAGAGATTCTTAATATATTACAGTGCTAATAAGACATTAATTACAGTTAATGGTAAGTAAAATTAACTTATAATTGAAAACTGGCCTATAAACATCCTAATTTAAAACATGAAGATTTAAAAATGGGTTCCTAATTGCAGAGATTGAACATGGTTCTATGATGTCTTATAATATTTAAATGTATTCCATCTTTTTGTTCTTGATTGAGTGTCTGATCAATTGTTGTTTGAAAATTTTGTAGGTTCATATTGGAAGTCATTCATTCACATTTGATCATGTTTATGGTAGTACGACTTCTCCCTCCTCTGCCATTTTTTAAGAATGCGTTGGCCTACTTGTTGATGGATTATTATAATGATACAATGCTACAATTATTGCATATGGTCAGGTGTGCATTTAGATTCCAATATATAATTGTCTTGATCAATTATGAGAAAGTATTAGTATCATTACCTTTTCCACAATAAAATTAATAATTATGCCTCAAGATGGCTCTTAAAATCCTCAAATATGTTACTTTCTAATAAGATTCTTTCTAGAGGTATATAAGGAAAACCCTTTCTTCATGGTGCAGAAAGGTTCAAGAAAGACGTACACAATGGGAACGGGATATACATTCAGTGAATATACATAAGTAATTAATCCTTTGGTTATGGAGGCCATATACAAAAAAAGGTCAAAGAGTTGAAGGATTAGGGAGAAATTTTGTTGAAGGTTTCATTTATCAAGGTTGGTTTATTGCTTATATTTGCACATGAACTTGTTTTTTACCTATCCTTATGTTGTTTGAGTACCATCTATGCATATTTTCCACACCCTTCCATAGCAATAATGGTTTCATATGTTTGATAAAAAATGGAATCTGAGTCCTTGCGTTGTTTGAGTAGTATTCATGCATATTTTTACATTTCCAAATTTTCAAATAAGAGTGTTCATGTGTTTTGATACTAAGAAGTGGAAGCTTCACAAATCCTATACAAAAAGATGAGGTCATCTTTGCCTTCATCTGAAGGATAAGTTTGGAAGAAGTTGTTGCATTTCTAATGGAAGACATGAAATAAGCTAGGAGAAATGTTTCAGAATTCTAAATGAGAAATGACTTGGCCACATGGTTTAAAATCATTGACTTGGCTAGGGACAAATGGCGTAGGTAAAGAAAACAGTATGAAAGGTAAAAAGAAACAAGAACATCCCAAAGTAACTCGTCTAGAACTTCAAGAATATGTGTTTGATGGATTAACTCCTAATAAGTATTCATCAAAGGAGGAATGGTTGAACACCTATAGGGAAAAAACTGATAAAACTTTTGATGAGACAGTGAAATTATATGAGATGTAAGACAGTTTACCAAGCCAGATGTAGCATTGAAAATTGTAAGGGATCATGCCAAAGATACCCTGAGTTTGGCCATGATTGTAGGCAATAAAGTATCAGAGGTGAATGTGAACCTGGAAAATATCCCTACCACAGATATAATGCATTTTCATAGAGAAAAAAGTGATATATTATATACAAGATTGCTTAGATCTACATTGTAGGTATCTAAACTGAAGACAAATAAAAATAAATCCCAGGATCTCCTAAGGAAACAAACGGTTGAAAACAAAGCCTTTCGAATCAAGATTAAAAAGTTGCAGGACGATCTATTGAAGGTTGATGGGCAATCAGAGAAAGGAGCAGTGGCTCAAAAGCTATTGGATGAGAAAGAGAAAGAGGTTCAAGTGCTGAAAAAGAAGCTGAAGATACCTTCCACTTAGCTTATTCAGACTTCAGAATTGACAGAGTTTGAGAAGGAAAAGGAGGCATTAAGTACTGAATTGACAGATTGTAAAGCCAAGCTATTAAAGCTTGAAGAAAAATAAAAGCAATGGGAAAAGGATGCTAAGCTTCTGGTAGAAAATGATAAATATTTGAAAGCTAAGTTGGCAACAAAAGAGAAGGAATTGCAGGAAAAATATGAAAGAATTAAAATAAATCTATTGTTCTTTCTGCAGAAGTAGATACAACCTCTCTTTCTGAAGCAATGTCCTAGGTAAAGTTGAAAGCAATAGAGATCACATGATTAAAACAGTAGAACCAAAATCTAGAAGATATATCTTTGAAAAAAGAAGAAGAAAAGAAGAAGCTGGAGAATAGATGTCAAGAATTAATAAACCAAAATGTGTCAAGTTAACAAAGCAGGCGATTGGCCAAATGGCCTTGCAAGGGGCCAGACATTTGGTTTGGGATGAAATTATTAGAGAAGCTAATAAGTTTAGACTATATCTAGATTATATTGCAGACTAAGAGAGTGCTCTAATGGTAGTCAAGAATAAATTTTTGATAGTGAAACAAGGATTGAATAAAAATCCAATGCAGGTAGCTCAGAATGCTATTAACTTTCTAAGTACTTTATCAGAGGATCAAGTTAAAAGGTTTGGTATGCAGAACAAAGTTATTGTTTCCTCATGGGATAGAAAAGTAATTGGAAAATACAGATGTTGGATATTGTACAGGCAAAGGAGGATATTATAAGTCATAATATTAAATAAGTGGCTGATTTATTTAATCCAATAGTAAACAGGGGAATTCCGTTCTTTTGGGAGGAAAAAGGATCATTATTGTCTCAACAAGAATATTTGGATAAATTGGTCAAGTGCAGGTCAGATCATAGCAAATTTGAAGATATGCAACAAGCCATGTCTAGAAAAGTTTTGTTTGACAAATTGGCTGGAGAATTCGAATTACTATTTGATTTTAAGGTCACTTGTACCAAGTTGCTTGAGCTTTCATATACAGACAAAATGGAGCTTAGAGTTCTGGCAGATGAAATGGTTGTTGCATACTTGCCCAATTATGAACATTGGAGATCAATTCAATAGTATAGATCAACCAAGTTTAAAGTACAGCCATGAAGACGTCAAGGAGGATAGTGCAAGATGATTTTCAGCGAAAGACATATTTATGATAAATGTTATTTTAAATTCATTTAGTTAAGAAGTTTTGTTATCTCATAGTTTCTTTGTAATAGATGAGCACTTTGACACATGTAATAAACAGTTTAAACCATTAGGAAATTAGGTTTATTGTTCAGCTCAAGGAGAAATGTATAAGTATTCAAAATTTTGATTAAGCAAGGGTTGGAACCCATGATATTTTTGAAGAATTGTGTTTTCAAATATTTCTTTAATAAAATTGCAGAGCCAAAAGTTGGTGTTTTTCCAGAGATTCATGTGTTATTCCATGTTACAGTCTGTACTTTCCCTTCTTATGTGAATTTTTTTCCAGTTTATCTTTTCATTATGTTTTCCATCATGTCTGAAATGAGTGTATAACAGTTTGGAATTCATATTTACTATGCTCCGTCTGTTGTTTTCGTATATCCACTAAATTTCTCTTCTAAATTTAATACATAATTCATTTTGCAATGTTCTATGTTAATGGTTTGTTCATGTTCTTCCTTTTCCACTAGACAATCAAATTTTGACTGTGACTGAGTAGCTACCTTGCCTATGTTTAAAATTTCCATGCAAAAATTTTTGTTTATAAATATTCATATTTTGACTCCATAGCCCAATGGTCATGTGTTTAGTTTCAACTAGTGTTATCAATTACAAACAATTTCACTTATACATATTTGGCCTTGTTAATATTCTGTGAGAGATCCCTCTCTGAAGAGGAAAAATCAAGTTTTCTCGTTTAAAGTGGTTTTTGTTGTTACCTAGGAATAGCCTTTACAACCTTTGTTAAATTTCCAAAATTAACAAATTGGTGCCATTGTCAGTGATCAAAAGTGAATATTATCCCTAGGAAGAACGACAAGGATTGCAAAGTTTCAAGAAAGAAATTTTTGTGGGAAAGCAGAAGTTTTTACATTCAAAAGAAGGTTGTACATTGCCTTGGCGACTTCACATTCATTTTAAACAGTATTACTAAAAGACATCCTGGTTTTCAGGAGAACGAATACAAGAGGTAACCCTAATACTGAAACTTTGCAAAGTGTGGAAGATCCATAAATATTTCTTAGAAATAAAAATAAAGAAAAAATAAATACTTCTCAGTTTGGTGCATCATCTTCTTAATATTTTCACAATATAAAAGAGTCTGAATGGGAAACTAGTGTTGAGAGATTACTGTTAAAATCAAAATATGAATTTGACCTAAATAAAGTTGAGATTAACCCCAGTAGGTTAGAATCATATATTCTTGATTCTTTGTGGTAGAACCTTCAAACTCTAGTAAAAATTGAACAAACTACTTCTACTTCCCAAAACGTTCAGTTGCATACTCCCCCACCTATTCGGAATCATCCAGTTTTTCAAACTCCACCACTTGCTCCAAATCCACCTAGACCAATGGCTACAGCCAGGTTTGCTCCACTAGCTTTATCTGCGGTGTTGCATGACCTTCCCTTAAATTATGCCGAGAGAATTTCATTGAATGATGGAGAAGGGAATTTTACTGCAAAATATCATGTTGGAAAATTTGATGATATTATAGATTTGGAAGAGGTTGATCATGAGGATGTGAAGATGAGGTTGTTTGCATAAATTTTGTCTGGGGAAGCTAAAAAGTGGTATAAATATTTACCTAGTAGGTCTATTCAAAAATTTGATAGATTTCAAACCACCCTTTTGGAGAGATGGGATGATAAGCAGAGTCCATTCCAAGTCCCGTCTCAGTACAATAATCTGAAAAAAGGGAGGTTTTTAGTCAGTCCATGAGTTTTCCAGTAGGTTCATGAGATTCTATAATTCAATACCTGCTAATATTAAGCCTTCACCTGGTGCTACCAAACTTTATTATGCCGAAGCTTTTGATAATGATTTTGCATTATTGTTGAGAGAAATAAAATCAACCACTCTTCCTGCTATGTTTACAGATGCCTTAGAAGTAGAAGCCAATATGATGGCATGTGGGAAGATAAAACAAAGGGTAGATGTTGATAGGAGTAAAGGTAGAGAAGAAATGCCTTCCACCTTTTCTGCTTCTTCATCTAATGA
The DNA here is from genome assembly GCA_001517045.1 of Pseudotsuga menziesii. Lineage (NCBI taxonomy): Eukaryota > Viridiplantae > Streptophyta > Pinopsida > Pinales > Pinaceae > Pseudotsuga > Pseudotsuga menziesii. Next base: position 154,976 of record LPNX011101196.1, read on the forward strand.
TATAAAATTTGAAATGATGCCGAAGACAATGGAAAGGTTAATGGATAGGCTAACTATGGATAATAGGCCAGTGAATCGAGAACAGATTGAACCCCAGATTATAAAACCTAACTTTAGAAGGCCTATTCCTCCTCCACTTCCATAGAATAGACCAAGAGATTTGAGGAATCCAAGAAATCAAGAATATCAACAAATAAGACCTCCTTTCCTTGAAAATTATGTTGCTGGTGATGATGATGTAGAGTTTATTGAAGATCATATTGTTATAGCGGATTTCACCACTCTATGTGAATCACACTTTGTATGGCCTTCCCCTGTCCCGCTGCAGACTCTTTATACCCCATGGACCATATTTTATCCTTTGATGTTTCCTTGATCATCCCTAAAAAACTATATAAAAGATGATATATGCGGTTTTTTCCCCGATAACCGTGTACATACGCGATTTTGACCCTTGTATCTGCGTACATCGGGATGTGTGCATAGTCCAAATCTTTTTGGAGTTTTCCTTGACATGGATCTGACTCATTTGACTCCTGGCCTTCCATATGCCTTGAGATCGCTCGGATTCGACCCTTCGTTATCCCTTGTGAAGCTATATAAGGAACCCCTTGGTACATTGAAGGCATATAGAGAGATTGAAAGCAACGAAACTATAGTCCATTGTTGCTGGAATTTATGCTTGAGTCTACATCCCTTTGTCCCTTTGGAGCACTGTTGTGTTCTTCCCAAACTTTCCCTTTGCTAGTGAGCTTGCTATCGTGAGATGGAGGATTGAGGCAGTGGAGGCCCAAGTGGGGGATTCAGTTTCTCTGATTCGCAGACGTGCAGTCAGAGGTTGTATCTATCTTGTAATCTCTGATTTATATTAATAAGAACTATCTTTCCTTGTCCAATGATGTGTATTTGATTGAATATTGT
>LPNX011101196.1:159311-177469 GCA_001517045.1 Pseudotsuga menziesii
ACGTCAGACATTTCTAGCCACTATGGAGATCTTGATCTATTGTATATCTTCAACCATTTTGGAGATCATGGTCCTTTGTATATCTTCATCATGGAGATTCTGATCTATGTATATTGTACGTGGCGATGACCACATATGTGATATCATGTATTATGCCTATTCATGGCCATTGTACTCTTATGTATCCAGGACTGCTATATGTACTTGCAGTTGTATGTAGAGTTGTATCATTGTACTATGCTGATTGGGTGGCTGGTCTTCCATTTGGGATCCTTAATCACTCCACTTTTGGGATGGACTTATAATGTATTTCAGTCATTGTATGACCCCTCTGACCTCACACATTAGGGGGCATCTGTTATAGCGGATTTCACCACTCCAGGTGAATCACACTTTGTATGGCCTTCCCCTGTCCCACTGCAGACTCTTTAGACCCCATGGACCATATTTTATCCTTTGATGTTTCCTTGATCATCCCTAAAAAACTATATAAAAGATGATATACATGGTTTTTTCCCTGATAACCACGTACATACGCGAGTTTGACCCCTATATCCGCGTACATCGGGATGTGTGCATAGTCCAAATCTTTTTGGAGTTTTCCTTGACATGGATCCAACTCGTTTGACTCCTGGCCTTCCATATGCCTTGAGATTGCTCGGATTCGACCCTTCATTATCCCTTGTGAAGCTATATAAGGAACCCCTTGGTACATTGAAGGCATATAGAGAGATTGAAAGCAACAAAACTATAGTCCATTGTTGCCGGAATTTATGCTTGAGTCTGTATCCCTTTGTCCCTTTGGAGCACTATTGTGTTCTTCCCAAGCTTGCCCTTTGCTAGTGAGCTTGCTATCGTGAGATGGAGGATTGAGGTGGTGGAGGCCCAACTGGGGGATTCAGTTTCTCCGATTCGCAGACGTACCGTCAGAGGTTGTATCTATCTTGTAATCTCTGATTTATATTAATAAGAACTATCTTTCCTTGTCCAATGATGTGTATTTGATTGAATATTGTATCCATTGGAATATGTCAAATGCTTTTACATTATTGATTATATATGCTAGAATAGATCTAACACCATGATATATAGTATGCTTGTATTTTTTACTTGTTGTTGAGGAAGTATTATATCAATTCAAGCTGAAGATTGGAAAGCTCAACGGGGATCTACTTCAACCGTCCGGAATAAGGTACGAGGTCTGATCCTTTAGTGTTAGACATGTTATTTCTATTGCATATTGGGAAGGATTGATTTCTGGAGTCAAAACTGTCTGTTGTGGTACCCCAAGCCATAGGAATTTCTCTTCGTAACACATATTCATTATTTTGGTGATTTAGATTCTAATATTTATCTAACTGAGGAGGAACACAGTATGTTTGCACAGGTGGATGATAATAAATATTTTGAGGATGAGTTAGAACAATATCAGAAGGGGTATATGCATGCTATAGAAGATGTAAAAAAGGTCAAATTTAGAAGTAGAGATGTTGTAGTGAATAAAGGAAGGTTAAATCCAAATCAGCCTTCCAGTAGTCAGATGAATACATAAAAAAGAAATGAAAAAAAGAACTTGTTGTACATAAAGAAACTGAAAATAGAAATGAGAAAATAAAAGAATTAAAACAAACAACTCCCATGGATGTAGATCAAATTTCTTCCATTTTTAATTTACAAAGTGAACTTTCTAAGTTGAATATTCCAATTCCTTTTAATGAATTGCTCAGAAATCAGGAGTATAGAAACACAATAAAAAAAATGATCAAAAATCAGGGAGAAGCTAAGCCAGATATTTTGGAATTAATAGATGAAAATACTACCATTGTTTTGGGGTCTAATATTGATAGTATGGATGATGAGGAAGTACCACCTTTTTATATGAGTTTAGATGTGCATGAAAAAGTTTTACATAATGCTATGTTAAATTCAAATGCTTCCCATAATTTGATGCCTAAAGGAGTGGTAGAAAGTTTGGGGTTAGATATCACAAGGCCTTACAAAGATTTGTATTCTTTTGATTGCAAAAGGGTGAAATGTTTGGGTTTGATAAAAGACATGGTAGTTTCCCTAAATAAATTACCATCTAAAACTGTGGTTATGGATATTGTTGTGGCTAATATCCCTCCTAAGTTTGGTGTTTTGTTGTCAAGATATTGGAATTAAAAATTAAAAGGAAGCTTGTAAATGGATATGTTTGATGCTACAATTCCTATTCTTAATCAAAACAAGAGACTGTACAGTGAAAAAAGATCACCTTATGTTGTTAGCAGTCGAGATCAGCCAGGAGTTCATCATATTTATTCTACTGATATCGACTTAGGGTCATCTATTTTCTTCAATGATGTTTCTCCTTGTGATTCAAAAGTTGTTGTTCCAAGTAAAATAAAAAAGAATGAAAATGTGATAAATGAAAAGGAAGCATTGGAAAGAAAGAAAAAGGAAGAGGGGATATGGACTATGTATTTTGATGGGTCTGTGGCTAAAGTGGGTGCTGATGTAGGTGTATATATAATTTCCCCTATCATAGATTTTAAATATTTTTCTTACAAGTTGACCTTTGAATGTATCAATAATGTAGCTGATTATGAAGCTTTGTTACTGGGTTTGATTGCACTGAAGGATTTGGGAGCTAGATGAGTCAAAGTTTTTGGAGATTCGAAACTCGTGATAAACCAAGTAAATGATAGTTATCAAACTAGGAATCCTAGAATGATATCTTACAGGAATGAAGTGTGGGATATGTTTGGAAACTATTTCATAGAACACAGTGTCAGAGTAATCCCTAGATATGAAAATACAGTGGCAGACTCCTTGGTCATTGCTGCTGGGAAATTTAAGACTCCTACTGCAGGTAAAAGAAAGTACAAAGTTGAGATTGTAAAAATTCCTTCCATACCAAACAATACCAAGTATTGGCAAGTGTTTGAAGATGATATGCAAATCAAAATATTTATGGAATTGCCTAATGAATTTGTAAATACTCAAATAGAAAATGAAAGTGTTGATTTTGAAAATTTTCAAGATGTAGATGAAGAAGGAGTTGCTGAAACAAAGAAGTTGAAAAGCTCACTGGGAGAGAAAGGTATATTCCAATTGAAGAGTAATCATATTCCTAGAGGTTTAATTCCCTTAGAGAATAGTTTTTACTAGAATGATGTTGTCAAAGATCCTAAAGTCAAACCTGCTAAAAACATTGTTGAAGATAGAAATATTGGTACTGAGGAGAATCCTAGAATTGTAAAGTTATCTAAGAAATTTCCTGCTAAAGAAAAAGATGAGTATGTGAACCTAATAAAAAAATACATTGATGTATTTTCATGGAGTTATGATGATCTCAAAGAGTATGGCACCTCCATTGTACAACATACTATTCCAATTAAGCATGGAGAAAAACCATTTAGGAAGAAAATCGGAAGGATTAATCCAATGCTATTCCTATTATTGAAAAGGAGATTAAAAAATTATTTGATGTAAAAATAATTGTAACCTTGAGATTCTCAAAATGTGTTGCTAATTTGGTGCCCGTTAGAAAGAAAAATGGTGAAATAAGACTGTGTGTAGACTTCATAAATTTGAATAAAGTATCTTTGAAGGACAATTACCCTTTACCAAAGATGGACCATATTTTGCAGAAAGTGGTAGGTTCAGAGATAATTTCTACTATGGATGGGTTTTCAGGTTACAATCAAATAAAGGTGCTAGTTGAAGATTAGGAGAACACTACTTTCACTACACCATGGGGTACATTCATGTATGCAAATATGCCCTTTGGATTAATGAATGCAGGAGCCACTTTCCAGTGTGCTATGGAAATTTGCAGATGAAAGAGATAGGCTTGTGGTGATTTACATGGATGATATTACTATGTATACTAGGTATGATAGGGAACATATCAAGCATCTAGAAATTTTTTTCCTTAAATGCAGAAAGTATGGAATTTCATTGAATCCAAGGAAGTCAAATTTTGCTCTGGAAGAAGGAAACGTTTTGGGACATATTATTTCCAAAGAAGGTATACATATTGATCTAGGTAGGGTGAGTGCAATTTTGAAGTTGGAGGAACCAAGAAGTAAGAAAGAAGTACATTCATTCATTGGGTAGGTAAATTTCTTGAGGAGATTCATTCCTAGTTTTGTTGAGATATTGATGAACATTACTAATATGTTGAGAAAGGATCAAGAAATAAAATGGACAGTGGAAGCTAAAAATTGTTTCAAGGATATAAAGCAAGCTATTTCAGAGGCACCTATGCTGGTAAGTCCTGATTTTGATAAATATTTTTTAGTATTATCATATGCTTCAGAGCATATTGTTGTAGTTGTTTTGTTACAAAAGAATGATCAAGGTGAAGAACAACCCATATAATTTTTCAGTAAGATGTTAAGATATGGAGAGTTAAAATATGATATCATGGAGAAACAAGCATATGCTTTGGTTAAGGCCCTAAAATATTTCAGAATTTACATTCTCCACTCACATGTAGTTGCATATGTTCCTACCAGTGTGGTAAAGAGCATACTTACACAACCAAATCTAGAGGGGAGAAGAGAGAAGTGGATTGCAGTGATTTTGGTATATGACATTGAAATTAGGCCCACCAAGTTGGTTAAGGGACAAGGATTAGCTAAAATGATGACAGATTCTAATTATGATTCTTTGCAGTTAAATTTCTTGTCAGGTCAAGCAAATCAGTTAGACATAGAAGTGCAGGTGATGCCTGGTTTTTCTATTTCTCCATGGTATGCTGATATTGTTTATGTATTGAAAAATTTACAACCTCCTACAGGGTTAAGTAAAACTAGAGCAAGGTCTATGAAGCCGAAGGCTACAAAATTTTGTATTTTAAATCCATATCTTTATTGGAAGGATCCTAGAGGAGTGTTATTGAATTGTCTCTTGGAGAATGAAGCTCAACAAATAACAAAAGCGTTCCATGAAGGAGATTGTGGGGGACATCATTCGTGGAAGGTAACTGCAAATAAAATTTTGAGAGCAGGGTTCTATTGGCATTCACTATTTTCATATGTGTATAAAGAAACCACCAAATGTCATCAGTGCCAGGTTTTTGATGGAAAGAGGAAAGTAGTTCCACTCCCTCTTAATCCTATATCAGTAGAAGCACCTTTTCAACAGTGGGGATTGGATTTCATTGGTGAAATAAATCCAAAATCCTCAGGACAACATAAGTGGATATTAACAACAACTGATTATTTTACAAAGTGGATTAAAGCAATACCTATTAGAAGAGCTACAGAGGCAATGATAATAGTTTTCTTGGAGAAATGGTTCCAATGACGCTCGGGATTTGATCAACAGATGGGGTGCATTCCGCGAATGAGAGTTTCTCGATCAATCAGTTCTATAATAATTTGTGGAATGTTAAAGTTTCCACAGTTGGATGGTTGCGATGAAGGCAGATTACAAATCAAGTTGTGTAGGGTGGTAGTCTTAAGTGTTGGTATTGAGATCTTGCATATGGACGACATAGATTTTGAAGAAGATCAAATCTATGGCATGGATTATAATAAATATGTGAGGGTTATTAAACATAAAAAATTATAATATCATCTACGTGGAGTTTCAAAAGTTTGTTTTTTTTCTGAGCTGTGGAATTGGCGATAACCCTGACTGTGAGCAAAGTGCCAACGTGGACAGAATCAGAACACTGTGCTAATCGACAAGGCATGCACCCTGAAACCTTCCCAATATTTCTAAAAATGGATAAAATGGATGGGATAGAAGTGATAGAAGTGGCAGAAAATGAAGAATTAGGGGTTTCCTATCAGAAAGATGAGAAGAGCTTTGAAGACAAGAATGTTGAAATTTCTGATACTATTTTGATTGATGAATGAAACAATTGAAATAGCTAAGAATAAGTTGAAAAATATTAAGGACCAGGGTAGTGATACCCATGGTGTTTTCAAATATTTCTTGTACCTTTTCTCTGTTGACCAGATCCCTAATTTCCCTGAATTTTTTGATTGGTGTGCTAATAAACTTTCTGCTGCTCAAGGAGTCATTATGAATAAAACTAAGTCTAGGGTCCTTTGCCATGTTCAGGCCTCTGTTATCCATAAATCCCTTGTATTAATCTTTTCTATTGATCTAGGAACAAAGAATCAATCTCATCAAGAATTAATCAACAAATAACTCATGAAATGGTGTAATCGGTCTATAGGAATAGTAGCCGCTCAATAATCACATAAAGAATGAATGGTTACAATTTCAATGTCATGCTACAAGCATGAATGAATGAGCAATTCGAATACCTAAGGAGGTCATTCGAATTTAATGAGTGAGTCTAGCTTAACTGACTGTAAGCCATGGTCCACAGTTAGTTAACCACTGATCAAAACCCTAATTTGCTCAACTGAACCCTAACTGAAGCCAGAGTGCAATAAATGACTTAGTCTCAATTAAAAGAGATTAGACACAAGTCATATCAAGCCAACCATCAAGTGCTAGTGCTTCAATGAATTCAATGAACCCCAATGAGGTTAACTGAAGTTGAACTGAACATCAGAAGTTGGTGGAGGCACCCTTGTTAACTCTAGTTCATTAATTAATCATTAAATAATCAATTAAATCATTAAACAATTAATTAAATGAAGGGAGGTGCCTTCACTGACTTGTTTAACTGATTGTAACCACTAGTTAGCAATTAGGTGCATTAATATCACTCAGATCACTCCCAGAGTGCTCCAGTTAGCTTCCCCGAATGTAGGAGAAGGCTAAGTTAGCCTCCTTGACTGAAGGTAGGCATGGGTGTGACTGGATGATGAAATTTAATGCTCCACTGATGTCAATTAATGTCAATAATATTTAGGATAGTGGTTTAACTAGGCCAATTTGACCAAAAAGAGTGTGTATGGTGGTAAATGTCTCCAACAACCCCCATAAGCTATACTCAAGAAGAGTTAGAAAACATAGATGCATAAAAATGCTAGGGCCCTGGAAACTAAGGCCATAGGTCACCTTGTACAATGCTGAAACTGAAACAACGCTCAAAACAAACTAAGTGAGGAAATGAGGGAAAACCTAGTGGGAAAACCCCCTCCTCAAGCTGAACATTGAAGGTAGTCTGAATCACCCTGATGAAATCACCCCCAACAGTGAATGGAGGTAAGTGAAATTATTTTTTGAAAATATCTTGGTGAAGATGTCTACAATCTGCTCATTAGTCGGGCAGTATTGCAGAATGATAGTCCTGTCATGCACTAGCTCCCTAATATAGTGCATGTGGATCTCTACATGCTTGCTCCTATGCCTGGTAACTAGATCCGTGGATATATTAATAGCACTTTGATTGTCGCAAAAGAGGATAGTGGAAAAAGTACTACCAATATCAAACTCTGAAAGAATGCCTTGCAACCAAACTGCTTGGATGCAAGCATTCACCGCTCCTCGATACTCGGCCTCTGCTGAAGATAGTGCTATGGCAGCCTGCTTTTTGCTTGACCAGAAAATGGGGCCACCACCAAGCATGAATACATATCTAGAAGTAGACTTTTAATCAATAGAATCACCCTCCCAATCAGAATCTGTGTATCCAACCAGCTCTAGCTCGAAGTCTACAGCATAGTGAATGCCATAGGTCCTGGTTCCCTGAATATACTGGAGGATCCTCTTGGATACCTTCCAATTAAGATAATGAGGCTGCTACATGTATCTTGATACAACATTCATGGCATAAAAAATATCAGGCCTAGAATGTGTCAAGTTCAACAAGCTACCAATCAGCTGTCAATAGATAGTGCAGTCCATGGGAGGTGTGCTTTTTCCTTCTTCAAGGCTGATCCTTGAAAGGAAATGGAATGGTGCAGGCCTACAATCAGCCATGTTAAAATTGAATAATAGGTCTGAAATGTATTTGTACTAAGTAACCATAATCCCATTAGAATTTTTCTCAATTTTGAGCTCCAAAAATTGTTTTAGAAGCCCCAAATCACTCATTTCAAAGGCATTGTGGAGAGCAGTTTTGATGGTTGAAATGGAGGCAACTGTGCTACCTGTGATCAGTAATTCATCAACATAAAAAAAAAATGATAATTATATGACCATCATACTTCTATAAATACACATTTGGATCTGATATACATCTATGAAAGTTTTGCAAGAGAAGGAAGGCATCCATCTTGGAATACCACTCTCTTGGGGCCTGTTTTAACCCGTATAGTGAATTCTTTAGCTTGCAAACCAAACATGGATCAATGATGTAGTCCTTGGGATGCTTCATTTATATCTCCTCATGAATATCTCAATGCAGAAATGCTAACTTAACATCCATGTGATGCACTTCCCAGTGCTTGGATGCTGAAATTGCCAAAACAAGGCGGATGGAGTCCATTTTTGCAACTGATGCAAAGGTCTCATGGTAGTCTAGTCCTTGGACCTAAGAGAAATTTTTTTCTACCAGCCTTGCATTATATTTGTAGGTGCTTCCATCAATAGAAAACTTGGTCTGAAACACTCACTTGCATTGAACCAATTTCCTTCCCGGAGGAAGAGAAACTATCTCCCAAGTAGTGTTTTTTTGAAGAGAATTCATCTCCTCATCCATGGAAACTTGCCATCTCGGATCCTTCCGAGCATGATAGTAGGATTTTGGATCTAAAATAATCGTCAAATAGCAATTTTCTGAAAGAAAATTATCAAGACAAGAAAGCGCAATACCTGCTCTTTGGAAATCAGACCGGGTTCTCCTTGGAACGTTCGGATTTCCAATGTTTTCTCCTGTGGAGGAGAGTGTCTATCGGGACCATGTAGGAAGATGATTTTTCACTTCAGGTTCTGATTCAGCATATGATGATTACTACACACTGATATCATAAATTAGAGGATCCAAATCAGGGTCATTACCCTCAATTTCATCATCCAAATATTCAGTAGAATAGTAAGGAAATTCAATAGTTTTCTCCTTCACTAGATCCACCTCCTGAAGAGGCTCATCGAACTTGACACTTATCTCGATGATGATCTGTTTGATATTAATATATAGTAGCTTGAACCCTTTATATTCATTAGGATACCCAATAAACAGAAATTCTATGCTTTGTGGTTGCAAGGCCCTTCTTTTATCAAGCGGAATCCGAGCCCATGCAGTGGACCCAAACACCCTCAGGTTCGACACATCTGGCTTGTGTACGAAGTATGCTTTGAAAGGGGTATTCAATTTCATAGATGAGTGTGGCACCCTGATTTTAATGTATTCTACAGCATTCATGGCCTCATCCCACAAATTTGCAGCAAGCTTCTTGGATTCCAACATACAGGTGGTCATCTCCTTGAGAGACCAATTCTTCCTTTCTGCTACTCCATTCTGCTGTGGAGTGTAGGGAATTGAATGTTGGATCTGAATACCAATTTGGGAGCATATGTAAATAAAATAATTACTGACATACTCCCCTCCATTATCAGATCTCAAGATCCTGATCTTAAGCTGAGAGGCATTTTCGATTAAGGCCTTCAATTCATAAATTTTTTCACATACTTCTGATTTCTTTTTGAGAAAGAAAACCCATGTATACCTTGAAAAATCATCAATAAAATAAAGGAGATACCTTGATCCATTCATGGATGTGATAGGCATTGAACCAATGATATCGGAATGTATCAGCCCCAATATGCATGTAGCTCGGTTTGCATTCCCTCGATCGAACTTGTGCTTAGGGTGTTTTCCAATCACACAGCCCTTCCAAATTCCTGTGGTTTCCTTGATGACCGAGAGGCCTTCAACCATGGAGTTTTTCTATAATTGCTACAAATATTTGAAATTAATATGGCCAAACCTCTCATGCCACAACCTACTAACCTCATTCCCATGAGTTAGCAGAGCGGTGGGCTTTGCATCCGCAACAAAGTGAGAGAACTCATAGGCTTTTGCATGATCGTTTGCAAGGCCTTTAGCAATGAGTTTCCCGGATGCAATTTCTGTTATATCAACATCATTTGGGATGAAAGAAACTCTCTTAGGCACTCTAGTATGTGTCATCTGATAGACACTAAGGAGATTTGATGCCAGAGACGGTACATACAATACATTTGAAAAGAAACCATTTTCAGATCAACCATACCTTGTCCTTTTGAAATGATGGTGGAGTCATCTCCCATGTGGATGGGGATGGATTTGCCAATCTCCAAGGATGAAAAGGAGTATTTTTCAGCCATCATGTGGTTCAAAGCTCCTGAATCAATCAAGAGTGATTTGGACTTCAAAGTGCTTGCCATGAGGGCATGACCTTTTTCATGCTGTGGTTCCCGATCATGCTAATCTCTCCTCCAAACGATTTCCAGAAGATTGATGTGATTCCTCTCAAGAAGAGAGGTTTCTTCATCAAGATTCTTCTTCATGCAGGCATGTTTAGGGTGGAAGCCCTTCCCGCAATAAGAACACTTGACTTTTTCCTTGCCATTGTGCCCTTTTCCTTTGTTCTTCCTTGAGCCGGAAGACTCATCATGCTACTGATTTTCAACTCTAGGTTTAGGAGCATCAAATTTAGTTTTTTTATTATTTTGCTGCTTTCCTTTACCCTTCAGATATTTGGGCCCTGAGACATGGAGGGCTTGATCACGGGAAGATCAGATGATCCCCATCTAGACAAGCTTGTCATGTTCACTTGTTAGGGACTCAATGAAGGCATTGCGTGTAGGCATCTTCCATCCAAGGGTTGTGAGCTTCCCTACACGGAATGTAGAAACAAAAACTAAATAATCAGCCCCAAGTTTGGAGAGTATGGCAAGGACGAGTTGATCATCCTCCTTCTCCACTTTGCATTGCTTCAAGAGTAAAACAATATGCTTGAAATTTGTGAAGAAATCATTCAGAGTCTCGAAGTTGGAGGGTTGGAGAGACATGAGTTCATTTTTGAGTTGGTGAACCCTCAAGTCATCATGCTTTCCATATAGAGTCTCCAATTTGTCCCATATTTCTTTTGGACTCTTCAAATCCATAAGATGGAAGAGAAGGTCTCGGGAAATAGAGAGGCACAAGAAACCAAAGGCTTCATCCTTCTTGTTCAAGAATCTTGATTTTTCTATGGCAGATCCAGGCTCAAATTCAGTGTCCATGGTGACTCTAAAAATTCCTCTGGATCATAGCTGAATATCCATACCACTTTTCCATGAGTAGAAATTGTATGGAGTCAAGATATCTACTGAGGAGGCCTTCTGGATGTGCTGGAGCAAATGCTTCACCTGTAGAAACCTGAAAATCAAAATAGAAAGGGAAATGTAAGGTCAAACAACTTGCACATTCTAGGATTTCATCACACCCAGCATATTCAATCAAGCAAGCTTGATCAACAAGTTCTTTACTTAGGGTATTAAGTGGTAAGCCTCGGCTTCTGGTGCAGTGCTGGATTTTTGAGCTATTGCTCTTCATGTAGAAATCCATCAAAAAGCTTGTTTTTGAGAGAGAGAGCTTCATCTCATCGTAAGCTCTAATACCATATTAATATTGTCTATTGATCTAGGAACAAAGAATCAATCTCATCAAGAATTAATCAACAAATAACTCATGGAATGGTGTAATCAGTCTACAGGAATAGTAGGCGCTCAATAATCACATTAAGAATCAATGATTACAATTTCAATATCATGCTACAAGCATGAATGAATGAGCAATTTGAATACCTAAGGAGGTCATTCAAATTGAATGAGTGAGTTTAGCTTAACTGACTGTAAGCCATGGTCCACACTCAGTTAACCACTGATCAAAACCCTAATTTGCTCAACTGAATCCTAACTGAAGCCAGAGTGCAATAAATGACTGAGTCTCAATTGAAAGAGATCAGACACATGCCATAGCAAGCCAACCATCAAGTGCTAGTGCTTCAATGACTTCAATGAACCTCGATGAGGTTAATTGAAGTTGAACTAAACATCAGAAGTTGGTGGAGGCGCCCTTGTTGACTCCAGTTCATTAATTAATCATTAAATAATCAATGAAATCATTAATTAATCATTAAATAATCAATTAAATGAAGGGAGGTTCCTTCACTAACTTGTTTAACTGATTGTAACCACCAGTTAGCAATTAGGTGGATTAATATCACTTAGATCATTCTCGGAGTGCTCCAGTTAGCCTCCCCAAATGTAGGAGAAGGCTAAGTCAGCCTCCTTGACTGAAGGTAGGCATGGGTGTGACTAGATGATGACATTTAATGCTCCACTGATGTCAATTAATGTCAATAATACTTAGGATAGTGGTTTAACTAGGCCAATTTGACAAAAAGAGTGTTTATGGTGGTAAATATCCAACACCTTGTTGTCCCAGATGACTTTTTTCCTTTATCCCAAGAATACAAAGAGGAAATATCTATCCATTTCTTCCAAGTAAAGTAAAGAATCCTTTTTAAAGTCATGTTTGAAGCCTGATAGTGATTTTATAGGTTCATCTTATTCTATTGACCTAGTTCTGTTCAATGAAGAAACCCATTCTTGTATTACCTTAGCCAATCAATTTTTCGGGTTAGATACTAATGGCTATGTTACAGAGTCACTATTGAGTCTATTGTTTGTCCTAATTACTTTCCTAGTTGATTCTAAAATTCCAGGTCATTCCTCTCAGTCTTGTTTCCTTAAATTTGATGAGTTCCTGGTTGAGAACATTCGTTCTTAGTTAGTCAACTTCCATGATACTAGATTTTTCAAATTCCAACCCTTTTTGTTGAAGATGTTCTTGTCACACAATGAAGACAGATTTCATTTTCATGAATTGGTACTCACTGATGAAATGACCCAAAGTTATTGCAAGTTTATGAATGGTTTGATGGCAGAAATTTACAACATTTTCTTCCAGGAAAGATTACCCAAAGTATTACCAGAAATGAAAGAAACATTGCAGCTTTTCCCCAGTAAAATGAAAAGAGATTAGTTCCTCTCAGAGTATGGAACAATTATAAGATTATATGGCTTTGTACATCAGCCTTATGTTCTTCCAGCCTTTATGACAACCAGGATCTTCTCTTTGGAATTTCTTAGAAAAAATCTTACAGTTGAAGAAGAACACATTTTAAGCTTCATGAAGAGTTTAGATATGAAATTTCCCTGGGAGGAAGGGCCATATGTTGTCAAACGTAGGGATTCTTTACCCATAATTGATAATCTTCTCAAGAGCATGGGGTTTTCTTTTGGAACTGCAATCAACGATGATCCACATCAGGTAATTTCCAAAAGAAGACAGGAAAATAACAACAAGCATTTTGAACGCACTGAAGTAGCTGGACTCAGGGAGGAAACTAATTGGGAATATTATCCTGACAAATCTCCAGATAATGTTAGCACAAAACAAGACTCTATATCTTCCTAAACTGGAAATAATTCTCCTCCCATGGATCTTTCAAATATAGTTGCAGTTGCTGATAATATCTCATCTTTAATGAGTTTTTTAGGGACTTCCAAGAAAATAAAAAAATCTGATTTCATGGATACTGAAGAAGTAGATACTACTACTACACCAAAGAAGCAAAAAACTGAACAAGAGGGGAAAATGGTGTAGGTAAATAAAAGGAATATGAAAGGTAAAAAGAAAGAAGAACAACCCAAAGTAACTGGTCTAGAACTTCAAGAATATGTGTTTGATGGATTAACTCCTAATAAGTATTCATTAAAGGAGGAATGGTTGAACACCTACAGGGAAAAGGCTGATTAAAATTTTGAGGAGACAGTGAAATTATATGAGGAAGTAAGATAGTTTCCCAAACCAGATGTAGCATTGAAAACTGTAAGTGATCATGCCAAATATACCCTGAGTTTGGCCATGACTGTAGGCAATAAAGTATCAGAGGTGAATGTGAACCTGGAAAACATCCCTACCATAGATATAATACATTTTCATAGAGAAATAATTGATATATTATATACAATATTGCTCAGATATGCATTGTAGGTATCTAAACTGGAGACAAATAAAAACAAATCCCAGGATCTCCTAAGGAAAAAAAGGGTTGAAAATAAAGACCTTCGAATCAAGATTAAAAAGTTGCAGGACAATCTGTTGAAGGTCGATGGGAAATCAGACAAAGGAGCAGTGGCTCAAAAGCTATTAGATGAGAAAGAGAAATAGGTTTAATTGATGAAAAAGAAGTTGGAGATCCATTCCACTCAGCTTATTAAGACTTCAGAATTGACAGAGTTTGAGAAGGAAAAGGAGGCATTAAGTACTGAATTGACAGATTGTAAATCCAAGTTGTTAAATCTTGAAGAAAAAGAAAAGCAATGGGAAAAGGATGCTAAGCTTCTGGTAGAAAATGAGAAAGATTTGAAAGCTAAGCTGGCAGCAAAAGAGAAGGAATTACAGGAAAAATATGAAAGAATTAAAAATCAATCTAATGTTCTTTCTGTAGAAGTAGATACAACCTCTCTTTATAAAGCAATGTCCCAGGTAAAGTTGAAAGAGGTAGAGCTCACAGGATTAAAACAGCAGAACCAGAATCTAAAAGATATATCTCTAAAAAAATAAGAAGAAAAGAAGAAGCTGGAGGAGATATGTCAAGAATTAATAAACCAAAATGTCAAGTTAACAAAGCAGGTGATTGGCCAAATAGCCTTGCAAGGGGCCAAGCATTTGATTTGGAATGAAATTATTAGAGAACCCAAAAAGTTTAGACTATATCTATATTATATCACAGACTAGGAGAGTGCTCTAATGGTAGCCAGGCATAATATTTTGATAGTGAAACAAGGATTGAATAAATAGCCAATGTAGATAGCTCAGAATGCTATTTACTTTCTAAGTACTTTGTCAGAGGATCAAGTTAAAAGGTTTGGTATCCATGACAAAGTTATTATTGCCTCTTAGTCTAGAAACGTAATTGGAAAATACAGATGTTGGATATTGTATAGGAAAGGGTGGATATTATAAGTCATAAGATTAAAGAAGTGGATGATTTATTTAATCCAATAGTAGACAGGGTGTAACGAACATAAAATCTAATATTAAAAATAATATTAATAGATAATTATTAATTAAATTAATAATTATCAAAGAGACATGACTGTAGGTTGGAAAGTCACGAATGGATGTATATAAGTCGGACCATCGTAAATGTATCATATCTATTCTATCATCAATTTATATATTATTATGGCTTATTTAATATTCCAAGTCTTTTGGTAATATTATTTGTGTAAGCGAATAATTATTCACTTCATAGGGGAATTCCTTTCTTTTGGGAAGAAAAAGGACCATTATTGTCTTAATAAGAATATTTGGATAAATTGGTCAAGTGAAGTTCATATCACAACAAATTTGAAGATATGCAGCAAGCCATGTCTGGAAAAGTTGTGTTTGACAAATTGGTAGGAGAATTGGAATTACTATTTGATTTTAAGGTCACTTGTACCAAGGTTCCCGAGCTTTCATATACAGACAACATGGAGCTCAAAGTTCTGGAACATGAAATGGTCTTTGTAGACTTGACCAATTATGAACATTGGAGATCAATTCAATAGTATGGATCAACCAACCTTAGATTACAGCCGTGAAGACATCAAGGAGGATAGCGCAAGATGATTTTCAGCGAAAGACATATTTATGATAAATTTTATTTTAAATTTAGTTAGTTAATAAGTTTTGTTATATCAGAGTTGCTTTGTAATAAACAAGCACTTTGACACATGTAATAAATGGTTTAAACAGTTAGGCAGTTAGGTTTATTGTTTAGCTCAAGGAGTAATGTATAAGTATTCAGACTTTTGATTAAGCAAGGGTTGGAACCCGTGATATTTTGGAGAATTGTGTTTTCAAATATTTCTTTAATAAATTGCAGAGTCGAAAGTTGGCATTTTTTCAAATATTTGTGTGTTATTCCATGTTCTAGTCTGTACTTTCCCTTCTTATGTGAATGTTTTTCCATTTTATCTTTTCATTATGTTTTCCATAATGTATGAAATGAGTGTATAATAGTTTAGAATTCATATTTACTATGCTCCATCTATTGTTTTCAGATATCCACTAAATTTCTCAAATAAAGTTAATACATAATTCATTTTAGAATGCTCTGTGTTAATGGTCTGTTCATGTTATTTATTTTCCACTAGACAATCAAATTTTGACTCGGGACTGAGTAGCTACCTTGCCTCTGTTTAAAATTTCCATGCAGAAAGTTATGTTTATCAATATTCATATTTTGACTCCATAGCCCAATGGTCATGTATTCAGTTTCAACCAGTCTTATCAATTACAAACAATTTCACTTATACATATCTGGGATTGTTAATATTCAGTGAGAGATCCCTCTCTGAAGAGGAAAAATCCATTTTTCTCTTTTAAAGTGGTTTTTTCTATTACCTGGGAATAACCTTTACAACCTTTGGCAAATTTCCAGTGTTAACAAATCGACACCATTGCCAGGGATCGAAAGTGCATATTAGCCCTGGGAAGAATGACAAGGATTGCAAAGTTTCAAGACAGAAATTTCTATGGGCAAGCAAAATTTTTTACATTTAAAAGAAGGTTGTACATTGGCCCAGTGACTTCACATTCATTTTAAACAATATTACGAAAATACATCCTGACTTTCAAGAGAGCGAGTATAAGAGGTAACCCTAAGAGAGACCTAAGTTGAAGAGAGACCTGAGTTGACTTTCCTGGACCCGTTAAAATTTAATAATAAAGATAAGGAAAAATTTTCTTTTTGGGTTATAGTCGGTGGCAGCATGTCCTCCTTGAACATAGCACTCTATGAATTTTCTGATACTCATGTCTTAGTGTACACTTTCAATTTAGCTATCACTTCATGTTTCTTACTCCTCCACTTGTCATTTATGCCTAAAGAATCTGATCATGTCTCCTACTTGACAGATAAGTCTAGTTGTCCTATCTACAAAGTTAAAAGCTACCTTGGGTCATATCATTGTTGTGCTCAATGTTCAAGGACTTATCCCTGCATTTGATTATTATCATGATTCCATTATTATCCTATCTGATACCACTTGTGTCTACCTTCCCTTATCCAAATCCTAGTCACTCTTGTGATCTGTTGGAGGATCCATTTCCTTCCTCATCACAGCATGGTTTCTCATCAACACTTCCTGAAGACGAAGACCTAGAGTTTTGATGATGGTACCTTATGATTCACATTCATTATTGGTGAATTAATTTGCTTCATTTGTTAGTTTTCACCTATTAATTGACAATATGTTGAGTCCTTTCCATGTTCTACTTCGACACATCTATTCACATGGCCTAGATTGTGCTGGTTCCTTTCGATTTTGATGAAGAACTTAGGTTCGCATCTATAACCTAAGTTGCATAAGATTGTGTGGTGTTCACTTACACAGCTTCCAGATTTTGAAGACTCATCATTGCATATTGTGGCTTTGACCCACCTGTTGCGCCTGCAACATTCTCCCAAAATTCTAAAAAATTTTTGGGACCCTCCTTTACTTCGGGTTATCCATTTTCCTTGCTTAGTTTCATGCTCTTGAGTTTTGCTTATGGATTTATGGCTCCTTCCCGAATTTGAATGCTAGAAATTGACTGGTTTTTCATAGTTAAGATGCTTAAAGACTTCCATTGAAATTGAGTCCCTGTCATTTTGCAAAACTTTTTGAAACTTCGTTGCAAAGTTTTCATGTCAGACGTTTTTCTTTTTGATTTTCCCAACGTTGCGGGTGTCTATCAGCTTCTAAGTTCCTTGCCCGTCCCGTCGTTGCGGGTGTTGTCCGGAACCAGATTCGTTTGTCGATTCGCCGTTGTGGGTGGCCGTCAAGTCCACTTGGTTTAACGTGATCGCCGCTTCGGGCGTCTCTAGATTCTTCATAGTTTCCGACAAGCCCCGCCGTTGCGGATCAGTGTAAATGCGTGGATCCTCGTTTCCCGCCGAACCATGCTCTGAAGTTTCGTCTCCTCGTTGCGGACGGTGGATTATGGAAGATGACCCGCCGTTGCGGAAGGGTCCAGACTCCTGGCCACCCGACCAAGGTTTCCGCCAGCACCCGACACATGTTTTGTCGTCGCCCGAGGTATGTTTGATCCCTGTTCACCGTTGTGGGTGATAGAGTGGTAGGAAGTATCCGCCGTTGCAGGTGGTATGAAGCTCGTGCCGCCCGAATTAACTTTCAAAGTCACCCCGACTGATGTGACTCCTCGCACGTGTGGTTCTGTTTATATATGTATGGCGACAAACGGGGTTTTTGTTGTTTTCGAGTGTGTT
>LPNX011101196.1:195808-253370 GCA_001517045.1 Pseudotsuga menziesii
TCATCATCATCATCCTCGTCGCCATGATCATCATCCTCATCATCATCATCGACCTGTTAACCCTATGCTTTATCTATCCAATCCTACCCAATCCCAACTTAATCTTTCATATCCCAAGGTTACATACTTTCCCTACTTTATTATACCCCATGTTATGTTCTTCATATTTCAATAAAAATATTAAAGTTAAATATAAAAAAAATTGCAATATAAAATAAATAAAAATAAAAACAAAAAGATAATATATATATATAAAATATAAAATAAAACAAAATTAAAACAAAATAAAACAAAATAAAAATAAAAATAAAAAAATCAACCCCCATGTGAGAGGATCAAGACCTGCGAGTAAAACAAACCCCGCGACTAGTGCTGATCGAGAGGAGAGACCACGTTTCATTGAGGAATTTGTCAAACACTTGGCGTGCTTCACTTAGAGACCTGCTCTTGGCATAAATTATCATAAGTTTGGTTTCTAAAACTGTGCCTGGTTCAAAGCCAGTGTGAATGATATGGGCATGGACTATTTTTCCCTCTAGGAAGACTATCATGTTGATGCAACCCTACAGGAGAGAAGCGTAAGTTGGAAAATGTGGGTAGTCCATTCACTGTAAAAGGTGGAGCACCTCTCTCAATCGGTTGTTCTTACAAAGACTGGTGTTGTTGGATAGGAGAGAGCACAGGGGACATGGGTCAATTGGTGCTGTCAGAGAGGAGAGAGTGCAGGGGAAATGGTGCTTCCAGAAGTGAATTAGTGATTGAGAGGAGATGGGTCGACTGATCAAGAGGAGAGGGGGAGTAGAGGAGAGAGCGCAGGGGATAGGGGTCATAGAGGAGGGTTTGCATAGGTCATGCATGGGACATAATTCCCCCCAAATTGGTGAGTAACCTAAGTGTTCTATGATGACTGAGCATGATCCAGTTTTATTGATATTATATTACATTCCTTGGTTATTCTAGCTAATAACCAATCCTAATGGGTGTTGATTATATTCTACTCTAAATTCCTCTTCTTGATCCTTTGTTGATTCGCTTTTAAATTGATATAGTTAGAGATCAATGGATGCCTCATACATTTTAGATTCCCATGTTCTACTGTGGCTTGGGTGATATGCATAGGTATCAAGGCTGACAAGTAGCATCCCACTCTTCCAATGATGTGGAGTTTTCTTGAAACTAGTCACTTTTTGGTGCTAAGAAAATACAGTGAATACAAACTCTTGCAAAAAATGTAAATTTGTTGGTCAAATTCTAGAAATAAGTCACACCTTAGTTCAAAAGGATTCAACTCAATGGAACCCAAGATAATCACTTTCTGTAATGTGTAGAATTCACAATTGAACAAACATTTCCTGCAAAATTGACGAATACCCAAGTTGGACAGTTAGGCCTTCTGATGTAAGGTATAGCTTATTGTTGATTGTTAGAATACCAAAAAACATTTGCATCATTGAAACATGACTCCAAGTTCCAATTTTATTTTGGCAAGATATCAAATGCTATTTAATGTGTTATGATCAATTCACATTCTTATAACAGTATACAAATTTTCATGTTGTAGACCATATGTCAGAAGCTTCATTTTTTAGCTAAAATACGCAACCATTTTGCAGTATGTTGATGCTATGAAGTAGTGACACATCACTTACTAAGCATTTATTTCCAGCTTAGATGACTTAGTCTTGGAATAATAATTGTTGATGAGATATGGGTTCTATCCTAATATTGCAAAAATAATTCTCATCTTTTCTTTTCTCAAAATTTCATAATCAAAATAGGATTTTGAAGAAATCGAATCCATTTTCTATTAAAAATACAAATTCAAAAAATAAAAAATTTGCAATTTAACTAAAAATTATATAATAAAAAATTTATTTAAACTACTTTTCATTCTAGATATGAAATTTTTTTTTTTTTCATTTCAAAAGTATTTACATGCACACTAAAAGAGACCAATCTCTAGTCCATGGGCATATCGGTAAAGAGAAAACCCAATGTGACTTGTATTGGTGAGAAAGAGTGTGATAAATGACATACCCCTTCCCCTTGTTCATTGATATTGGTTGGCTAGCGAAATGAAACATTGACAAAATAAATATCATCCTAATGCCTTGCTTCATCCATCCACTTCATTGTTTGAGCTAATAGAACTCACAAGGTATTCCCTATGTGTTTTGTTATGGATTTACTTCCAATTGTTGGGTGAATATATTCCCCATAGGATGATCCCTTCACCATGAGTGGAGGAAATCAATGCCACAAGTGTGTGATGGCACACTCAATGGGGTTATGGTTCAAGAGATTAATTCCCAACATTTAGATGAGCAACCATGATTGGACAGTGGGTTAATCATTTGGAACTTGAGGCATCTTATTTCATTGATGGTGTTAAATCTAATATTCTTTCTTTCCCTTAGACACACCACTAGGTATGATAGATCCTTAGCCCTTATTCCTTTTGAAAGTACCATAAGCACCTCACTGGTGGTGTGAATATGGTCTTAAGAATGTTTGTGATAAGTTTGAATTTATTCTCCTATGTTATGCATGCGGTCCATTGAGGTGATTTGAGATCTATTTTAGTGTTGCCACCCTTTTTAAGAATGAGATTGTGAACTAAATTGTAATCTAGCAGGTACAATATAGGTTGTAATATAGGATTACAGTCTTTGGTGGTCTTTGGTGGTCCTAGGTAAATAGAGGACTTACATAAATAGTATCCTAGGTAAATTACAGTTACAATGCTCATATACATAACCTCTGTGAATAAGGATCTAAATTGAATGAAGTTTGAGATTTGTTTGCAACTTGCTTTGACATGACCTTTTTTTCTTACAGTTTTGACTCATGAATCCATGTGAAGTAATCTGTTACACATGTTCCATTTCCAGACTCTAGATCTATTGAGTAGTGCTTTATATCGGTTATAGTATATGATGAGGACTGATAAGTGTCATGGCATATAATAATTACAACTTACGATGCATTTTACTTTATAGAATATATTCAAATACTTGAATATATAGTCTATGTTGTCCAAATTGTCACATCTAAAACAACTACCATTTTGATCTGTGTCGTCTTTGATCTTGTAGCAATCATCTTGACTTACAACTTACAAGCTGTGATGAGTGTCTTTGTTGAAGAGGAAATTATTTGGAGACAGTTCAATTTTTTTAATCAAGGTTTACTTTTGTAGAAAGAGTGGGTAGGTTCAATTTCATCTCCTGCTGGTTAGTAACAACCAATAGGACAGTGTTTAGCATCCAGGCCCACACCCCAAACCAATACAATGGTTTTTGGAATTCAGGGCTCCTTTTCTCCTTTTCCACATGGATGCCCAAAGGTGGGGCCTCCAACTTTGCAAGTGCCATCAAATAAAACCCAAAGGGAAAGTATTTTCCTTGAAAGACATAGTCAACCAAAATGTCAGTTCTACATAAAGACAATGACAACAAATTTGTCATGGCATGTACATACCATCATTGTAAGGATAGGATCATTCCCACACCAAATTGTGTCCTTGATCCTCTTGGTCTGCCTATTTTTCTTGTTTCTTCCATTATGTTCATGTTTATTTTTTCTCTATGGAATTGGAAGTATACCATTCACCCGATCTTGATTTGATGTTGAAAATGTTTAATGTGCTTTAAATGCAACCTTGTTGCATGGCATCGTATGTTTCTATGCATTTTGAGTAGATGAAGTGTAATTGTTTTACTTTATTTTTTTTCTCCTACTTAAATATTCATACCTTTGTGAATGTGCTTTAAATGTTACCTTGTTGCATGGCATCCCATGCTTTTATGCATTTTGTGTGGAATACGTGTAATAGTTTTACTTTTATTCCTTTTCTCCTACTTAAATATTCATACGTTTGTGATAAGAGTCTTAGTAGCACATCTAAAAACTACCTTTATATGCACTCTCGTAACATCTTTGAGATATAAAGTGTGGAGTGCAATTTTTATCTGCGGCTTGGAAGCAATTATTATTTTCAATGCATATAATTTTTGTTTTTGAATGTTTTTCCTCTGTCACATTAATATCATACCAAACCATGAAAATAAGTTATAACATTTCAACTTAAATATGCATTTCTTAATGATGCATATTTCCTTTAAATAGATAACATAACTTACTATCAGAAGGATAAATGCTTTCTGGAGGTAATTTAGGTCAGAATAGGTTAATTTCAGGTGTTAAGTATCAATGAATCCTTGAGCAGTATGAGGACCTGAATTTCTGAAATGAAGATGCCTCTTTGAGGAAGATTTTAGAGGTTAAACTAAAACTTTTACTTCTTATCTTGCTATGTAAGTTTTATATCATCAACCTGGATCAAGGTTGGACTAAAAAACTGATGTGCTTTCTCAATTCTGGAATATACCTCACCAGAAGTGACCATAGCATTGTACTATTCTCATATTTTGCTTAATGTCATTCCCAATCTTGGCAAGGATCATGTTCTTAACCAGAAGACCTAACATGCACCTTCTTTACTCATTATGCTATCCGCAAGTTTGGACCAACCTACAAATTTGATCAGTCCTTGGGACACACTTGAACTAGAGTCAGACAAGCTCTACCAATTGATATCCAGTTGATCGTCATTAGATAGGATCTGTATTGGCTCCTCTTGCTTCTGCTTCTTTATCTTTAGACTTGGCAGTTGAATCTGGTGGAGGAAAGTCTACAAAAGAGTATTCAACATCAAAAGCTCATCAGTAGCCTTCTGGTGTTGAAAATTTAGGAATAGATTTATAGGATTCCATTTCAAAAAGAAAAGTGGGCTTTTACATTTTTTCAAAGTTGATAAAGTCCACTGGTTTAAATCTGAATGAGCTTTCTATCATGTCAATTGGGTGCATAAACCAAGGTAAAATTGTCTGTTCAGGACCTAGGTTATTGTCTTACTGAGCATCAGATAATTTATTCCTGAGAGTTGTGACCAGAGCTATTTTGAATTTGATGAACATTACGATAGTTTTCAAACTGTCAAAGTCCCCAATTCGTGTAGATAAGGCTGGATGAATTTCATTTAACTATAAAATTTAAATCTCATCACCCTATATTTCTTTTCATGAAAAGGCAATGCTATTTCTTTGTTGATTTGGGTAAGCCTTTCTCTTTATGTTTCATGGGTGGACTTCTTAAGTTCTTTATCTTTAATAACCATTGATTATGCTAGATCCTTGTGCAGTCTCAAGACTAGTGTTGCAAATATCTTTGATTTCTCTCAAGTTTTTCGTGTTTCCAATTTATCACATATTTTTATAATTCTTCAAGTCTAAGTTAATTTTTGCAGACGTTTTCAAATAATTCTTGATATTTTTGATAAGTTTCTTTCCATACGTTGGCCTAGAAAAGCTAATGATCGAGAGTGCAGTCTGAATGTTTCCAACATCAAGGGGACTCCTAGATATATGGCACAAAAGTACATAATGTAGAATGACAAATAAATGCAAACAAAATGTATAGATCTTTTGGTTTGTTCTTTTTCATATTGATAGAGAACTACTGGCCCTTTCTTACTTTTCAAATAGTTTGATGAATTTCCCTCTCACTTAAAGTGAATAATAATAAGTAGAGACCTAGTTTAGCATATCACTTTTTTTAATTTACAATTTCTTTTTCACAAATATGAGTATATATTTATAGTAAAAAAGACCTAAGGCTAGGTGTGAATTAGTAGGAGATTACAAAATAACCTTGCATTTTTCTAATGTCATTTTCTTGTGGCTATTACAAAAGATAGGGTGGTGATGTTGCTTCTAAACCATATTAAATGATTCAAAATGGAGCTATCTCTTATGTTATATATCTTTATTGGAAAATCTTCATTTTGTTGTCGCTTTTGCTTATGTGAGTCTGATATCTACCAAATCCACTCAATATTATCTACTGAAAGGCATCTACATTTATATTTGTTCATTGAAGTATGCCCAGTTTGTGAAATACCAATGATAAAGTTGAAGTCACGGAGGACACCTTTTTCCATTGTTTTTAGTGCATCGAATTTTCCAGGCATGCATTCACCTTAATTTTGAGTAAAATCCATATCTGAAAATTTGGCATTAAAAGTCTGATTTATGCTTTAAATTATTATTATAGCATTTTATTTTGCAAGCTTAAATGTTGTGGATGGTAAATGTTACGTATGTTATAATAACTTCCTTCTAAACAATCTAAGGACAATCATCATAAGGATTGAACAACTACTGCTACATTCAACTATATACACTACAATTGTTTATCAAAGTCACAGACCAAATTATTTACAGTCCGTTACATCCCAGTGTATGCAAAGTGTTTGTAAAAACATATACTCGGTCTCTACAATGAACAGGGAAGAAATCAGACTTCTAGAGAGGGTGTACTCTACAACAGCGATATATCCACAGAGTTAAGAGTAATTGCATGAATCCTGAAACCCTTCCAGACCACTTAAACAGTTAATTAGAGCGCAACGTGAACATAGCAGTACATTCATTAGAAGAAAATTATCCAAACTTGTTGGTTAAATTCCTTTGGTTATACTCTGGTCAGATAAGCTCATCTGTGGTCTCTAACATGTCAAGTTGGTCACCTTGGTCTTCAAAATATAGGATTTGGTTTTTCTTTTACAAGGTTTTTCTTTTACAAGTACATCGGTAGTTTATTGTGGAAGGAGGAATTCATCATATTTCCATTGAAACGAGAATATTCTTTAGAATCTTGACATAAGTACAATCCCTGGAGAGGCATCTTGAGAAGAAGAATGAGGTGAAATGCAAAAAGAAGGGGGCTAGCTTTAGAATTTAATTAAAATGGCCATCATGTTACAGTAATTACAACAGTATTTGAATGTTTCAACATCTATGGATTTGATTATTAGCATTTTGGGTTAGTGGGTTTGTTCATCAAAACACCTGTCATTTAAGTAATCATAATTTTATTGAAACATGTGTCTATTGCTACTGCTATTTGAACTGATAGGTTAAAAGAAAACTAGCTTCAGATCCCCTTTTTAATCCTTTTATAATCATTTTCATTTTGTATTATGTTATATAATTTTTTTCCATTTTTAAGATAAATATTTTCCACTACTTGTTGGAATATCTTAAACCCACTCAAAACTTAGGATAAAATAATTAATCATTATTTGATTAATTATTCACCCATTAACTTAATTAGTTGGCACCCACTTGCACCTTAAAGTCAATACATGACATCTATATCCCAAGAATGCTTTATTTCTGATTCTAGGTTGATCTTGACCACCCTTTTACCATCCATAATTAGTATATAGATCTTTATAGTAGATTCTGCTTTATCCCTCTTTTCCGTGGATAAGGTAAAGCTAGTCAACTAGGAAACTGGGTCCCTTAGTTACCAACCCATCCTTCATGAATTTCTCTCCATTTTCTAGAATTAGCATTTTTTTTCCATCTCCTTGACAAATCACTCATGATTTTTCCAATTCATGAGGTCCTTGACATATTTGGGAAGTACTTTAGCCACCTATGGGGGTTTGCTATATTTTGGTAAGTCATCCTTTTTGAGCTTTATGAGTTGTCTCCATACAAATCATTTTTCCTATGAGGGATGTACTATTTATGTACACTATTATTCATCATCATTAAATGGAAGGATACACACCAATATTCATCTCTTCATTCATGTGATTTAGTTTCTTTTCTTCTCTTTATTTTTCTTGCGTATGCTTGTGAGAATTCTTAGTAGCAAGATCTATTTCCTGTGCTTCTTCTTAGTGTCATTGCTCATAGAATTGATCTATTATTTCTATATGGTATCATAGCTACAGGGAGCACAAAATTTCAATCTCTACATGATATCATATTATTCCTCCATGTTACAAGAGCATCAAGGTTGATCAAGTTCTACAGAGTTTAGGAGCGCATTCACTCTCCTATCCCTCTCTGAAGAAGAGTTTGTCTAGCTTATAATATTTTCTTCTAGTTTTGTTTTGCAGTTTGCAGAGAGTATATCCTATAGCATATCAACAACTTATTTATGGATTCAAAAGTTCCTCTACTATCTCCTTTCAACTATGTTAATTGGAAGCCAAATATGAGTGCATATTTGAAGAGGCGATGTCTCTTTGATGTCTCCATTGGTGCATTGAGCGAACCTGAGTCTTATGAAGAGAAGATTGATGGGATTAATAATTGTGATAGAGCTTATGAAATTAAGTTTTTGGGAATGTATCCAAATATACATCATGTCAATGATTTTGTTGAGTATCTGTTTGAGCTTTGGAAGAATTTGGACAAAGCTTTTGGTTTGCAGGAAATAGAAGATAAAGCATGGAGTGAACCAAACATCTGCTCTTGTTCTCTCTCTTAAAATTTATTGGCATATACATTCTCTAATGAATTTTTTCATGATGAATAATTTTCTCATACATTTCATGTTGCTTCTAACCTCCTTGATTTGAATGCTTCCTCCTTCAATGAAGAAGCAAATATTGAAGAGCCATCTTTTTATGTGTCTCTTTAAGGTGATTTTTCTTCTTGTGATACTAATGATGAAAAAGAAGTAAAGTATGGAGCTGATATTGATATTTATGATAATCCTATAACCCATTCATTGTTCTCTATATCTCCTATCTTATATTACGAGATCTATGTGCCTGAATCTTCACACCTTGTGCATACCTCTCTCGTTGATGATGCACAAGCCAACGATTTCCAGGATGTTTGCTTAGCCAAATATAGCCTTATTTGTGTCATGCCACTTACCATACTTGATATCATGTGCTTCTAAATATCCTCCTTTTTCCTTGGCATCAATACTTAGAGCCTTCTTGAATATTTTGAACATCTCCTTCTTTCCTCCTTTCATACAGAGGAGTCATTACTAGTGTATTCCCATGAGTCTAATGATATGCTTATATGTGATCCTTTGGATTCTGCTTTAGAATCATATTTGCAGGTTGATACAAATATCATACCACCATCCATACCATCTACCATACTTCTGAATAATCCTAATACTATACAAATCCCAAGTTCACTAGTTGATTCCTCATTGGTCTCTTATGCAGTGATATTTATATTACATGGTTTGAAGTCTTTCCTATCTTTAAGTGGCTGGTTATCCATGACCTTAGTCATATTTGGACTGATATTAAACATGTTTCGATATGTTCTAAACACTTATGGTTCATATCTTATGCCCATCCATCATTCATGTTTTTACACCTATAAGTTGCTCATAGTTTTCCTAGTATAGCCTTACATCCTCATGGACCCTGTTATAGCTGGGTTTTGTTTCTAGATTACATGGTATTTCCAAAGCATTTTTTTTCATATTTATTTTGATTTTGACTTTGGTTTTGGGGTATTAGAATCATGAACATATTTTTATCTTGATTTCATGTCATTTCTTTTTAGAATTTACTTTATTTCGTTGATTCTATTGTTTTAATGGGCTTATTAGTTCTATATTTTTTTAAAAAGTTAAAAAAAATCTATCATAAGGTTTGATATAAATCGAATCATATTGCTTAACCTTTGGTTTTGGAGCCATTTGTCAAAAATGTATGTCAGACAGATTCCTGTAGTGCAAAAGGGAGGGACCATGAACTAGAGCACTACAAGAAAATCAGGGCACTTTAAAAATTATAATATCAGCTTGTTGGGGTTCAAAATCGCAAATGATGGAGTTTTACATATGTAAAGATGAGATGATACGTGTATGGACCTGGAAATCATTATGACAAATGTACTCAATAAGGTGAATATTATGCATGTAAATCGTAGCTGTCCTGAGTCTCAAAGATTGAAATTTTTTAAAACATTAATGATAGTACATCCATGGAGTTCATTCAAAGTGAGTGGTGAATTTGATGGGCATATGAGAAACTGAGAAGATTGTGGAAAATTATTAAATGAATTGCTGATAGAAGAAGCACATATATTGCTGATGAGGGTGAATTTTGGTTTAAGAAGGTTCCATTTACCTTCAATTCAAAGGATTTCCTGTTGCCTGATGTTGTAGCAGATTGGGGCAAGGGTGTGTATATACAGAATTTCAAGCCTGAATGTAGGGAGCCTATTAAGATTTTGCAGAGTTATATAACCTATGAGGGTAGGTTTGCTTCTATTTTTAAATATCACATCAGGTTTCTATAGCATTTAAGTTAGGAGTCCAAGATGAATCTCCCCTTTTTCTTTCTAAAAATCCTACAGAAGATGTCAACTAGGGTAAGGGAACATGAAGATCATACTAAACAGTCTATCTTCCACCATGGATTGATTAAGTTGACCATTAGTACTGTGCTTCAGACAAAAGGTAAGACTCGAGATTATGTGTTGTTCTGGTCAGGGTTTTAGAGCGAAAAGGAGGACCAGTTAAAAAAGAGACAGATGAATAAATCACACAGCCTATTTAAAAAATTGAAGAAGGAGGTCATTACTGAAGCAATAGAAGAGACTACTCAACTGGAGTCTTCAGTACTGAAACTTGAAGAGCCTTTAGGTGGAGAGAAAAGAAGATTGATGAAGATAACAAGTTGGAAATTTTTGAAGATGTGGAAGAAGTACATGCAACAGTCTTAGAACAACAAGAAGAAAAGGACTAAGTTAATATTGATCAGTAGGTCAATGATATCCAGAAAAATATGGTAGATGTTTCTATTCCTGCCAAGATGGAATCAGAGGACATACAAGTTCCCAATGAGAAAACTAAGGGAAACTCCATGGTTGGATTTAAAAATGAAGGAGTACTAATATCCAGTATAAAATTTTAGGGCAGGTCTTATGCAATGTTAGGTGATTCAACTTGGAGGCCTAAAATGAGACCAAAGAATAAATTAAGATTGAATATGAAAAAACTTTTGAATCCAAGATTGGCTAAGGAAAAGATTACTCTAATAGATTAAAGTGATTCCTCATCTCAAGAAAATTTAAAAGAGGATGAAAACCTGTCAGAGTAGGTAGATAATAAGAGAGAAGATTTAGTAATTGAGAAGCTTTGTCTAGTGAAAGACACAGTCAAAGAACATTCCAAAGCTTTCCATTTAAGGGATATAAGTCTCAAAAGGTTCCTGTAACGGTAACATAGTAGCATGAGGAGGATGATGAGGAAATTTTTAAGAAATTAAATATCCCTTGGTTATCAGAAGGAGCTTCTTCATTACAAGAAGGGAAATTCATAGATTCAGAGAATAAAAATCTTCAAAAGAGTGTTAAACAATACAAGTACCAAATAGATTTTCTAAATGAAACAATCGAAGGTTTGGTAATGGAAAATAGGTGGTTAAGAGAAGATATTGAGGATGTTAACACCCATTATTAGGAGTTGATTTTTGTTTCAAAGGAAGCATTAAAAAGGAAAATGAAGACACAAAACATATGTGAAGAGTTGCAGCAGAAGATCCGAGATTTAGCTCAGTAGAATCAAGAACTGTCAAAGAGAGTTGAAGACTTAGAAGCTGAGCAACAAAGAACCAGAAGAAAATCACAAGTTCTGGAGGGGATAACACTTATGGCTGAAGCAGCCAAAGATATTTAAAAGATAATTTTTGACAGGTGTCATATAATCAATTTTCGTAAAAGATAAATAGTAAAATTTGTAAAGCAGTCATTTTGTAGTAGTTTCGAGAGCTATACCTAAAAGATAGTTATGTAGTTAAGTAACTATTTTTTGCAGTTCGGAGACTTGACCTAAATTTAGTTAGGAAATTAAGAATTTTTTTTTGAGATGTAACAAGTATAAAAGATAGGAATGAGATAGTGGTGAGGTTGGAGTTTTTTTCAAGGGGAGGATCAAAAGCTACTATGTCAAGCTAAGATCCAAACTCCTATGTAATTTTCATGAATGATTATGATATATATCATTGATAAGTCCATATTATTTTCCATTTGCTGGTTTCATTTATGATTTGTTGAATCACTCAATGTGCAATTTCATTTCCTATATAAAGTCTTATTCATGAAGTGCTTGTAGGTTGTGGGTGAAACTCAGTTAGCTTTCCCTGTGTTTTCTGGTTTATTTGTTATATATGGTTCGTCTCAGTCTCTGATTTTTATATGATTTAGTACCTATTTTATCTTGTTTTATGTTACCCTCTTATTTATGAAAATTTCATACCAAAAACAATACAAAAAGACATTTTTACTTTATTTTATTTTGGAGATTATGTTGGCTTGTTCTTCTTGTAGTCTAGAACAATTTCTGGCACTAACAGAGCCATTGAATCCTTTGTCCTTATTGTTCCATATGCTAATATTTCTGATATATCATAGTTTTATCAGCCTCATATTAGATATGGAAAGGTGCAACATTAGATTGGAATATTGACATGTGATTCACATCACAATTTTGTAGCTATTCAGGCAATTGGGCGTGGAATAAATTGTCTTAATTTTTGTACTCTTTGGAAAGGAGTATGCACAGATCTCTTTTCCATTTCAGATTATGTTTGCAGATTAGAGTTTGACAGCAGGATAAAATAATTAATCATTATTTGATTAAATATTCACCCACTATCTTAATTAGTTGGCATCCACTTGCACCTTAAAGTTAATACATGCCATCTATATCCCAAGAATTCTTTATTTCTGATTTTGGGTTGATCTTGACCATCTTTTGACCATCCAGAATTAGTATATAGATCTTTGCAGCAGATTCTACTTTATTCTTCTTTATCCCTCTTTTCTGTGGATAAGTTTTGACAGGGGTTTTGGTAAGTGAGTTGCGCAGCATCGCAGCAGCTGTGCAACCTCACGCGGTACCACACAAGACTAGATTAGCCCGATGGGCAGAAGAGTAACCGCTTTGAATATTTTATATGTTATTTGAGCAAGTTTTGTTGTAATAGGCCATTAGCGGTTATAATTTAGTTAGAAGTGGACCCTCAATGTAATGATGCAAGCCTATTTATAGATCTAGTTTTGCAAGTAGACAGGGAGAGGAAAGAAAGATCATCATGATTTGAAAGAGCTACCGACTGAGACTAGGAGAGTCACTTCAGAAGATAATTGAGACATATGATCTAGCGCGATCTGGTTTTGTGAAGAATTCCCTTTGTATATGGGATTGATCTGGTTTTTTCCTAATGTATGCAGTCTCTGGTTTTGGACAAGAATTGTGTAATGTGATTCATTTGCACAAGATTAATATGATATGGTGATTGTGGCACAAATCTTGTCTATTATTGTTGTTGTGATCTGGTTTGCTATTGTTGTTGTGATTTGATATTTTATGATGCTGTGATCTGTTTTGCTGCTATGTCGATGCAATCTATTTTTCTACCACTGTCTGTTTCACTATTAGTAGATATGTTTCATGGATAATGATGCGATATTGTGATAACTATGTGATGATATAATGATTGCATAAGTTATGGATACCCTCTGTAATTTGAAGAAATAGTGTAAATTCAACTGTAAGCTCTGGATTTGGAAGTTATGGTGTCCTTCTGTTAGATCCCCATATCATCCATTCCCACTGTCGAAAAATCAGTTCCAACAGCTCTCCCTTAAATGCATCGGGTGAGACCTCATCTACTCCGTAGATGTTGCTCGGAAGGGTAAAAACTGTTTGGGCAGGTGCTCAGGGATATTGTGCTAGGCGTCGACAGAGTGGGAACCCCTGTCGATGAGGCTTTGTTGGTGGGTTTCACCAACAAAAGACTGTGACACAATGCAAGTCTTTGGAAACCGTGATGAAATTGGAGGAATCGCCAGTAGGAGAATCTGCGGTCGAAATGAATCAGATTTAGGTACAGTTGGTACAATCATAGTATAACTAGGAACCATGACTATAGTATAATCAGCCACAATATGTTCAAGATATGCACTATGTCTAGTAGAAACCAAACCCACCGTAGAAATAAATGGCCCAACCGTAGCTTCAACAAGGAGGAGTCCGAGGAGGATTCCATGGAGGGTTCAGAAGTCGAGGAGGAGGATTTGGTTGAGGAGGAGTACAAGGTCGTGAATCAATCCAATGCTACACCTGTGGGGTATTTGGGCATGAGCATTACTAGAGGGAGTTAACTCATCTGGATTGTACATACTATGCAGGGAGCGATCATAATGTTGAAATTTTCCCTTAGTTGATTGCAAAATGGAAAGCAAGAAATTTTCCTCAGTTACAAAATGCGCAGAATCAGAATCAGCCTGCATTCCAAGTATAGAACCAACTGATAATGCAGAACTAGGTCCCACCATAGACTCGGACCCAAAACTTGCCTAAGATTCAGAACCAACCAATGAATCAGAACTTGCCATTAAACTTGAATCAAGGATCGACAGTTGCCACTATTCAAGCCGAGCCACGGATGAAAGATGTCGACATTGGGATTGTCACTTGTGTTGGTGTGACAACTGAAGCTGATGGACCACGATTTCAAGTTCTACTTGCTGGAAAGAAAAAGGTCACATTTGATATTACGACAGAGAAAGATACCTTCTCTGATGCAAAGAATGCAATCGGGAAAAATCCGGGTAAGTTACCAGTTGTTGATATGCCATTTGCTTTTGATCCATCTGTAGAAGCAGGACCATCATGGCAGCATGGTACCTGTAGAAGGAGCAAGTTGATAAGTTGACTTGAAAAAGGGCTGACTTAGTCGATCAACCGACTAAGTTGATGAGCTGAATTAGTCGATCAACCAACTAAGTCGATGGGCCGACTTAGTTGATTAACCGACTAATTCGATGGGCCGAATTAGTTGATCAGCCGACTAAGTTAGTCGGCAAAATGAACTAAGATATTAAGTCGTCCATCTAAAAAGTCATGTTGGTTCACTGAACAGATAGGTAGTTATTTTGTAACTATCTCTAAATCATATATATTAGGCTATTGAGCCAGACGAGAACTCAGTTCAGTTCTCTGCATTGTATGGACTCATTGTAATAATATAATCTATTTAATCCTATCAGTTCTTGTCTCTTGTCTCTATTCTATATTTATGTATGTTTTAGTATGTATTATTGGTAACCTTATGTGATCTGTGCGATTACAACATTGGTTCCGTTGCCAGTAGTACATGACTGAAATATATGCTCACATATGATACCAGAGTAGGAGATTAAGGACTGGTGGGAACGTAAAATTGCAAACTATTTGCAGAATTACGCACGAAGGAACAGATTAATAGTCGTCGAAGCAAAAGAAATAGTTTTTACAGAGACACATGAAAATTTTGTCGAATCAGTGCCCCAACTCTTGAAGTAACTCCTGGATGAGAAATCCGGACGCAACTAAAGAACAACAGTTGCTGGAGAAATTGATCCGAGGAGGCAGAACAAATTTGTCGGAGTGGTTTGAAAAAATCGCTGACGACTTTTGTGAGGAGCAAGCAGTCGAAGACAGAACTTCGGTGGAAACTGTCAAAGAGAAATTTTACACATATTTCACCGAACAATTTTTGTGTTCCCTACCGACCTTGCTGTTCAAATTCTTGATCAAGAAAGAAGTAGGACACATTGTTGAACCTCGTCCACCACTGTACGAACAACCATCAAACACTAACTGGGAGGAGAAGCAGAGGAAGTGGGAGAAATTCATTGCAGAAAGGGAGTGGGAATACTTCCTAAGCAAATAAATCGAACTATCTGGGATTTTTAAAAGCATTGGGTAGGCTATGGGGGGGTAGCTGGTCATGTGTCGAAGATAGAGTGTAGTGGATCCTAGTCGATACAAACCAGATAATAGTCACCAGTAATGAGAAGTCGAACAAAAGGGACCTCAAGAGAATAGTATCGTACAAAAGTATGTCGGACATCCAGAAACTAGAAATGGAAGAGAGACACCAGAGAAGGGAAGCAAGACAAGAAAGGGCCTTAGAGCTGCACAGAGGACAAAACCCTAGGGAGAATGATAAGGAAGAGAATCCTCCAGAGTCAGGTCATGACCGACATGAAGAGGGTGAAGAACAAGAAACGTCCCCTAAGACGAAAGAATTGTGGATAGAGCAGCCAGAAGCTCTCCAATTAAGAGCTCCCAATGAAGGAACAACCCTTTCCCCATTGAATCCGCGTACTCAAATACAGACTATTGTCGAAGAAGAACTCCAACTACGAGCTGGTGACTTCACTATATGGAGCCGACTAGGTGATGAAACGTACCCTGGATGACACCTTATTATACGTCGACCAGTGGAAGGGAACTGGGTGACGTTTCAAGTGGCAGCTTCCCTCCAAAGTATCCACTTTCTCTTACTGACACATGAAGGAGCACCCCCCCACCAAATACAGCTTTAGAAGAAATCAAACAATTCGAACTGCGAACAAATAATTGTAGTGGACCATCGACAGCAGAAGTCGACATCAACCGACTGCAAGTCGATGAAGATTCGACAACTGACGAAAATAGAAGTTCCATCGAACAGAATTCCGCAGGCACGAATACACCAATAACCCCACCACCCTCATTACCACCTCCACCTCCACTGCCGCCACCTTCTGAGAGTAGTGACAGTGATTCAGACATGGGTCACAGATCGGCTCACATTCCTCTTTATGAGGGAGATGAAGACCCCAGATGACATTGGTTCATCTACGAGTCGACCTGGGAAGCCAACCAGGTTACAGATGAAGATCAAAAAATGGCACAGTTCGCAGGGGCCTTAAGGAAAATGGCATTGACGTGGTACATGACCTTTTCGGAAAGACAACCCAGAGCGACAAAAGTAGAGATTAAGGTGCAATTTTTGTCATATTTCAAAACACCAGATGCTAAGCACCTAGCCATAAAAAAACTTAAAACCACATCACAAAAGCCAGGGGAGACCATCCGCAACTATGATAACCATTGGAAAGACCTACTAAGCTAGCTAGATTACATTATTGATGAATAGTTACTAATACAATGGTTTCTTGCAGGACTATCACAGAAAGTACGCCAACACATTAGTTTGGAGATGTTTAAAACGTACGAGGATGCGCTAACGAAAGCTCTTCAGGTGGAGATGGACGAAGACATACCTACTTACCCCATAGACCACATATTGGAAGAACAGCTCAAGAACATACATAAGTTTTTGAAGGAACTAAGCCTCAAGAATCAGGAGATCTGGTGTACCAAATGCTCAATGGCCGGTCATTCGAAAGATAACTGTCGACAAGAATATAGTCGACAAGACGTTCAATTTGTACAGAACAAATCCTTTTGTGACATTTTCCAGGAACACAGAGATCACTCTACAAAAGACTGTCCGTTTAACATGAAGAATAGAAAGGCTTCCTGGTGCGCCATCTGCGAAACCAAAAGTCAAAACACGACCGACTGCTAGTTAAACCTGAAGAACCAACAGAACTATCAGGCGATCTACCAAACGAATGCAGTGGCACAACATAACGAGCAAAACAATCTAGCAAACGATCAGAATGGACAAGTATATGACAGTCAACGATATGAGCACCAGTACGACAATCAATGCCAAGGATATGGAGGAAGAGGTCGATTCCCTAGGAATCGCGACACACGACCGCGTCGACCCACCCAGTGCTTCACATGTTACAAAGAAGGTCACTGATATGTAGACTGTCCATACAAGGATAGGACTGATCTCAAATTCTGTACCCACTGTGGAGTAGGGGATCACTCGTTAGAGGATTGCCCTACTATGTTAGAAAAAATTAATACCAAGAAAAATGTTAATGTCTTGTCTTGTGTGCAAAAACATGATGTAATAACCACTAAAAATTTACATATTGTCACTTGACAAGGAACAAAAATAGGACTTGATAACCCCAGAATTAGTAATATTAAAGACATAAACATCTATCCTGACCCAATGAAGGAAAAACAAACATATAAACAGGCAACCCATGTCTTCCAAGACATTGCACGACAAGAAGACCTCGATAACAGTCGACCCAACAGAATAAATCAATTAATCCAACTTGCTCAAATAGACAAATCAGTATCATAGTTCATTGACTTATTACATGAAATAAAAGGTACAAACCCAAAAAAACAAACAAAAAACACCTACAGCCTGAATCAAAAAGACAAAAGTGATGCCGACCCACTTGTCGACCTGGAAATCGAAGGTTACCATGTCCGACAAGTCGTACTCGACTTTGGCTCATAGGTAAATATATTTGACTCGTGACACTTGGGAACAGATGGTCCGACCTTGACTATATGAATCAGGCATATACCTGAAACTAGCCAACCAAGGCTTAATTGAACCCATCGGAGTCTGGAAA
The DNA here is from genome assembly GCA_001517045.1 of Pseudotsuga menziesii. Lineage (NCBI taxonomy): Eukaryota > Viridiplantae > Streptophyta > Pinopsida > Pinales > Pinaceae > Pseudotsuga > Pseudotsuga menziesii. Next base: position 213,982 of record LPNX011101196.1, read on the forward strand.
AACATCAATACGACTATCAGAGGAATCTCAACCAAGGTTGATTTCGAAATCATTGACCCAAAAGAAGGAGCCAGCTCCTTCCTAGCACTAGTTGGTCGACCTTGGGGTAGAAAGATGAAAGCATCCATATCTTTGGACAAGGAACGAATCAAATTAAAAGGAAACTGTCAAAAGGTCATTGTACCCATTCATCCATCCCAATGGGAACTTTGGACTGAACCTATTGATGAAGAAGTCGATGTCAGACAACTTTACCAAATCCACAACGATGCAGACTACACAGAACCAAACATCCATGGATAACTTAATTTAGGTAACCAAGAATCAATTGGTTATAACTTAGATGCTGAATTATATGACTGGGAGATTGAGAATTATGAAACACAAGCAAGAGGGTGCTAGACTATACAAAAAGTACAGAAAAATCCCCCCTGACAGTGCTTCATAGTATCAATTATCCCAAAAGTCTTCAAAAAGAAAATAAGGGAACACCCTACCTTACAACGAACCAGCTTGAATACTACACAACTACCAAGGTATAAGGAGAGGGAATCACCAGTCATGCATGTCGAACAAGTATCTAAAAATATTGGTGAACATGGTCGACTTCAAAGCCTAGTTGAAACTTTTACAGGTTAAGTAGCTAGATGGTGGGATACCCATCAGACAAGACTACAGACCTTGACAACTGCGTCGACTTACTTTGTTGAAAGGTTTGGAGGAAAGAAGTTAACACAACAAGCTTCCATACCTATATTCACTCAAGGGAAAAACCCAGAGGAACATATCAAAACCTGTGAAAAGGAGTGGAGAAGACTGGGATATAAGGATGAGCGAGCCTGACCACACTTATTCCCCTCAACCCTAACCGACTTACCAAACAAATGGTATAATATGGAAGAAGCTAGGGGTGAAACCTTCTTATGGCATGAACTCAAGGAAAATTTTATCAAAGACTTCAACTTCATACCTCAAAATGAAAATCTGGCCGAGACAGCAAAGCAAATCAAACAATTTATCCAACCGACCGAAAACCAACCCTTACGAGACCATCGATAGATAAAAGACTGTAACAATCTACAAACATGGGCAAGACCACAGTCAACCCGTTTACAAATAGAGAATGAAAACACAGAAGGAAAGAGCTTCATATGGAAATCCAACCACGTTGAAACAACAAAACCTATCCACTCAATCCTGAAAATCGCAACAACTGACAAACAATATATTGACAGAATGACTGCAGCCGACTTCCCTGCCACATTCTCATAGTTCAAAGAAGGAAGTCGAATGATTAATGAAGCTAAAGCACCAGAGTGGCTAGATGCCAAAGTGAAAACTAAAGAAGTCGACATCTCAAACGATGACCGACCAAAAATAGAAAAAATTGGGGACTACTAGAACAAACAACAGACCACAGAAATATTGAACTTACTGAGAGAGTTCCAAGATGTCTTTTCCAGGGACTATAAAGACCTAAAATGCTTAGTCCAAGAAATGGAAGAAATGAAAATTGATACTAAACCTGATGTTCGACTTGTTAAGAAAAGACCCTATAAACTAGCTCACAAATACAAGGAGATAGTCAAAAATGAAATTGATAACATGTTAGCAGCAAACATTATCTACCCTATCGATCAATCAGAATGGGCAAGTCCAATGATCATACAACCCAAGAAACATGACCCGACCAGGCTAAGAATTTGTGTCAATTTTAGGGAACTAAACAAAGTTACACTGACAGACCCATTTCCCACCCCTTATGCGGATGGAATCTTGAATGAAGTCACAGGACATGAATGCTACTCATTTATAGATGGATTCTCAGGCTATAACCAAGTACCAATATCTAAAGAAGACCAGAAGAAGACAGCATTTGTGTGTGAATTTGGGTCCTTTGCTTACAAAGTTATGCCTTTTGGATTAAAGAATGCACCTGCAGTGTTTTCTCGAATTGTTGTCAAAACATTCCAAGAATACATCTATAAAACCATGGCACTATACTTTGATGACTGGAAAATATACTCCACCTTAAAAGATCATCCCAAATGGCTCAGACTTATGCTAGAGAGATGTAGACAGATTCAACTCTCCCTAAACGTCAAGAAATGTATATTTATGACCCCCATAGGAATACTATTAGGGCACATTGTCTGTAAGGAAGGTATCAAAGTCGATTTTGCAAAGATTAAAATTATCCTTGACCTGAAACCACCAGTAAAACCCAAACAAGTTAGGGTGTTACTTGGCCATACAGGCTATTACCGAAAATTCATAAGAAACTATTCAGATATGACCTATCCTCTTGAATAACTACTAAAGGAATATCAAGAGTTTAAGTGGACAGACGAATGCCACATCTCTTTCAAAAAATTGAAAATAAAATTAGTCGAAGCCCCCATCTTAAAGTTTCCAAACTGGTCGATCAAATTCCATGTCCATATCGATGCATCAGGAATAGCAATAGGAGCAATCCTAACTCAACTAGGAGATGATGGGATGGATTACCCTAAAGTTTACAGTAGTTGGAAATTAAATAAGGCTGAGAGAAACTACTCGACCACAGAAAGAGAAGCCTTAGGTATGGTCTTTTCCCTCCAAAAGTATTGACATTACCTTTTAGCCAACCCCTTCATATTCTATACTGACCATAAAGCCCTAAAGTATCTTGTCAATAAAACACTCCATCATGGCAGAATTTGTCGATGGCTACTTCTTTTCCAAGAATTTGAGTTCGAAGTCGTTGTCCGACTAGGAAAGCTAAATGTCGAACCCGACCATCTATCCTGAATAGACACAGGAGAGGAACCGACAGGAGTTGACGATGAATTACCTAATGCACAATTATTTCGCATAGAAGCAGTGCCAACAGAACTAGAGGAAATAGCTCAGTTCTTAAAAAATGGTCAGGCACCAGAAGGTATGAATACCAAGAAAAAACAAATCTTAGCTATAAAGGCTGCACCATACAGTCTCATTAATGGATTTTTATACAAAATGGGACTAGATGAAATCCTCAGAAGGTGTGTACTCGAACATGAACGAGACCAAATCATGCATGAAGCACACTATGGACCTGTAGGAGGACATTTCCAAGCAGACACAACTGCAAAGAAAATCCAACAGTCAGGATTATGGTGGCTGACACTCCACAAAGATTGCAAAAGTTTTGTTAGTCGATGTGACAGATGTCAACGACTTGGTCGACCCTTGCCTAGTACATAAATTCCCTTGATATCAGTAAACCCTAGTCTCACATTTGAAATCTAGGCCATAGACTTCATAGGACCATTTCCTATCCTGGCAAAAAGATTAGGTGCAAGGTATATTATTACTGCAGTAGAATACGTTACTAAGTGGGCAGAAGCTGCACCTGTCGATACATGTTCTAGTGAGATAGATGCTAAATTCATCTATGAAAATATCATGACTAGATTCAGATGCCCCCTAATCTTGATTAGCGACCAAGGGACACACTTTATTAAAAAAACTATCAAAACCCTGACCGACCAATTCCAAATCGACCACTGACGGAGTACAACATATCACCCTCAGTCGAATGGTGTGATTGAATCATTCAATAAAACATTAACAAAAGGGTTAACTAAAATATGTAATGCTGATAAGGACGAATGGGATGAGAAAATACCTGCAGTCTTATGGGCATACAGAACAGCCTATAAATGGTCTGCCAACCTAACCCCATTTCGACTAGTCTATGGACAAGAAGCAGTAGTCCCACTACATTTCTGACAGCAGACACCTATTATTGCACAACTACTACATGTCTATGTTGAACATGCAAGAAAGGATTGACTATTTCAACTCAGCAAGATGGAAGAACACCAAATCATGGCTATACAACACTAAGAAATACTGAAGCAACAACAGAAAGCATGGCATGACCGCAACATCAAAAACAAAAACCTGTCGATCAGTGACCTTGCCTTACTTTATAATAGTCGAGTCAAAGGAAAACCTAAGAAGATTCACACAGAATGGATGGGACCTTACATTGTCGAAGAGATACATCCCAACAGATCAGTCAGACTGAGGACGTTACAGGGCCTAGTTTTCTGCAAACTCGTTAATGGAGCCCGACTGAAACGTTACAGAAATTTAAAAAATAAAAAATAAAAAATAATATAACGACCATAACCAGCAACGAAAATCCATAAAAAGCTAAAAATTCCAAAGATAAAATAATACCCTAGACATGAAAAAACATGACAAGAAATCACCAGTTTGACAACCGACATCATGACCCTCGACCATTTTCACCAACCATTCCTGTCGACCATTCTCAGCACCGACACCAGCCGACGACCTTGATAGTCCCATCGCACATTCATGACCTCGAGCATTGAAATCAAATCACCATTAGTTCACACTCGTATATTACAGCTGGAACGTCAAGTTCGCCATTAATACATCCATTACTGCACACAGCCACACCATCGCCTATAAATACTGGACCATCGAAGGTTCATTCACCACAAACTTTACACACAGAACACCAGAACACTCAGTCGACCAAAAGCCAAGAACCCTATAGACACATTGACCAAATCAACACAATGGCCCCCAAACAAACCAGAGCATCGACCAAAGCAAAAGAGTTATAGGCTATGGATACACCCTTGGTTCGCAGGCTGAAAAACATAAAAAATGCCAAAGTACAGGAAGGCCCATGGCAGAAACTATGGGCCGAGATCCAAGAGTGGTCCTTTGTCGAGAAAAAGATGACTCAAGCAGCAGAAAAGTTCAGACGCAACACCCTCTTTGGATATGCCAATGCACCGCTGATGGCCAGCTTTGGGGGTACAAAGGAAGCTGCTATGAAATTTATTATCAGTTGATATCACAACGGTCAGTTCTGCTTTGATGAGCCGATCGACATTTTTGGGGATGTCATCTCCAAACTGACTGGCCTATCTAACAAAGGAGACCCTATACCAGTTGGAATCAAAGAAGGACTTGTCAAAGAGCTTACGGGATCACCTTCCAGGAAAAACTCGAAAGGGTTGATGATTGGCCAAATCACAACTCGAATGCCACAGATTGTGGCCAAAATCATCGCAATCACACTCACATTAGCAGGTCGAAGCAGTGAACTCAAGTTAGAAATACTGGAAGCCGTCGACACTATTGTCACTGACGAACGAATCTACAGATGGGGGGATTATGTCACCGACATGATAAAAACTGTCTGTGAGTGATGCCAAGAGATGGGGGGAATCATCAAGTTCCCCTCCCTCATCTTATGGATCGTTATGTACCACATCTACCTAGAAGGGAGCCCAGTCTTTTGGGAACAGTCCAGGTTCGACATGTGGAGGTTTAAACCCTTCTCTCAGAAAGGAACCCTGCATGAACTAGAGCATGTCAAAGTATTACTGGAGAACTGGTTCCAATAGTTGAAAGTTCGCACGACTAGATGGAGGGTGCCTCAAAACATCCGACGAAATCTAACCGTGAACTCCCACATCTAGCTGGAGCTGGACCATACGTCAGTATGCTATACTAGTGACAAACATTTCTGTCGCTAGTATAGCAAGCTCATTGGAACTTTCTAGGTATTTTTGTCTCTATAGATAAGGGCCTTCGTCGCAACACCAATAGATTCTAGTGACAAAAACATCTTTAAACATAGCAAGTTTATAGGAACTTTCTAGGTAGTTTCATCTCTATAGCGACGGGACTTTGTCACAACACCAATGGATTCTAGCGACAAAAATGCATTTAAACATGTAAGTTCGTCACCCAACCATAGGTCTTTTGGTCGCTATAGTGATGGACATTTGTCGCTACAGCGACATAATACAATTGGAGAATAGTAGCTTTTTTTTTAAATATCATCATCCGTCTTTATAGTGACAAACAAAGTGTTTATATAGCACCGAAAATGTTTCGCGATAGTGACACAATTTGATGTTTTAAACAAAGCACGATCCATGTATTTTCGGTCCCTATAGCAATGAATTGTGGAAAGTGTTGCTACATTGATGAAAGTTTTTGCTTAAAAAGAAGGGGTCATGTTCATCGCTATAACAATGCAAAAGTGTTGCAATAGAAACAATTTTCTATGGGAAAATGTCCACGTGTACTAGTGTTATAATAATAACATTAAAAGTAATAAATATAAAATGTTATTTTTAAAATTTTAAAATTTCTTACGTAATAAAAATAAAATTAAATATATTGATAATGATAATAATAACATTAAAATTAATTAAAAAAATGCATTAATAACAATTTCTTGTGTAATAACAATTTCAAATGGTACATACCCCTTTTTCATATAGGTACTTAGATGTCAATTTGTATAATGGAAACCATCATAAAGCTCATTGTACATTGTCATTCTAACAATTAGTTCATTATCCATGAATGTTTTGAAGAATTCTTCTATCAAATTAACCATGAGCAGGAACTACACATTACATTATGTAGAGCAATGATCTAGTTATCACATTCATGTTTGTTTCTTAGATTAAGGGAGAATACATTGGTATTGAATTCTCTGAATTTGTGAAAGAACATGGAATTCGTCACTAGCTAACTATTTATACACTATAACAAAATGGTGTTATTAAGAGGCAAAATCACACTATTATGAAAATGGTGTGTAGCATGATAAAAGACTCAAAACTGTTATAAATTCTTGTAACTGAACGTAATAGGTAGTCACCAAAGCATCTCATCATTCTATATATATATATATATATATATATATATATATAGATAGATAGATAGATATATATGTATGTATATTATTGTAACAATCAACCAACCTTCATAGAGAATAAGTAATAATAGAAATTGGTTCGAATTCTTTCATGTTGTATATGCACATAATTTTTGTTAACCTAGTGTATTTCCTGCTTTACTTTCTCTTCTTATATGCTTCCGCCATAACAATGCTCAACTCATTCAGTCAACTGTTTTCCCTAGTGTGCACCTGGTTATGGCCTAGAACACTTTATGTTGGGCATCTAACATCTAAAAACTCACTTTATCCATTACATTTTAAAATCTTTTGTCAAAGTCCCAAACGGAATCAGTCGGCAACTGCTTGATCTCTTTTAATTATGTGATGCATTGTGACTCATAATTAATATTTTTGAACTCTTCGAGCAATCCCGTCTAGATCCGATCTAACAATTTCTGAGGGATCCCTCCTAGAACCATAGAGAATTTCATATACCAGTCAAGTGCATGAACTCTAAGGGTTGCGATCACATGACATATTTTTATAGCCACATATTGGACATGTCATATTATCCATATAGTTTTTCATAAGAACCAATGCTGCTTAGGGTCCTCTAAACCATTCCCATTTAATATAGGTAAATTTATATCACTTCCTTCCATTATGTTTACTCCTGGTATTGTTGAATTAAAGGTTCCATTAGGAATTCCTTGATTACTATTTCCACTATTATTTCTATTATTATTGACAAAACCACTTACTGATGTCTTTTTAGGTCTTACCTTAGGTTCTAGATATGTACACGAGATCGTGGGTATGTCGTATTCTTGATATGTATCCAGTACCTCTTCTTCTTCTTCGGATATAAGTCGATATTCTTCTTATTATTCATAGGATTCTCCATCAATATGTGGTCAAAATTCATAGTCCCTTCTTTTCATCGCACTACAACTTCATCTTCTTGTTGCAGTCCTTCTTCTCTTTCCCAACTAAAATCTTCTTCCACTCCTCAGGAGTCCACCTTCTTCATTAGTTTCCCTATCGATAGGAAACATCTCAGCTTATTTTGGTCCATTTTTCTCACAGTGTTTGTTGCGACATTAAACTAGGTCTCTATGCACAAATATTTATCTGTCGAACTCCATTCTCATAATCCCTTTTTCACCTACCAGTATATTTATCCACAGTTTCAAGAATTTCAAATAACGACCCTGAGGTTCCTGGAAGAATTCTCTTTTTTTTCAATATATGACCTGATAGTATAGAGTTAAATATCAGTAATATGTCCCTCCAGAATACTATCAACCCAGATGTCGACATCCCTAGATATAGGATTACTAACTCTTTTCAATCGTTGGATCAACTGAGGGATCCACTCCATCAGTTCTCCACCTTAAAAAAAATTGTTTTGAGTTGCTAGCTTCGACAACCATTCATATAATAGGATGGGAAATTCACTAAATAAAATATCATGAATGTATGTGTAAACGTATCTTTCTAACCATTTGTTTGGGCCCAGTCACGATGCTTTATTTTCTTCTTATGCAAAATCTTGTGCTTTGTAATCAACCCGGGATTAAATTTTTGGTTTTGTATGGTGCCAAAACATATCCCTATCACAATGATTCAGGTCTCAACAACATAACCATTTGTTGGTGTATTTTCTGTCAGCCCAGGTTTAGACTTCCCTTTTTATAAACAAATCCCAAGATATCGGTCCAAAATATTATAACTTCGTCAACAACACCTGTGATGCAGATGAGGTATCACCCGAGATATATATGGGAATTGCCAGAACCAAGCTTTTGTAGTTATGGAAGGGTATTTTCTTATCTCAGCATCATCGGGACACTCAATAGAAACCAAGGAATGGAATCATACATATAACAAGGAATACGACATATTGATTTGTTGGCACACATAGACAATTATAAGCTTTAACACATATTAACCAATATTCCTAACTATTATATCATTATATGCTCGACATACTTAAATAGATTAAATTCACGACAAACATTCATTTATCATATACACAAATATCAAAGACTTAAAGACACATAATTAACATGGAAACCCATACGGGAAAAACCACAAAGCCACTCTTCATCTGGCATGAGTAATATTTGAACGTCTTTGGTCTACACACACATCCTGCAAACTCTTCTTTAGATATTATTTACAATCAAAGAATTATTTACTCGTTTCATGCTCTCAATTCTAGTTTTTTCTCTCTTTTTCTCTCTTCATCTCTTCATATGTATTTTTCGTATGCCATTATTTAATGATCCGCACATAGCTTGGATCGAATTTATAATATTTTACACTTCTTGATTTACCCATCGAATTATTCTCAACTATCGCTCAATAGGTTGTTCTACCCAACCAAAAAATCATGTTACATTTTAATATAGGCATTATGGACCCAGTTTACAATTAGTCTTTATTCCCAAAATATACCATTAGTTTAACTACCTCTTATCTAAAACTATGTCAAACTCATCGTTTTTACTTGCTCTTCTCCTCTTTTGTCGCAGCCTCTTCCGTTGCTCCCTTTTCTCATCTTGTGACCAAAATATTCATTTTCTTGAAAAAATTTATATTTATCTTTTCCTATAGAAAACAAGCAGTCAAATGAAGGCCCCATGGCTAGAAACATTTCAAAAAATAAACAAAAGAAAAGTTTACCCTCCCATCAATCTGTGAACAACGTTGATCCAAAGCAAAACAAAACTACCGCAAAAAATGGTGGACAACTTAATGCATCTAGGCCTCCACACTAAGAATATACATAAAATAAAAGAGGGAAACTAATGCACTTCCCATCACTGGTGAGTTTCACGATGGTCATCACAACCAATTAAAGGTACCTAACCTCCTCTACACCAAAAGAATAAATTTGTGGATGTCCACCATGCACCTAAAAATAAACAGGATGAGTGACATGGTCAATGATTTATCTCTCAGAGTAAGGGAGCTTACTCTTTGTTGCAACACGAACTGACACACTAGGGAACTAGGGAAAATACTCCCCTCTCCTGGATAAACTAGTGATGAAGTAAATGTCCTCCTCCTTGGGTTGGAACCTGTTATCACTGAAGTTGAACCTAGACTACTAAAGTTCAAGCTTAGAGAAATCTTAATGATAAATCAAGATGATTGAAACCAAATTTATACAGAGAAGGTATGTAATCAAATGGTATGGAAATCAGTAAAAATATAAATCATAAAACTGCATGACATATAGTTAAATGCAAAATCCAACAACAAAAAATAATACGAGCATGAATTTATAAAGGAATGAATCAGGTTATGCATTTGAGAATTTAAATATAATTGCATACCATCATAAGAATATTTCAATGGATTGATAAGGCCACACACAAGATAAAATCATAACAACATACAATTTAATTATTAAAGCAAAACAAGCACATAATCATTTCAAAGCAGTAGTTCTGTATTAAAGATGCAAGTAAATATATGCCTTACAGTTCATAACAGCAGTTTGATCTCCATATATGATTCCAACCCTTTATTCTATCCCAACCATCTCATATATACAATCACTTCAAAATTCAAAACATTTTCTAGATCCTTATCTCATGGATCTCGAATGACTAAAAATAGTAAATTTGTTTTAGGTGGAACTAACTTAAAAGTCGAATTAAAGTTTAAACTAACAAGTGGAATAGAAATAAAAACCTTATCTAATATCTATTGAATATACTGACTCAACAATAATATATATCTTTCATCAAAGACTCTTTGACACCTCATCTAAAATAGTCATCTCATGAAGAACTTGAGATCTCTTTTGTAACCTGGAATATTCAGCATCCTTGTTCAGCTCCTTATTATGTAACTCTTTGTTCTGGTCCATTACCTGATTATACTACTTCTGTAATTCTCTTTTCTTCTTCAACATGTCTTTAGAAATAATAACAAGCTTATGATAATCAGCTTCTTTTTCCTCTAAATCCTCTCTCAATATTTTATTTGAAACCATCAAGTTTTCATTTAAATCTTGCAGATATTTATTTTGTTCTTTGTAAGACATCATAAATTTCTTTGTTTGTACCAACTCTAGAATAATATCTACCTCATGTGTATCCACAATGGTTTCTTCTTCCTGTAAAGACTTTACACCTGAATCAACATCATTCTCAACATAATTTTGCTTATTTGTGCAAAATGATTCTGGGATATGTTTAGCCATTCCTTGCAGTTCTATAAATTTTTCACCCTCTGAAATATGTTCTTCATTTATTAACTGAACTTTTTCTTTGCTCACAAACTCTTCTACGACCACCAGTTCACTATCTTCTAAAATATTAAGTATAGAATTTAGGTTTATTTCAACTTTGAGTTTACTTCTCAACCGATTTCTGGGTTTTGAACTCAAATCCATGCCTTTGGCTTTCATATTTTAAATTGACTTAAACTTTGCAATTTCTTTTGAACCTACCCGTCTGCCATCATTCTTGATAGCACATGCTTCTAATAACTCATCATTTACCTTGGACCATTTCCCTGCTAATTCTTTGCCCACTTCATTTGCTGGTTCCAGATCTTGCTCTGTTTGATTACTTGTTGCTTCACATTTGCTTTCTTTCACTTCTCCCTTCTGCTTCTCTGCATCGAATCCTGATACAAAAAGAAACTCTTCCCAATTTTCCATTTTTTTTAAATGAAAGACTATTAATAACTTAATTAACCCTTGATGAAAAAGAGAATGAAGTGTATGTTCCTGATGATTGTGAATCCTTGCAATCATTTTCTACAAACTCTTCAACAAATAATAAGGCAAATTCAGTTTTTGATCTCTGTAACATTCCCGACCCTCCGACCGGTGAAGAGGATGCTACCATACCATTATCTATCCAGGAAACTAGCCCCATGAACATACACACATAAAAACTAAAATGATTTGAACTAAACATACATACATTATTACCATACAGTGGAAGCAAAACCATACATTCAAGAATTCAACATGTTCATTGTAATTCATTAAACAGTAAATGTAATTGCAAAGATGAAATAGACAAGAATACTTATCTTTGAATGAAGCTTCCCACAACCGGCTATGTCGCTGCAACCTTCCACCCAACCATAGGCCAGTGTGCTCCTTAATCTCTCAGCAACACTATTGTTGTTCAGGATTAATCACCCTTGTAACATAGGGTTTGGGGTTACCAACTTACTACTAACCTTGTAGACAACCAGCTTTACCAAATAAGAGAAAGGGAAATAGGAAGAAAGTCTTGACTTACCCGATTACCGACAGTTGATCCAAGCTTGATATTTCCCCGCTCCTCTTCTCTCCAGAGCTTCCGGGATGCACCTATTTCACCTGTAAAGAGAAAATTCTCCAACTAATATTTCATACATGTACATATAAGAGGTTAGATAAACAATATATCGGATATATAATAAAATACATTCATTAACCACAATACATGAAATAAACTCAACACAAGGTTGGAAGAAAAATTCTCTTTATTAACAATCAGTGAATGAGATAAGAGTACAACCCAGCTTTTGAGACAATGACTCCTCTGCAACAAAAGGAATCTGATTTTTGATGCTCCAAGACTTCTGAATATATACCACCAGCATAACTTTGCTCTCCAATCTTGATTATTTAATACCCTCCCCAAGGCCTCTATTTATACTTTGGGAAATAGAGTGATTTTGAAGGTTGGGGTGGTTGAAACAGTTGGGATAGTTAATGGTTAGGGCCCAACTAATCTCAATTAATCGCTTTTTATACTTTTTAAGGTTGAACTAAGGTGTACGTGAATATTGATATAGGCAACCCGCATACGACATGCAAGATGCTCAAAGGAAACCCGCGTACACTGATGTACATGGGTTGCAATGCAAATAGTTGCGTGCAATACACGAGTTGCATGGAGATAGTCACGTATGCAACTCAACACTTAGAAAAATTATATAGCAAGCTATTTTAAGGGTAAATGCATCCCAAGTCATGCCCATCTATAGTGTTTTGGCAAACTTCAATCCTAATATGTCCCTTTGTGTACCAACATAAAGAATGTAGGCACTCAGACGGAGAAGTGCCATTTGGGTTGATAACAACTACCCCCCCTGAGCTGGGCATGATTCCCCAAGGAATAAGGAACTAAGTAGGCTCACACATAGCCAAGATACACAACTCAGCCAAGCCAACACAGTTGGGTTTATCAGGCCATCAAGGAGCTGGGAAAAGTTTATTGCTAGGCTAGTGGGCTCACTGGAGAGCTAAGTACACCTTCACCAGAACTAGCCTAACTTCTAGGACACCCACACACACCCAACACAAGGAATCAGTCCCTTCTCTACTACATAGTACCTCAAGCCCTGACTTCTAGTGCTATTGAGGGGTTGTGGAGAAGAAAGCCATCCCTCTAGCTCTGTCTATGAGGATCCCAAACACACCAAGTTTATCAATCATACCAAGCCTTCATTCCCACTCCAATTCAGTCCAAATACCAACCACTGAATACACAGAAAAATTGAGCAATTCACATCTCTAGGGAAGAAAAGCAAACACCATAGAACAAAACCAAGGTTACAATTTGGGTAATACATAGCTCTGAGTGGGAAATTCAATTCTTGAGTCGTTCTTGGCCCTATCATGGCCAAAACAACTCAACAAGAATCCACAGCAACCCCAAATTTTGAAAAATTAACCCACAGTGATTCCTCAGCTTGGAAAACAGTGGAGAATGTAACAAAAACGTTAGGGAGGAAACCCAACCACAATTCATCACCGAAAATGAAATTCTGAGCCAGGAGAGTGAAGAACAACTGTCCAAGTGAGGTGAAAACACACATACAACAACCCAATGTGGATGAATGGTGATGGTAAAACTCCCAGGGGCTCCAATTCGTGAATGAGAAAAACATACAACAAGCAAAATCGTGGAAGTAAGAAGCTCCCCAAGCTTCCCTGCGTGAGCCAATGAAGAACGTGGGTGAATGGGCCAAATGGAATGCATTTTTGGGTGATTAATTACCCCAAAATTCCAAAATTGGTTTTCCCCAAATTCAAAATTGTTTCCCATACTCTTCCCATCCCCATGTAATAACCAACTCAACCACATTCTGGCAGAATCTAATGATTGGGGAAAAAGACAAAATGGGTAGTTGACTAATTGATGGGTTCTCCTTTGGAAATTGGCTTTTTCCCATTGGACCAAAGGTTTAAATATTTTCCCTCCCTATTCCTTAGGAAAATGATGCCCCCATCTCATTACTTGTTGCATAGACATAGCTGGTTGGGGTTTTTAATTAAAATGCATATTTACATGATACCAAAAATTATAATGTGTCGGCTAGCACGAAATATACCTTCGACAACAATTTTAATTACCAAAACATAAAACGATAAATTGATGGTGGGGATTTTGCCTTTAGCTCCACACCACGATTAATTACAATATATACATCATATACATTAATGCAATGGGGTCAAAACCGGGGTGTTATAGTCTCCATTGAGATGCATCAAAAAACACAGATGACACCTTAAAACCCTGTCATAACAACCTTCACAAGTTATATAATTTTGTATAATTTCCAATGGAATTTTCCACATTGGCTTAAGCTTAGTAATATGTATGCCATTTTTTCAATCCAACTTTTCAAACCCTGACAAAAGAAATTTTCTATAATCAGCTTCAAACGATTGTTGTTTGAACCATTTTTCTACAATAGAGGGTACACCAATAGCCTCTGCTATAACCTATTCATGCACCATTACCTGCAAGTCCTCAAACCAAACCACTTCATTGTTATAATTTTTAATAAATGCCCTAGTTACCTGTTCATTATGACCTTGTAATCTCTCATAGAAGGGAAACCACCCAGCATCATGCATCATCTTCACAGACCTAGGAAATTCATGAACCCATTGCAAGTTATTGGGTTCTATTCTGCACAAAAATCCAACAGGTTTCTTGTTCTTGGTCATCCTTCATGCACCTGGAATACTCTTGGCACCTATGCAACAAAACCCTTATCCCCAAAACACGACTTGACATTTACAATGGGAAATAACTAACAAACCCTATGCGTAAGGGAACTGTATTATAAAATATACTATCATTATGATGCAACATGAGGTTTACTGTACACTTAATGAAGCCATTATAAAACTTTGCCACCTATGTACCATCCCTGCCAGGTGCCTTCATTCCATCATTGCAAAACAAATCAAACTAGCATCAAAACAATATTTTTCATTTTTTTCATATGCTGCCAGTTTATAATCAAAGCCATATATACATTTGATTTCACAATATCACTTGCTCCAATACAAATTAAAAGCCTTTTAAAGATTAATGATATGAGCCTTATTCTATTTTAAAGGAAAAATATAACAAAAGATCATAAAAGAAAACTAGGGTAAGAATATCATAAGTTTCCATAGTAAAGAATAGGGTAAAACTAGGATTATGACCCAATGGAAACATTAAGAAAAATAAAAATAAAATCCCAATATAAACTCATCCTATTTGGAGGTTGGCTTTATCTTAGGATTATTTCATCCAGTTCTACATGAAGAGCTTCAGACAGTAAAATGGATGAAATGAATAAAATTATTAAAAATTTATCTGCTAAGGTTGACAGGTTGGAATTGCGAAATAAAAATCAGAACAAACCTATACCTGAAGGAGAGAGAAATCAAAATCAATTCAGAAGACCTTTTGTTCCTAATTTTTTGCCAAGAGAAAGAAGAAACAATGATATTCAGAGGGAGAGAAGAGAAAATGAAGGGCAAAGAATTCAACCTCCATTTCAAAATAATCATGTGAGAGATGATGAATCATATGAGATAGATGAAGGGGATTTAGAGGATTTGGAAGAACAAGAACATAACATTAGTCAATTTGATGATGATTATTCTTCTCATTTTTTGACTAAAGCTGATTGTCATTGTGATACAGTTCTTGATCATTATGAAGAAAATAATTGTGAATAAGAAATGTCTATGCCTAAAATTTGTCAGGAGATTCCACAGAAATCATATGGTCTTAGATCAAGGGTAAAACATGCAGCACAAGCTAAGAAAATTGTGAAAAATGTTCCTGCTAAACAAAATTTGCCTCTAAATCATAAACAAGTTGCAAGGGAGAAAAAAGATGAAGTGGTCGTTCTCGAGGAAGTTAATAAAGGAACATGTAGGTTTAATTTGGAATATGAACTTAATAAAATCAAGATCCCTGTTCCTTTGACAGAATTGATGAAAAACAAATCCTCCAGACAAGCATCTTTTAAAACTTTTAAATTTGCAGTGAATTATGTTCCTTCTGATGAAATTAATTTGCAGGATGAAAACCCTACTATCATTGTGGGTTCTAAAACCTTTGATCAACTTGATGACAATTCAAAATATCCTCCTCCTTTTTATGTGACTCTTACAGTTCATGAGTAGTTATTACATAATTGTCTTATGGATTCAAGAGATTCTCATAACCTCATGCCAAAAGTAGTCATGGAAGCCTTAGGGTTGAGTGTTACTAAACCATATCATGACTTGTATGCATTTGATTCTAGGGTAGTGAAGTGTATTAGAGTTATTAAATATCTTGTGGTGAATTTAACACAGATACCTATGAAGAGTGTATTGATCGATATAGTTGTAGCAGATATTTCTCCTAAATTTGGCATGCTGTTGTCTAAATCTTGGGAAAAATGAGTGGGAGGAACTCTTCAAATGGACCTTTCATATGCCATAATTCCAGTGTTTGGAGGAGAATACAGGAGACTTTACAAAGAAGTACAGATGTCATATTTGGTAAGTGACAGTAAACATCCCAATAATCATCCAATTTATTCAATAGAGGAGAACTTGGGTTCTTGTATGCTGCAATTAAGTGATGATGTTGAAGGATTTTACAAGTGTACAAAGATATTCTAGTTTATAAAAAGAAAGAGAAACTAGTTGGTTTATGGAAAATGTATTTTGGTGGTTCATCAAGTAAGGAGGGAGCAAGAGCAGGTGTTGTACTCATTTCAGCTGGAGGTGAAATTGTTTCTCTCATGTATAAGTTGGAATTCAAAACAACCAATAATACTGCTGAGTATGAAGCATTGATTCTTGGATTGAGAGCAACGAAAGATTTGGATATTCAAGAGCTTGCTGTGTTTGGCGACTCCGAATTGGTAATTCAACAAGTCAAGAATGTTTACGAGGTAAAGAAGCATTTGTTGAAAGTGTATAGAAATGAGGTGTGGGATCTAATAGATAATTTCTTTTTATCTTTCAAGATAACTTTTGTTCCAAGAGAATATAATGAAACAACATATTTCTTAGCTCTAGTAGCAGCTTACTTTAAGGTTCCAAAATTGACACATTTAAAATATCCAATTGATGTAAGATACAGGCCATCTGTCCCAGATGAAATCAAACACTGGAAAGTCTTTCATGATGATCAAGAGATAAAAGAATTTTTGGAGTTAACAGGTGAATTTTCTAATGATTTAGTTGATCGAGATCAGGAAGTTGATTTGGTTGAAAGTGAACCCTATACAAAATATTCAATTGACGATCATAAGATTGTTGAATTAAAGGGAAATTTCATTCCCAAGGGACTTGTTCCACTTGAGAGGTTATTCTCAAAAGATGATACTTTGTTGAAACCCACATTCTAGACCACTGAAGAAAGTGTTGTAAGTTGTAATATTGGTTCTGAAGTTGAACCTAAAATGATCAAAATGTTAAAATTTTTGTCAGAAGGTGAAAAGAAGAAGTATATCAGTTTGTTGAAATAATTTGTGGACATTTTTGCTTGGTCATATGAAGATTTAAGAACTTATGGCACTAACATAATTCAGCATAAATTTCCCTTGAAACCAAATACTGAGCCTTTTAAACAAAAAGTTAGAAGGCTTAATCCAGCATTGCTGCCAATAATTGAAAAAGAGGTAAAAAAATTGTTGGATGCAAAAATTATTGTGCCTCTTAGATATTTGTCCTAGATTTCTAACCTGGTGCCTATGCGTAAGAAAAATGAAAAAATAAGAATCTGTGTAGATTTCTGCAACTTGAACAGATCTTGCTTGAAAGACAATTATTCATTGCCTAAAATTGATCAGATTTTGCAGAGAGTTGTAGGGTCTCATAGAATTTCAATGATTGATGGTTTTCTGGTTATAACCAGATTGCAGTACAGCCCGAGGATAGAGAAAAAACAGCTTTCACAACTCCCTGGGGAACATTTATGTACGATAAAATGCCTTTTGGGATTATGAATGCAGGTGCTACATTCCAGAGGGCTATGGACATAGCCTTTGTGGGGGGAAATGAAAAGTTCATAGTAATATACCAAGATGATATCACAATGTTCTCCAAGTCTGATGATGACCATCTAAAGCATCTAAGACAGGTTTTTATTGAGTGCCCAAAATTTGGTTTGTCATTAAACCCAAAGAAATCTCATTTTGCTATGACAGAGGGTAAGTTGTTGGGGCACATTGTTTCTGCTGAAGGAATCAAAATATATATAGAATGAGTAAAAGCCATTTTAAAAATTACTATTCCTAGAAATAAAATGGAAATTAAATCTTTCATTAGGAAAATTAATTTTTTTAGATGGTTCATTCCTAATTTCGCAGAAATTATTAAACATATCACTGAGATTCTTAAAACGGAGAGGGAAGTTAAATGGTCAGATCAGGCTAGACAGTCATTTGAAAGGATAAATCATGTATTGATAGAAGCACCGGTGTTGATAGATCCATATTATACTAAGGATTTTGCAATTTTTTCATTCGCATATGAAGATACCATAGCTGTTGTTTTGTTGCAAAAGAATTCAGATGGCTTGGAACAACCAAGTTATTTATTTGGTAAAACATTAAGAGATTCAAAGCTTAAATATAATACAATGGAAAAGCAAGCATATGCATTGGTTAAAGCTCTCAAATTTTTCAAAATTTATGTTTTACATTTCGAAATTCTGGCATGTGTTCCAAGTTCAACAATTAAGAAAATTCTAGTACAACCTGACAGCGAAGGGAAAAGAGGTAGGTGGATAGAAAAGGTTATGGAATATGACGTGGATATTAAACCAACCAAGTTGGTGAAAGGCAAAGGTTTCTCCAAGCTTCTAGTAGAGTCAAATTGCCAGGTATTAGATCTTCATTTGATGGCAGAAAATTCAGAGATGTGGCAACAGAGCATAATAGGGAGTAGATTTATAGCAGGTATTGTGATTCTCCTTGGTATGAAAAAATTGTATATTTCCTCCTGCATTTACAATTCCCTCCAGATTTAAATAAAAATGAGTGTAGATCATTAAAACTTAGAGCACTGAAATATGTTTTAATTGATCAAGTTCTGTACTGGAAAGATCCCAAAGGTATATTGTTGAAATGTTTGGATAAATCAGAAGTTGATGCTGTTACTGTTGAGTTACATAGTGGGGTATGTGGGGGACATAAATACTGGAAAGAAACTACATTCAAAATCTTAAGAGAAGGATATTATTTTCCTACCCTTTTTACAGATGTATATCATCAGGTCAGAGCTTGTGTGGAGTGTCAAAAGTTTGCAGGTAAGCATAAACTTCAGTCTTTACCCTTGAAACCTATAGCAATGAATGTCCCATTTCAGCAGTGGTGTTTATATTTCATAGGATAAATTCATCCTCCTTCTAGTGGTAAGCACAAATGGATTTTAGCTACTACTGATTCCTTCACTAAGTGGGTGGAGGAAATTCTCACAAGGAGAGCAATTGAACAGGTTATAATTAATTTCCTTCAAGATAATATTCTCAGCAAATTTGGATTCCCTAGGAAATTAATTACTTATAATGCCCTAGCTTTCAAGTCAAAAATGATGGTGAAATTTTGTGAAGAAATAACATTAGCTTGAAACATTCCACACCTTATTACCCACAGGGTAATGGATTAGTAGAATCCAGTAATAAAAGTATTTTGAACAGTATTAAGAAAATGTTATTTGAAAATAAAAAGAGTTGGGATACCAAACTGAAATTTGCTCTTTGGGCTGACAGAGTAACTATAAAGAGGTTAATCGGGACATCCCCTTTTTCAGTTGGTATATGGAGTTGATGCTTTGTTTCCTGTTCAATTAGCTTCCCTAGCAATTAAATTCTTTCAAGAAACAAAAGAGGAACCTAATGATATAAGAAGAAGAATGTTTCAGATAATCCAGTTGCAACAAGAAAGAGAAGCCATTGTGAATACAGCTGAGATGCACAGAAAAAAAGGTAAAATAAAGTTTTGATAAGAAAATTAAAAAGGATGTTTTTGCAGTTGGTGACCTTGTTCTTAGGTGGGATGCACGAAAGGAAGATAAAGGTAAGCATGGAAAATTTGACAATCTATGGATAGGACCTTTTACAGTGATTAATATTTTGGGAAATAATACTTTGGTCTTACAAAACTTGAATGGTGAAGAAGTTGCAGGTCCAATGAATGGACATTTTTTAAAGTGTTTCCACACATATTGAGTTGCAGAATGTCATTGTACATATTCAATGTATATATCATTCCAGTTTCATGAATAAGACTTCAGCCCAATAAGACAGAAATTATGACTTTAGTAGATTTAAGAAGACACAAGTCAAAATGTTCTTAAAGCCTCACAAGGAGAGCTTTATCCCGAGTCAGAGCGAGATGTTATCTCTAGAGTTGTTTTTGATATTTACCTTAGGATTTTTTTATTATTTTTCTTAATGTTTCCATTGGGTCATAATCCTAGTTTTACCCTATTCTTTACTATGGAAACTTATGATATTCTTACCCTAGTTTTCTTTTATGATTTTTTGTTATAGTTTTCCTTTAAATCAGAATAAGTCTCATATCATTTATCTTTCAAAGGATTTTAATTTGTATTGGAGAAAGTGATATTGTTAAATCAAATGTATATATGTCTTTTATTATAAACTGGCAGCATATGAAAAAAATATTGTTTTGCTACCAGTTTGATTTGTTTTGCAATGGTGGAATGAAGTCACTTGTCAGGGACAATACATAGGTGGCAAAGTTTTATAATGGCTTCATTAAGTACAACGTAAACCTCATGTTGTATCATAATGACAATATATTTTATAGTAAAGCTCCCTTACGCATAGGGTTAGTTAGTTATTTCCCATTGTAAATGTCAAGTCGTGTTTTGGGGATAAGGGTTCTGTTGCACAGTTGCCAAGAGTATTTCAGGTGCATGAAGGATGACCAAGAACAAGAAACCTAGTGGATTTTTGTGCAGAATAGAACCCAATAACTTGCAATGGGTTCATGAATTTCCTAGGTCTATGAAGATGATGCGTGATGCTAGGTGGTTTCCCTTATGTGAAAGATTATAGGTTCATAATGAACAGGTAGCTAGGGCATTTATTAAAAAGTATAACAATGAAATGGTTTGGTTTGAGGATTTGCAGGTAATGATGAATGAAGAGGTTATAGTAGAGGCTATTGGTGTACCCTCTGATGGAGAAAAATGGTTCAAGCAGCAATCATTTGAAGCCGATTATAGCAAATTTATTTTCCAGGGTTTGAAAATTTGGATTGGGAAAATGACATACATATTACTAAGCTTAATCCAATGTGGAAAACACCATTTGAAATGATACATAATTATATAACTTGTGAAGGTCGTTATGACAGTGTTTAAAGGCACCATCTGTGTTTTTTGATGCATCTCAATGGAGACCAAAAAATGAATTTGCATTATTATTTGTTGAAGAGTCTGCAAAAAATTATTGCAAGGATTCACAATCATCAGAAACATATAGTTCATTCTCTTTTTCATCACGGGTTAATTAAGTTATTAGTAATCTTTCATTTGAAGAAAAAAGGGAAAAATTGGGAAGAGTTTCGTTTTGTATCAGGACTCGATGCAGAGAAGAAGAAGGGAGAAGTGAAAGAAAACAAATGTGAAGCAACATGTAATCAAACAGAGCAAGATCTGGAACCAGCAAATGAAGTGGGAAAAGAATTAGCAGGGAAATGGTTTGAGCTAAATGATGAGTTATCAGAAGCATGTGCTATTAAGAATGATGACAAAGGGGTAGATTCAAAATAAATTGCAAAGGTTAAGTCAGTTGAAAATCTGAAAGCCAAAGTTGTGGATTTGAGTTCAAAACCCAGAACTCGGTTGAGAAGTAAACTCAAAGTTGAAATAAGCCTAAATCCTATACTTAATATTTTAGAAGATAGTGAACTGGTGGTCATATAAGAGTCTGTGAGCAAAGAAAAAGTTCAGTTAATAAATGAAGAACATATTTCAAAGGGTGAAAAAATTATAGAACTACAAGGAATGGTTGAACATATCCCAGAATCATTTTGCACAAATAAGCAAAATTATGTTGATTCAAGTGTAAAGTATTTACAGGAAGAATAAACCATTGTGGATATAGATGAGGAAAATATTATT
Source organism: Pseudotsuga menziesii (assembly GCA_001517045.1). Classification (NCBI taxonomy): domain Eukaryota; kingdom Viridiplantae; phylum Streptophyta; class Pinopsida; order Pinales; family Pinaceae; genus Pseudotsuga; species Pseudotsuga menziesii. The sequence continues at coordinate 236,109 of LPNX011101196.1, forward strand.
CCAAAATTGGAATAGACAAAGAAATTTATGATGTCTTACAAAGAACAAAATAAATATCTGCAAGATTTAAATGAAAACTTGATGGTTGCAAATAAAAGATTGTGAGAGGATCTAGAGGAAAAAGAAGATGATTATCAGAAGCTTGTTATTATTTATAAAGACATGCTGAACAAGAAAAGAGCATTACAGAAGCAGTATAAGCAGGTATTGGACCAGAACAAAGAGTTACAGAATAAGGATCTGAACAAGGATGTTGAGTATTCCAGGTTACAAAAGAGATCTCAAGTTCTTCATGATATGACTATTTTAGCTGAGGTGTCTAAGAGTCTTTGATGAAAGATCTAGATTATTGTTGAGTCAGTAGATTCGATAGATATTAGATAAGGTTGTTATTTCTATTCCACCTGTTAGTTTAAACTTTAATTTGACTTTTAAGTCAGTTCCACCTAAATCAGATTTACTATTTTCAGTCATTCGAGATCCATGAGATAAGGACCTGGAAACTGTTTTGAATTTTGAAGATGATTGTATATATGAGATAGTTGGGATAGAAGAAAGGGTTGGAATCATAGATGAAGATCAAACTGCTGTTATGAACTGTAAGGCATATATTTACTTGCATCTTTAATACGGAACTACTTTGAAATGATTATGATCATGAGCCTGTTTTTCTTTAATAATTAAATTGTATGTTGTTATAATTTTATCTTGTGTGTGGTCTTATCAATCCATTGCAATATTCTTATGATGATATGCAATTATATTTAATTGCTCAAATGCAGAAATTGATTCACTCCTTTATAAATTCATGCTCGTAGTATTTTTTGTTGTTGGATTTTGAATTTAACTATATGTCATGCAGTTTTATGATTTATATTTTTACCGATTTCCATACCATTTGATTACATACCTTCTCCGCATAAATTTGGTTTCAATCATCTTGATTTATCATTAAGATTTCTCTAAGCTTGAACTTTAGTAGTCTAGGTTCAAATTTAGTGATAACGGAACCGCTTATTAGGACCAATATGAAATGCCTTCCTACAGTGATTCCCTTGATGGATCAACTGCGCCAGCAAAGAAGAGTTCCCCTTTCGGGATGTAGCCTCCTAATAGAAATTCAATAAGCTGAAAACCATCAGGAGGTCTTGTGTTTAATGATTAATGGGGAGAGGGTACAAATCCCTCTCCATTTTTTAGGCCTCCCACTCATGCACAAAGTTGTACTAGATAATTTATTCCTAGTGCTACTGATGGACATCTCTTCATGGATATCTCTATTTCAAATATAACATTGATCAGTATCATAAATAGACATAAAAACCAATTAAATATTTCATTAAATAAGCATGTTATTTATTAACATCAAATAATATCCCCCTCTCCCCCCACCCCCCACCCAAAACTAAATTTGACAAGTGGTGTGCCTAAATTATAGTCACGCACCTACACTGATGCTCTTATAACACAAGAGCACTGCAACCAATGCTCCACACCAACACAAACAATCTAGGAATGTAAATAAAATAAACTATAATTATGGCATTGGAATGACATTTGGTTAGGTTAGGGATCTTGTCTAGTTTATTTCCATTTAGGACATGGGTTAAAGGAGGAAGAATAATATTGTTGTCCATAAGAGTATGGGAAGGCTAATACCCATAAGACTGTTGAAATAGTGGCTATCCCTCAGAGCTCCAAAAAGGCTATTGTCCATAAGACCATTGAAATGGTGGCTTCCTATGAGACTATTGAAAAGGCCTTAATGTGCCTAGTATTTTAGGGTTCACATAGAACAAAGGTTCTACAGTTCCTTCTAGCTCATAAAGAATGGTCTATAGTGGGGATAATAATGAACAATGGCTAGTAGCATGGCTATTAGAACATTTTCCACAACATTTTCCATTAGATATAAGATTTAGAGTTCTGAGAAATTATTTCCTTATCCTCTTAAGGAGTACAAGCTCAAGGGACTCCTTGTTTAAGGTACAACTATGAGATCATTTATAACTTTACTTAAATCTTTTGTCATAGTTTACTACCGACTTCTTCTCCCCTTGTACCACCCTAAATATTTCATCTCTAGTTTCTCTAGTATTGTAATAATTATTATATTTTCCAATGAAGGTGTCTTTCATATGATCCCATGTATTGATAATATTTCCTTCCAAACTCATGAACCGCCTCAAAGAAGAATCATTTACAGTAGGGGAAAAGAGCTTAATTTTTTGTGCATCTACAATATAGTCATAAGTCTTGCAAATTACCTCAAACTCAAATAAGAAGTTGTTTGGATCTTCTGAAGTAATACCATGAAAATTGGGTAAGGTAGCATGGTTAATGTTTTTCATTCAAGCATCATTATCATTGACTTCCCTTAAGGGGAAGTCATAGATTATTGGTTGGTCCTCATCTATTATGGGAATATTGATTGTTGGGTTTTATTCTGTAACTTATCTATCTATGGTATCCTCCTCCAAATCTATAAGAGGGTTTCCAAAGAGACCGATTCTTCTCATGGGTTGGAATGGGGGGGATTTACCTCGGTATTTTCTTCCTCTTCTCTTTTAGGGCTTGAGCCTGGTTTGGCATGAGTGGGGGTTTTTGGAAAAATATACCGAATCTGTCCCTAACTCTAGGTATTCACACTATGGATTTGTAAAGAAATACTTTTTTTAATATTTTTTTATTTTCAATTTTTTACTTTTATTTTTTATTTTTATTTTTAAATTGAAGTGCCTATCTTAATAGCAACAATATACCAACATGACAAATGTTTGAAAATACTGACTTGAACTAATGCTCTCCTTTTCGCAAATTCAAATGTTTCCCTGACTATAGAGCCAACAAGTGGTGGGCTTAATATATCAACAATAATATTGTATCATACAAGAAATGATTCTAGAAATAATATTGTATCTTCAACCTTAACTTTTAAATTTCAACCCATGGAATCGTACAAACTTATGAAGGTTCAAAGAAATATATGCATCTACAAAAAGGGTAAAATGTGTCTAGTAGTATGAGAATTTAATTAACTAACCAGAAAATAAAATTTACCTTAAATGCATAAAACATTCCACAACAAACTTTAAATGACTTCTAAGTATATGTTGCGAGAGTGTATGATCCAAATATTCCACTTGTAATCTAATCCCTAATAAATCCATTCAGGGGAAAATTTAGGTTTACTTAACACTCTTGGCTACAACTCTACTGAAATTCCACTTTACTCTACCTTTGGGATATATAAGGTAGGATGTTAAGAAGCTAAGTGTTACAGTTGATTTTACCACACTTGGTAGATCATGTCTTTATAGCCTTCTATGTCCCTATGCAGACTCCTTGGACCCCCTTTGCTCAAAATATACTTTGATGTTCCAATAAATACATTTAAATATCCCTATTTATTGTTATATGTAGGTCACAAGCTTACATCTTGTGTGTACATGCATCTTGTCTTACTATGACCTGTACCACCCAAGTTTTGACCCCATTTGGATTAAAAATGTATATGATGTAAATATTGTAATTAATCATGGTGTGGAGCTAAAGGAAAAAGCCCCACCATCGATTTATCATTTTATGTTTTGGTGATTAAAATTGATGCCGGTGGTATTTCGTGCTAGTCAAGAACATTATAATTTTGGACATCATGTACATATGCAATTTAATTAAAATACCCACAACCAGCTATGTTAATGAAACATTAAAGAGATGGGGGCAGGATTTCCCAAGGATAAGGGGGGGGGGGGTATTCAAACCTTTGAGCCAATGGGAAAAATCCAAATGTCAAAGGGAAAGCCCATCAAACTGTCAACTACCCATTTTGTCTTTTGTGCCCAATCATTTATTTCTTCTAGAAATTGGTTGAGTTAGTTAATGCATGGGGATGGGAAGAGTATGGCAGTCAAATTCGAATTTGAGAAGCCATCATATTTGGGAAAACATGTTTTTTGACTTATGGGCCAAGTAAATGCCCAAAAATTCTTTCCATTCCCTCATACATTCACGTCCTCCATTCCTCACAGCAGTGGAAGCTGGCAAAGCTCTCTTGTGCATGTTTTTGTCTACCTGTGTGTTTTCCCTCATGTTTGCAATAATTTTCTTCATTTTCCCCATGGCTGGGAAGTTTTTTTGGTAATACTCAGGGGCTGGGCTCTCTCCTGGACGTTTTTGTTGTTGTTTCCCCATTACCCGGCTGGGAAAACCCATTGTTTTGGTTGCACAACGAATGGTAGAAGAGACCCATGATTTTTGGGTGTTTGTTGAGGTCATTTTGGCAATGTGAAGCCCATAAAAATTTCGGGAAATCAAATTTCTATCAGGGGGCTGTCTTACCCATATTCCATTTTTCGTTTTTGTCTCTCAAGACATTTTCCCTTAAACCCATAACTTGTATCAGGGGGCTGTCTTACATGTTTGAGTTTGCATCCCTTTTTCCTTTTGAGAAGCCATTGATGCTCTTCCCAATATTTCCATTGTCTTGTGAGCTTGCCATTGATTTGGAGGATTGAATTGGTGGAGGACTCAGTCTCTCGATTTTGACGAGGTGACAACATAGTTTGTCACTTGTATCTTTGTTTATAATTAATAAAAATATCCATTTATTGTCCATTGTATATGTGTAACTATGAATGTTCTTTATCCATCGATGTAGTCGCTTCAATTTATACATACTGGTTTTATATATTCTAGAGTAGGTATAACACTTAATATCTATCATGATTGTATGTTTCATTGTTGTTGATTATGAAATGTAGGTGCAAGTGTGGTTGAAAAGATCAATGGGGATCTACTACAACCATCTGGAATAAGGTACGCCTTTTATCCCTTAGTATTAGATTTATTTATCTATATTGCATATGGAAATGGATTGATTTCTGGTGTCATACAATCTATTGTGGTCTACGCTAAGCCATAGGAAGTTTTCTCCGCAACAGAATTGGCGACTCTGGTGGGGACTTTCCTTTTTGGTGGGGTTGCAGGTACATTTTTTTCTCGATTTGCTCTATGTTTTTCACTATTTCTATGACATATTTAGTAGTATGTTCATCCATTGACACTCCCCTAGAGTGGTTTGACCCTTGGACTTATTTTTACCATTTTCTTCTCTGTATACGTGGGTCAGAGTATGTACAATCGTGTATATTTTTAGGATGTCCTCTACCTAGTCATGTACATATGCTACTGTTCTTTTAACAGTCATGTACATCCTCCCTTTTGGTTGGGTTTTTGATGTGGGAAGTTGTTGGGTGGGTTGTGAGTGTGGATGGGTCTTACTATGTACTGATGTTGTCTGTTGACTACTTCTTTTGTGACCAGAGACCCCTTTTTCATTTATTTTTGTTTCAAAGTAGTTCTAGTCATTTATCTCCTTTTTTGTTTTTCCATTAGTGCATTAGAATGTTTTACTTAGTGTCTTTCTTTTATTGTGTTTGATGCTTGCTGCAAAGACTGGTAATTTTAATGACTTTTATTGCATTTTTCATTATTTTATAATTAAAATACAAAATAATTATATGGTTCCATTCTTACTTTCATCTCACATATGTATTTTAGGTACTAGCAGGATTGCTTGGATGAGAGTTGTGTTTAGGCTTTCACATAGGAGGGACTGCACTGACATTTGGAAAGGAATAATTTTTTTTGTATTTCATGTAGTGGCATACCCCTTTCTTCATATTTAAAGGAAAATTGCACTTTCCATCATTTGTTAGGTGTGCATATTTATTTCATTGTTGAGTCATAACATCACTAGTTGCATGCTCATTACCCTTGAGTAATTACAACCCTTAAAATGAACGCTTAACTTAAAATGGGTTACACTTTTTATTTGATAGAGGTGCACCAACAATCATAGGTTGTACAGTCTTGGAATAAGGTGTTGTGATTAAATTTTTCGAAGACCACAAAAAAAAACATTTAGGTGTATGTCTAGGAGAGAAGAGAAATCCTTGCTATAATTAGTGTTCTCAAGAGGCTCCTCTTACACAGGAGTTAAGCACGAAGCATCGTAGATGTTTGTGGTGGGGATAGACCCTCGCCACTCTCTATGCAACACCAAATATATTTCCAAGATTCTATTCATATCTGGGGGATTTTGAGGTACCTTTGGTGATTTTGAGCTTCAAGCTTTGTTACCCTGTACATATGGTATATACCACCTGTGACTGTATTCCTAAGTATTGATTATATTGGGGTGACCTTAGTTTCCTTACCTAGGTATAACAAGGGGTACTTGTTGTTGATGTATTTGTAACTTTAGAATGTATTCACTTGTATATTTTATGTATTGTACCCTGATGTTCCTATCAGGAAGTATTTGTAATGTAATTGAGTCATGTCATACCCCTATGTTCCTATCAGGAGAATCAATCATGTAAACAAGTCATGTAAATTCATAGAGGGTAACCCTCCTTATTGTTCAAGGGATAAAGTACCCACAGTTTCGAGGCACTAGGGTTATTAGACTCTCCTAGAGAAGTCTTCCCTAGTAAGTTATTGTCAAGTTGAAAATTAGTATAAATAGAGAGTGAGCCTCTCTATTTATCACACACTCAGTTGTAGCACATGAATGAGAGAGAAGAAGCTCGGATAAGAGAGAGAATAGTTGTTGGAGATCATCTTACTTCCTTTGGGTTTTAATGCTGCCATTGGTGCTTATTCTATCTATGAGTAAGTTGTGGGGTTTTATCATTTATAATTTCCCAAAGCAAAATATGTGTGTCCATTGTCTCTTGTGATTGATTGATTGTTGTGCATTTTATTCTCTCAGATAAGATCCTAAGATAATATTGTCTAATTGATAAAAATCTAACATGGTATCAGAGCTAACCTGAGAAGAAGACATTGTGTAGATGTGGAAGCTAGGGATTCTTACTTTTTGGTTCTCTCTCCACTATCCATCAGCAAAAAGAGGCTAGGATGAACCTCCATTGAAGGGCGCATCTTTCTATCAAAACAGAATTTGATTCTGAGCATTTTTAGTTTTTGACCTACCACTACATTGGGAAATTAGGGCTTTTCACTGAAGAGGAAATTTTGAGTGAGCTCGAGCTAGGATTGCTCTACTTCTCAAAATCGAAGTTTAGAGACAAGAATCAAGGTTTTTGGTTGGGTACAACTCCAGGAAAGTGAAACCTTAATATCCCTTGGAACCAGAAAACCAGCACTACAGAAGTTCAGCTCCAGATCCAGTTTTCAACTTCTCTAACTGGTAAGATCTAAATCCTTTGTATTTCAATTTGAGGTCCTCGGTTAAGATGTCTCATCATACCAATCTTGATGAAAATCTTGAGGGAGCTGATAACTTCTGAGCCTGGAAGTATAGGATCTCCCTGGTTCTGGAAGAAAATGAGTTGGACTCTTACATCAGTGAAGAGGTTCCAGTTCCAGAGGGAGATGAGGCTAAGGCCTTACACAAAAGGAAATTGGTCATGGCTAAGATGATTATTGTTGATTCAATCAAGGATCACATCATACCATAGGTGTCCTCCCTAAATACACCTAAAGAAATGTTTGATGTCTTGACCAAGCTATTTGAAGGGAAGAACATTAATCATTAGATGACTTTGAGCAACCAGTTGAAGAATGTAAAGATCCAGAATGAGGAGAGCATGCAGTCATACTTTACAAGGTTCTTCCAGATCAAAGAAAACTTGAAGTAGTGGATAATGCTAAGATTGTGATGACCATCTTGAATGGTCTCCCTAGGTCATAGGATTCTTTCATCCAAGGAATCTATGCTAGAAAGAAGTTAATCAAGTTTAGTAGGTTGTGGGAATAATGCTCACAAGAAGAAGCTCGAAAAGTAGCTTGAGAAGAAAAGATGGGAAATGAATATCAAGCTCTCACAATACACTCCAAGAAAATAAAAAGGGACAATCATCATCACCAAGGTAAGCATTCTCACCAGAAAGATAACTTTGTAAGATCAAACAAGGATCTATCCAAACTCAGATGCTATACATGTGATGAAAGAGGACACTTTGCTAGAAATTTTCCTATGAATAAAAATGGTTCTAAAAAGAAAAAGAACCACAAAATAAGACATCATGCTCACACTACAGAGGATGATGATCCTCCCAGGAAAAGAGTCAAACAAGAAAGTGAAGACTCTTCAAGTGATGAAGAATATGTTCTAATCTCTGCCCTCACGAGAATGGTCACACATGGAAGCAAAGATTGGCTTATTGACAGTGGGGCTTCCAAGCATATGACGGGATTCAAATAATATTTTGTGAAGCTATCTGAACATAATTCACCCCACAAGGTACAACTTCGGTATGACTACCAATATCCCATAGAAGGTAGTGGTGAATCCTCCTACAAGCTAGACTCTGGGAAGTATATGAAGATGAAGGATGTCTTTTTTCTACCAGGACTAAAGAAGAATATTCTCTCCATATCAGCATTGGATGCAAAAGGCATGAGGGTTTCATTTGTAGATGGCAAAGTCCTCATGTGGCCAAAAGGAAACACTATTGACAATGCAGTAGTAATTGGAGAGCAAGAGGGAGGATTATACAAATTGAAGGGCCAACCAAAACAAGCTTTGGTTCATGACTCAGTAGAGCCAAATAAACTTTGGCATAGAAGGCTTGCACATGTGCACTACAGAGCACTACCACTTGCAAGAAAAGCTGTTGAAGGACTTCCAGAAATGCAAGCAAAACATGAAGGATTTTGCAAAGTATGTGCGAAAGGAAAGAACACAAAGAAGACATTTCCAAGTAGCAAAAGCAAGGAAAAAGGAATCTTGGAAATCATTCACTTCGATGTATGCGGTCCGATGTCATCCAACTCATTAAGAGGGTATGTATACTCCATTTCTTTCATTGATGATTTTTCTAGGAATACATGGATATACTTCATGAAAAACAAAGATGAAGTATTCAGCAAGTTCAAAGAGTTCAAAGATTTGATCAAGAATCATGCAGAAAAGAAAATCAAGACCTTTCGATCAGACAATGGCAGAGAATTCACATCAAATGAATTCAAAGAATTATGCAGAGATTCATGGATTAAGAGGGAGTTAACCACTCCATATAATACACAATAGAATGGGGTTGCAGAAAGAAAGAATAGAATGATTGTGGAAGTTGCAAGGGCAATGCTTCATGATCAAGATCTTCCTATGCATCTATGGGTAGAAGCTTCTAGAATAGTTGTGTATGTAAAGAACCGTACTTCGCATAAAGTACTCGAGAACAAGACACCTAAAGAAGTATTCTCCAGAATGAAACCAGAAGTTAGTCATCTCAGAATATTTGGTTGTCCAGTGTACATACACGTTCCTAAAGAAAATAGAACAAAGTTAGATACTTCAGGGAAGAAGGGTATATTTGTGGATATAGTGAAAGCTTGAAAGCTTATAGAGTATACTTCCCAAGATTCAAGAATATCAACATAAGCAGAGATGTAACATTCAACAAAGATTCAACTTACAACAAATCCAGAAAGAGACTAGTTGAAGACTCTGAAGAAACACAAGTACCCAGAATTCAAGATACAACTATGAACAGTGTAAATCAAGATGAATATAGAGAAAACAAGAACCCTAGGAACCTGTAGATCCACCCCAAGAGAAGAATCCTCACAAGAGGAAACCTGCATGGGTAAGAGAGGCTATCCTAGGTGCAGAAAGATATGGGGCTCCAGAAGAAGTGCACAGAGAGAGGAAAAGAACTAGGTCCTACTCCAGCTATGTAACACTATTATGTGACTTCATTGATAAAGAACCTTCCAACTATGAAGAAGCAGAAGAGAAGAAACAATGGAAGGATTCTATGATCAAGGAGGACCAATCGATCATGAAGAATGATGTCTAAGATGTTGTCCCAAGGCCAGAGGGGAAGTATGTCATGACTTTCAAGTGGATCTACAAGATCAAGCATGCTGCAGATGGTAGCATAGAGAAATACAAAGCAAGATTTGTGGCTCGTGGATTCTCCCAGAAAGAAGGGATAGATTATGAAGAGACTTTTGCACTTGTAGCTAGATACACTTCCATTAGATCGGTACTTGCTATGGCTGCGGTAATGAAATGGAAGATACACCAAATGGATGTCAATACTGCCTTCTTGAATGGTGTACTGGAAGAGGAAGTATATGTAGAGAAGCCACTTGGTTTTGAGATACATGACAGGGAGAATCATGTGTGTAAATTGAAGAAAGCCTTGTATGGTTTGAAACAGGAACCCAGGACATGGTACAATAGAATTGATGGCTTCGTATCCAGTTTGGGATTTACCAAGAGTAAAGCAAATTCCAACCTTTACTACAAGGTTGAAGAAGGGAACCCGGTGATACTCCTATTGTATGTAGATGACCTGTTTGTAATGGGTGTAGATGGGTTGATTGCTGATACAAAGAGGAAGCTTGCTGTCGAGTTCAAGATCAAGGACTTAGGTATGATGCACTACATTTTAGGCATGGAGGTGTGGCAGAATGCGGATGGAATATATTTAGGACAAGGGAAGTATGTAGTATAGATCCTGAAAAGGTTCAGGATGATGGACTGCAAGGCCATGACCACACCTATGGCATTGAACCTGAAGCTATTGAGTGATGCTTCATCAGAGTCGGTTGATGCAACAATGTATAGTCACAGGATTGGTTCCTTGATGTACCTGATGAATACGAGACCAGATATTTTCTTTGTTGTGAACACATTGATCCAGTTCCTGACAGATCTTAGACATGTTCACTTGATTGCTGCAAAGCATATTCTGAGGTACCTAAAGGGTACAATTGATTATGGGATCAAGTATAAGGCAAATCAAAAGATTAACCTGGAAGTTTATGTTGATTCAAATTGGGAAGGCAGTGCCATTAATAGGAAGAGCACTTCGGGGTTCTTCTTCAGTGTGGGATCAGGCGTGTTTAGCAGGAAGAAATCTTGCGTGGCACTGAGTACAACTGAAGCAGAGTATGTCATGCTTGTTCAGGTAGTTGTGAGGTATTGTGGCTAAGAAAGCTACTATCTTATTTGTTTTATCTCCAGTTGGATGCTACCTATATATATTGCGACAACCAGAGTTGTGTGAAGTTGTCGGAGAACTCGGTGTTCCATGACAAGTCGAAGCATATTGAGATAAAATATCACTATATCAGGGATATGGTGTAGAGAGGAGTAGTGAAGATCTAGTATATTGCAACGGATGAATATATAGCTGATGTGTTGATGAAGCCATTATCTAGAGTGAATTTTTAATACTTCAGGTAGAATCTTGGTGTTCTCTAGATCAAGGTTCCCTCCAAAGGGAAGTGATGAGTCTGAGAGCCCTTCTGACATGGACGTAGGATTGGTTCCTCCTATGGTCAGATGTAAGTGTAGATCCCTTTTGACATGGATGTAGGATTGGTTCCTCCCATGGTCAGATGTAAGTGCAGAGCCCTTCTGACATGAATGATGGATTGATTACTCTCATGGTCAGATGTAAGTGCAGAGCCCTTCTGACATGAATGTTGGAATGGTTCCTCTCATGATCAGATGTAAGTGTAGAGATCTTCTAACATGAATGTTGGATTGGTTCCTCTCATGGTCAGATGTAAGTGCGTAGCTCTTTTGACATGAATGTTGGATTGGTTCTGTTACGGAGAGAAATTCCTATGGCTTGGGGTACCACAATAGACATCTTTGACTCCAGAAATCAATCTTTCCCAATATGCAATAGAAATAAAATGTCTAACACTAAAGGATCAGACCTCATACCTTATTCCGGACGGTTGAAGTAGATCCCCGTTGAGCTTTCCAATATTCAGCTTGAATTGATATAATACTTCCTCAACAACAAGTAAACAATACAAGAATACTATATATCATGGTGTTAGATCTATTCTAGCATATATAATCAATAATGTAAAAGCATTTGACATATTCCAATGGATACAATATTCAATCAAATACACATCACTTGACAAGGAAAGATAGTTCTTATTGATATAAATCAGAGATTACAAGATAAATACAACCTCTGACGGCACGTCTGTGAATCGGAGAAACTGAATCCCCCACTTGGGCCTCCACCACTTCAATCCTCCATCACTTAGATAGCAAGCTCACTAGCAAAAGGCAAGCTTGGGAAGAACACAATAGTGCTCCAAAGGGACAAAGGGATGCAGACTCAAGCATAAATTCCGGCAACAATGGACTATAGTTTCGATGCTTTCAATCTCTCTATATCTATCTCCCCCTTCAATGTACCAAGGGGTTCCTTATATAGCTTCACAAGGGATAATGAAGGGTCGAATCCGAGCGATCTCAAAGCATATGGAAGGCCAGGAGTCAAATGAGTCGGATCCATGTCAAGGAAAACTCCAACATGATTTGGACTATGCACACATCCCAATGTACACGGATACAGGGGTCAAACTCGCGTATGTACACGGTTATCGGGGAAAAAGCCACGTATATAATCTTTTATATAGTTTTTAGGGATGATCAAGGAAACATCAAAGGATAAAATATGGTCCATGGGGTCTAAAGAGTCTGCAGCGGGACAGGGGAAGGCCATACAAAGTGTGATTCACCTAGAGTGGTGAAATCCACTATAACAGATGCCCCCTAATGTGTGAGGTCAGAGGGGTCATACGATGGCCGAAATACATTATAAGTCCATCCCAGAAGTGGATTGATGAAGGATCCCAAATGGAAGACCAGCCACCCAATCAGCATAGTACAATGATACAACTCTACATACAACTGCAAGTACATATAGCAGTCCCGGATACATAAGAGTACAATGGCCATGAATAGGCATAATACATGATATCACATATGTGGTCATCGCCACGTACAATATACATAGATCAGAATCTCCATGATGAATATATACAAAGGACCATGATCTCAAAATGGCTGAAGATATACAATAGATCAAGATCTCCATAATGGCTGGAAATGTCTGACATACACTGGAATCAAGTCACGAGAGATAAAATCTCATGAACACTAGCATGATCAATGAGGTAGCATATAAGAGATGCCACCAGTCTGGAAGGTCTTCTACACAAAACACTACGAGTACATGTCCTACTATGCGAATAGAGGTGTCGAGGTCGAACATAGTAGTCCATCGTCTGATTACCGGTCATTGATGTATACCATTAACAGATGTGAGATTACCCACCGATAATGATAATGGGAATCAAGGTACTAGAGTGCAAACTAACAAGTGTGAATAGATGTGTTGAGGTCAAACACTTGAGAGATTCCATCGATAAGGGGACATTGATGTATTCCCAAGAAACTGTCGATGGCGAGAGAACCTGCCACTGATGACTGCAAGTCTCAAGGCACTCAAAAGGACTCTAGATTCCAATCCCAGAATAAATGATCTGAAGTCGATGGGATGAAATGCACTGGAAGGAGGGCATTAAGGCATTCCCCATCATCCAACACGAGGTACTCAGCAAAGCTGTCTAATGTGGAAGGACTCAATCATAAAGTGCACGAACCAGTAACTATACCGGGAATGGCCGACATGCAAAGTCAAGATAACTGAGGAGTGGCCGACACAGGTTTCAACTTCCTTCGAACAAGAGCATAACAGCGTATGGTGACTGAATGAAGGCATCATAGACTCAATATACAAACTGGGACATCTCTGTGACACAGGAGGCATCAACAGAGGCTCCATAGGGACTAAAAGCTTAACCAGTCAGTGGAGATAAACTCAGATAATGAGTACAGCTCCTAAGTCAAACTATAACCCAACCAATGGATGTGATATACAGTGCTCTGTTCGAAGGTGACACGACTCGACAGCTGCCAAAAGATAACATATTTCCTTGTCCAGCTTTTTGGTTTTTTGATTTTTTGGACTTTTTCAGTTATTTGAAAAGCTTGAAAAAAGAATAAACTAGCTTTATAGTTACAAACTAGGAGGAGACGACTGTCATAAGGGAAAACAAACTAGTTCCATGCAGTGGAACATACCTATGCTCAATGCAAGGATACATGTGTAGGATATCGACACTCGGGGGAAAATCCCCTCCCGGTAAAAAGGGAATCAAGCTGCGAAGGATATAAAAATGGCTCTGCATGGCTAGACATGAGACTAGCTCGGGCTATATGGCTGAAACGCAATGTCAGGGGAGCCGGCATAAAGCTCAATAAGGCAGGCAAAGCTCATGATAATGCATTCACAACTTGACATAAGGGGAGTCCGGAGGGAAAAATGCCAGCATAAGATCAAGAGGAGTATGAGGCTCTTACGAAATATCATGGTAGTACTATACAACGGACTCCCACACCCTAAAGGAGAAAACATTGGCATGGGCACCAAATGCAAATCAGGCGCTAACTAGGGTACCCATGTAAGGTGAAGCTCTACCACTCATATCATGCCACTTCTATAGTAGCAAGAAGGTTCTGTGACATAATAGAGTGGGTTCGTACCTAAGGTAATGGTGACATGGTCATAAGGTCATGCAAAATGCAAACGGTGGTGAACCTAACCTATATGCCAGTATAGATGTTATACCTGAGATAAGTATGAACGATCTCTGGTCACAAAAGAAGCATCCAACAAACAACTTCAAACCCAAGGAAGACCCAACCACACTCACAACCCACCCAGCAACTTCCCACAACATCAGACTCACCAAAAGGGAGGATGTACGCTACTGTATAAAGAAAAGCTGTGTATGTATGTGCCTTTTGGCCAAACATCCATGTATGCATGCAACTGTTGTCCAAAAACCCGCATATACAGAGAAGGCAGTGGTAAAAAGCAGGTCAAGGCCAAACCAATAAAGGGGAGTGTCAATGGAAAAACATACTATAAAATGCGACACATAAATAGGGAGAAATAGAAAGCAAATCAATAATATCAAGCCCATTGTGCCCGCAAACCCCAAATAAAAACAAGGGACATCCCCAGTAGAGTCGCCAATTCTGTTACGGAGAGAAATTCCTATGGCTTAGGGTACCACAATAGACAGCTTTGACTCTAGAAATCAATCTTTCCCAATATGCAATAGAAATAAAATGTCTAACACTAAAGGATCAGACCTCGTACCTTATTTCGGACAGTTGAAGTAGATCCTATTGCAGCTGCAACAAATTTCCAAAAATGCCAAAAAAATTTAGGACCCTCCTTTAGCTTGGGCTAGCTTGATTTTATGCTTTGATTTGGTCAGGGAGCTTTCAGAAAGGGTTTCGTATGTTGAATTGGTTTACTACCTATTTACATCCTCCCTCTAGCATTGGAAAATTTCCCTTTTTTATCAGGCCTTATCGTTATCTTTGAATGCCTTTGAAGCCACTCTGAATCGGAGGTTTTTTGCCTTTTCTATTCCCGCCATTGCGGAGGTTTTTTTCCTTTTCTATTTTTGCCATTGTGGAGGTTTTTTCCTTTTCTTTTTCCACCATGCAGATGACTTTTGGTTTTACGTCGGAAGGTGTTGTTATTTCCTCATCCGCCGTTGTGGATGGATCTTTGCATTTGGCCTCTGCCGTTGCGGATGAGTTTGGGGTTTGATTTTCAGTGTTCTTTCCGATGTATGTGTTTTGCCTCGGTGGAATATTGGTTTTGAATCGGAAGTTTTATCATTTCTTTCATCTACCGTTGCGGAAGTGTTGGCCTGATTTTATGAATCAGAGTCAATGAGGTTTTTTCCACACAATTAGCTTAAAGCAGCGTCCGGTATGTTTGGTTTAACAAAACCTCGCAGGTTATGGTCCTGCTACCAGCTAGTTTGTCTCTTAAGGAGAACTTAAACCCAGCAAAATTTAACCTATTCTAATATCTATCCTACCTATATACTTAAAAGTCCTAAGTTTGCTTTCTTAAGGAAAGACTTCAGTTTTTGAGAAGTTTTCTAAATATGAAAACTTACTTATAATATGCAAAATGATTTAACAGTGCTAATTTATAAAATAATAAAATAAATTTACAACTAACTAATCTATTTATCCTAATTAATCCTATCTCAGCTGAGAGCAAGTTTGAAACTATATTAATTATTAATCAATAAAAGAACACTAAAGTATGATCTAAACAGACATATTTAAATCATAACAAAAGTTACTCTGTTAAGTAGAAATGAAACTTAACTAATAAACACACAGTCAACTTTCAATTCCTAAAAACTGATCAATAATTAATTATCAAGACAGTCATTTGAATTAGGAATAATGTTTATTTAAAATTCACTGTTAACATACAAATGAAAACTTAAATAAACAGAAAAGCATCTCATTATCACTAATGCTTATAGTGAACACACTAATAAACTTAATCATAATGAAACATTTATCCAAAAGAAACTAACTTGAGATGACAAAGTGTAACAAATTTGGAAACATCAATGTGTCACAGCACACAGAGTTTATATATAAACAAAAAGAGAACAGACTGAAATATAAGTATATAAAATCCAAAAATGAAATACCAGTCANAATAAATAGAAAAGCATCTCATTATCACTAATGATTATAGTGAACACACTAATAAAATTAATCATAATGAAACACTTATCCAAAAGAAACTAACTTGATATGACAAAGTGTAACAAATTTTGAAACATCAATGTGTCACAGCACACAGAGTTTATATATAAACAAAAAGAGAACAGACTGAAATATAAGTATATAAAATCCAAAAATGAAATACCAGTCACAGTATCATTTGCAGATGTCCAGTATTACTCATATAATAGCTTCAGCTTCAAATATGATGAAAGACTAGTAACAAAATATATTTCATATAAGTTTCTTTAACACTCCATCCTCCTGAGTTCTTCGAAACTCATCACTTAAATACTACTAAAAGTTGGTTTTGCAATAAAAACTGTTTTCCACATTATAGGAACAACTATCCCAAAAAGGCATCTATTTACACCTATTACTAGAAATAGAAATCGACTAGCCTGAGTCGAGGTATCACATAAACTGCCTGATCATTAATAAAATTCCCTTTGGTACGAATCAGCCACATCCACATGCCATTGTATGACCACGTCCTGCGCTTCTGGAAGAAAACTTGATAATGAGATTCCCTGCATTAAACACAGCGTATTAAAACGAGTTTAACATAGTTAACTGAAACATTAAAAATTATAAATACATGCCTGTAAAATCTCCGATTTTACAGGCATGTGAAATCGAATTAACTTTACCTGATATGCTGCGCTGTAAAAGAGAAGAACATAACTTAATTATGAAGAGAGACTACTCTTCTGGCTTCGGCCAGTTTAGCCTTCAGCTTTATGATTTTAACATTTTGCTTTTCAATTCTCTCCAGTAACAAC
>LPNX011101237.1:0-10111 GCA_001517045.1 Pseudotsuga menziesii
CATACTTTTGATGGACCCCACTACCCCAAAAACAAGATATACCTGAAAAAACATGATGATGATGTAATCATCACATATTTTTAGGTATTTCTTGTTTTTGCGGTAGTGGGGTCCGTCAAAAGTATGTCGAGTGGGTACTCGTTAGATGCAAAATTTAATTCTGCATCCAATGAGCTCTCCCGACCGAAATTTGAGTAAAAACATGAGTAGAGATGTCAAAAATACAAACAAAAAAGTAGTTTTTTTCTTTTCTTCCTCCAAAATTAATAAATATTACTTTATTATTTTAACTATTATTTTATTAATTCTTTTTAGGAGGCCCATTTTGAGTTGAAATTTCCTCCAATAACATGCCACTAATGGTAAGAACATGACGGACACTGCGAATGTTTCTCCTCTACATTCCCTTTACAGTTTTATTGTACAATTTTACTAAGTGACATAATAAAAGTCATGATAAAATAATTGCAATTATATGCATCTATGTAATTTATGAGGTTAGGATGAAGGAACTAGTGTATTTACCACATGGTCATCATCGGGGGAAGCAAAGGATGGCGCATTGTTTACAAATTAGAATTGAGTACATCCATAAATATGCTCCTCTAAATAGAGAAAGAAAAAATGAATTAGTATTCTTTTATATGTATGTCTATCCGAAAGATGCAAAATTTTAACGATGTATAAAGAAAAAACTAAAATATATAAATATACCTGCACTCTCGATGGTGGTCAACATCTCTCATATAGTTGATAGTAGAAGTATTAGTCACTAATAGCATACAAGATAAAATCATCATGCTCAATCTTACTCACGATTGAATCATCGATCCTTTATGACTCACGAACTATGGGTCAGGAGGTAGTGTGGACCTCTCCTCGTAGATGGAAACTAAGACACTACCCAATGCAATTCACATTGTTTGCCTTTTTATGTTAATTTTGTGCATAAAAGAATTGACATTTCTATGTATCGAATATTTGGTTTGATTTCTTGTCATAGGTTTAAAGTTAGCAAGCATTTATGATGTATGAATACCATTAGAGGAAATTTGGGGTCTAAAATGGGCCTTATAAGAAAACATGCCAAAATAAGTTTTTGTGAGTTGGAATTCAAGAACCAATAGAATTTCAATAAAATAAGTCAACCATAACAGTTGAATTGACATATTTGTCATTAAAAAAAACTACTTTTTTTGTCATTGTGTTTTTACTCAAAGTTCGATCGGGAGAGCTCGTCCAGATGCAGAATTTGATTCCGCATCCAACGAGTACCCACACTGAATACTTTTGATGGACCTTAGTACCCAAAAAACAGGAAATACTTGGAAAAAATGTGATGATGATGTCATGATCATGTTTTTTCAGGTATTTCTTGTTTTTGGGGAAGCGGGGTTCATCGAAAGTATGCAGTGTGGGTACTCGTTGGATGCGGAATCAAATTCCGCATCCAACGAGCTCTCTCGATCGAAATTTGAGTAAAAAAACAGGGAGATATGTCGAAAATATAAACACAAAAAGTAGTTTTTTTCTTTCTTCCTCCAAAATTAATCAATATTATTTTATTATTTTAACTATTATTTTATTATTTTCCTTAGGAGGCCCATTTTAGACCCCCAAATTTCTCTAATGATTATAGATTTATGTTGTTTAACACTCTATACTATGGACACTATGTTCCTAGTTGATATACGACTTTAGGAGTATGATCTCCAAATGAAAATGTCGTTTGTGTTTTGAGTTTTCTTAAAAACCAAATTGATTAGGAATCGATAAACCCTGTATGGTTGGTGCAGATCCGCGAATGGCTCGTTATCGTAAATCATATTTCTGTAATTTTTTTTTTATTTTTTTTTAGCATTTCATACATAAATCTGGTTGCAGGTGTGTAGATGTTGCTCACAGTTACCTTTAGTTTTGTAGGGGAGAGACGAAAGGTACAAATTAAATTTTGTTACTTATCCACTACTGCAACTAGATCACTATGATTGGTCAATTGTTAATAAGATTTACAATATCTTGATACACATGATTGTTTAATTGCCTTCTATCTAAGTCATATCTAGACTCTGATGCCTGTAAATTCCTTTGGATTAGAGTATACCACGGTTTGGTTATAAATTATATACTTTAGGTCTGATAACATTTGATGCCCAATCTTGGTAATGCAGTGTGTGGTCTTGAATACATCCAATAAACGATGTCGTGAAAATTACTCATAAAGCATTGGACTTGCCTTAGGTCTGATAACGTGTCAGGGTGTCCAAATTTCGCTAATGCATTAATTTGGGTGGGCTATATATAACAAACTTTTGATAGCATTTATATGACGCGAATGCTTGATGGGTGATTTAATTTGAGGAGATCTTAAGGGAAGTTATCATCTTTCAATTATTTTGCTAGTTGAACTGTTTTGATTGAATTCCAAAGGATAGAGAGTAAGATCTTTATTTAGAAATCATTATAGCTCAGATATTTAAAACTCGGCTTTAACAATCGAGCTGTAGATGTAACATCTGAGTTTTAGAAGCTACTATTAATATTTGAAGATGGTAAGTGAATGAACGATGCATAATAGTATGGACTAACTTGCAGGAGTATGCATGGAAATCCATGAATTGAAATGGACTATTTGTTTCAAAATTCACTCGCTTAAATAAGGGAGATAAAACACCCAAGAACGAGTGTTGTTTTATTTTTTATCTTATTATAAATACCGTATTTCAAGGTTTTTATGAAATAGGGATTAACTGTGGATTGTGGTGTTATGTACTGACATTGTAGGGCTTTAGTATGATTCTGACCATCTCACGATCAATGTAAGAACATGGATTTTAATCCACTTGCAATTAAGTGATGGTTTATTCTGAATGAATTACGAGATTGTATGAACCATGCATGATGGTAAGGGTACAATCACTACAACTTAGGAAATGTTGATTAAATGAATAAAAATTATGTTTGTCGATGGATGTTAATTATATTAACCGTGAAGCCAATGTCATGAATGAAGACAATGATAGTGAAGTCATTTTAAACACCAAAGAATGTGTGTCACAAATAGTCAAAAGTTGTAATTAACATTAAAAACAAATAAGGAAAATACATGCTGCAGGAGCACAATGGTGTTAGGAAAGTGATTACCATCTGAGCACATTGGTGTTAGGCATACATGCTGTGGGAGCACATTGTGTTAGGAAAGTGATTGCCGTGTGAGAACCATTAGACGAAATTTCAACTCAAAATGGGCCTCCTAAAATGAACTAATAAAATAATAGTTAAAATAATAGAATAATATTTATTAATTTTGGAGGAAGAGAAGAAAAACCTACTTTTTTATTGTATTTTTGACATATCTCCGTGTGTTTTTATTCAAATTTCGATCAGGAGAGCTCATTGTATGCGGAATTAAATTTCACATCCAACGAGTACCCACTCAGCATACTTTTGATAGACCCCGCTACCCCAAAAATAAGAAATACCTGAAAAAATGGAATGATGACATCATCATTCCATTTTTTCAGGTATTTCTTGTTTTTGGGGTACCGAGGTCCGTCAAAAGTATGCTGAGTGGGTACTCATTGGATGCGGAATTTAATTCCGCATCCAACGAGCTCTCCCCATCGAAATTTGAGTAAAAACACACGGAGATATGTCAAAAATACAAACAAAAAAGTATTTTTTTTTTATGATACCTATCCCTAAATTTATATTAAAAATGTGTTTAAGACCTATACGGTATTTCAAATTTAAAGAAATTTCTTTGGCTAACACATGATGACATGGAATTTGAATAAAAGTTAAAAGGCCCATTTTGAGTTGAAATTTCCTCTAATGATTGGTGTTAGGCCTATGATGTGGCAAGAAAAATTGATGATCTAACTCTACCTTACTTTTGCGTAGGAAGGAATTCCCGAACTCAAGTGAGGAGGCTTGAGGGAAAACCATATAAGAGTTATGATATCAATATTAATAACTAGGCAAAGCCGGATATCTGGAATATAGGACGCTGTTTGATGTCACTGAGTAGAAAACTTTTGACTAGCTGTCAAAAGGGAGTGTAACCTCAGATATAGCCCAGAAGTCCACACAGGAATTTACAAAAGAACTCCAAGGAGAGTTTGATGATCAACAAGGGTGTTGGGGAATATTTTCATCTCCATGCTATAATGAATGAAAAATGTGTTAATGTTCTAAGTAATCAAACTCTTGAATGTAAGACCCGAGCAGGCAAAAAATCCCTCGAAGGAGCAGAGGAACGAGAATTTTGATGTTCTAATTGGAAATGATGAGAAAATATGAATTATCTATGAGCCAATTACATTATTTATGCAAGGATGAATATTAGAAGATGTTCCATAAATCGAATTTTTTGGTATTGCAAAAAGGATCCATTGTCCATGATTTGAACTGAATTATGAAATTTTGACAAGAGACTATAGGTTTTGAAAAATTGGTGGCTTGCAAAAGGTTAGGAAAGGTCGAGGGAGCCCAAAATAGGAAAAGCGAAGAAAGAAAAGATGAATCATAAGGAGAAGGAGACTAGCTAAATACATGAACACCAAGGATGGTGTTATTATTAAGGGGAGGAGGATGTAATATCCCCCCCTACATACCTTAAATGCCTTGTAATTATGAATGATTATTGTACTGGTTTGGGTGAAGAGCTCAAGGCCAAGGCCCCACCACCAAACCTTGTAAGTTATAAGGTTAAAATTATTATTGATAAAGGATAAAGTAAGGAGACGAAAATACAATAACAAAAATCCAAGAAATACACTCTGGTGTTGTGGGCATCGTAAGGGAGAATTAACACTATACGCTCACTTGATTGAATTACTTAGGTGTCCTACCTAAAAATATATAGGTATATTTAGTTAACGGTTGATCTCAAGCGTGTCATTATATAAGATTCGAAATAACCTACCCATAAGAAAAGGATAAGTATCGTATTAATTGAATGAATACTATAAATCATATTATGGGAAATGGGTTTGTATACGTTTTTGAAAAAATGTAGGGATTAAAGGACCTCAATATACCTACACCACAAAAATATTATTAGGAAATATAAGAATAAAATGTTCATGTATGTTTGATAGACTTGGAGGGTTAAGTGGTCAATAAAAAATAAATTCTCTCATCAGACCTCCCCTTACTCTAGAATTTGAATACTTTCAGACACAACCTGTTTGATTTTGTACATCGAGGTCTTGTTCTAGACACGATGTTGGGTTTATACTTGAGTAAGTCAGGCTATCGAGGGCCCTACCTTTGAATGTAAAGGAGTTATGTTAATTAGATTCTTACCCAAGAATCATGATATATTTTGGGTTCCTCTAATAATTAGCACTCGCTCACTATATTGATGTAGTAATAACTGCACTACAAAGGTAACCGACTAGATAATTGATCTCTTACCTTTGGGGTTCCAAAACATAGGGCTCAAACCTAGTTTTATGCCAAGGCTAGCTAGACTTGACTTATCTAAAAAAATCCTTCTTACAAAGGAAATGAATTTTAACTATTTTAAATATGAAAATGGGTCTTATGCTCCACACCATCCGTTGTTTTGATTTTTGCTGGAAAAAAGGAAGGGTGTCATATTGGAACATGGGCATGCAAAAATTGACATCCATGACCATGATTTAAGGCGGACAGTTCACTAAAATCACAAGGGAGTAGGGAAACATTTGAAAAGCTGCAACGACAATGCTATTCAGGGAAAAATATAGGCTGATATGAGGGGAGGATGTGTTACTTAAAAAAAAGAGGTATTTTATTTATATAAAGGGGGGATATGGATCTTTTTAGGGGGAAGAATTTATGTGTTTTGAGGAGGGGGCTTTGTGCATTGAGGAAAAATCCCCTGGATGTTTTATCTCTGCATATTTCCTTTATGAAAAGATTTTTTGCTAGTACTTTCCTTTCGTTTTCTCGATGCTCAGTATGGGGTTTCTCCTGGTCACCTTACTGGACGGACCCATTTATGTTTGAATTGGAACACCATGAAAATATTGGATGGTGATGGGATTCTAATATCACACGAATCCTGATTCGGTATGGTTCTTGTTAGCATATGCATTATATTTTATTTTTAAGTGTTCTTCTTGTAGGATCGTTGCAATGTATTACCCCATTGGGAAAACGGTAGTAGACCTGAATATAGGTAAAAATTTGTTTATCGACTTGATGATGTGTGTGATTGACTTGATTTATTTCCATTGGCATTATACTTTTTGATATGCACCCGAACGAAATGTGTGACCCTCTTCCAGTAGACTGGATCCATTGGGTTTATTTTATTAATCGATTTATGTGGTAAATCATGGAAGTGATTGGATCTAATCCATTTTGTTTTTCCTCTGCACAGTTCATGCTCAGATCTAGATCTGAAGGGTAATCACATTTTTCCTCTTCTTTTATTGTGTTTATACTTAGATTTGGTAGGTGATCACATTTTTCCTTTTCATTTTCCTAGGAAGTCAACCCTTTCATATTGATTATGTTGAGACCTTGTTGGGTGGATATTTGGGATTTGGTAAAGATAATCCTTGTCGCTAAGTTGTGTAGATTTTTAGATCTAAAATAAGGGTTATGAGTGATACCTAGTTGGTTGCGAGAAATATAATCCCTCGTTTGTTGTCTGTTTGTTTGAATCTGATGTTTTTGTTTTCCCATGAAAGCGATCCCATACATGAAAGATATTTCCCACAGTGGAAAGTAACCGTGAAACAGATGTATGCAAGTATGTGTATAAGCTTTTATGACTAGCGTTGAGTTAAACAAATATCCATGCATTAAGGTGATCTCTTTTTATGAGAGTTGACGAGGTTTGGATTTTTTTCCTTATAATATTAAGAGCAATCCAATCCACTAAGAATTACTTTATTTTCCTTTACTATTAAAGATATATTATCTTTATGAACTCGCCATGGTAAATTAGTAAGGTAATATGAATGTATGAGATATTGTGTGTGATGATTGTCCTTTATTATTAAAGATATACTATCTTTATGAAATGGTCATGATAAGGTAGTAAAGTAACATGAATGTATGATATATCATAAATAAAGGGTGGTGTGTGATATTATGTAAGGGTATAAGAAAAGTAAAAGAGGTAATGAGAATAAATGTGGTTATATTAATATATATGCATAAAAGGGTTATATTTATGAAATTATTATGTAAGTGTGGTGATGGATTGTGTTACATTAACCACCCCTTTTTATTTAAGGAAAACCATATTTTATGGCATTAGGTATCGATTTATTGATAGTTGTGACTTAAACTTACTAATGAAAAACTAATATTTTCTGGTTATCTGGGTTGCGAGTTGATAATATAAAGGTTCTCTCTCATTATATGAGAACCAAATAATGACAAGGTGAAAGGGATAACCCATCAGATATGATGTAGTTTGTAAACCTTCATATGTTGATTTATAAAGAAAGAAGTTGACTAATTTTGGTGGACATAACGCCAAGGTTAGGGTGAACCACATATATTGGTGTTTCTCTGGTTTTCGTGTGTAAATGTTCATTTTACTTGTATTGTATGGTTTTGCATACTTCTCATTTATTGCTGCAACCTTGTCAATTGATTAAATATTGTAGAATGATAGTTCAGTAAAATTATTTGTATAGTAACGATTTCTGATTTGCACACTAGTATTGCTTAAAGACACTATGAAGATGAAATTCTTGTGGATTACACCTCTTAAGGGCATGATAAATAATTTATTGGAGTTAAATTAAGATACGGTCTCCAAAAACAAACATTATATTGTTGATTATTACAAATTGAATAAAAGTATACCTCTTATGATTTCTTTAGTTAGAGATAATAATGAAGATTCCTCAATTACCACACCTTCGCTTAAATGGGACGATAATGATATAACTCTACACCTTTGACAATAGACACACCATGGTTAAAGGTTTTGAAATAGCTAATTGTAAATCACTTAGAGGCACATAGTGTAAGAGTTCAGTTCAATACTTATTTGAAAAGTGATAAATGGGTACTTGTAAAAATGTAATTTGAGACTCAATATAAGAATTCCTCTATTGAAAGGAAAACATGTGCTTTTAAACATACAATGATTCACGTGTATGGTTCAATGGAGAACTCTTGTTTCATTGTAATTCACATGGGCAAAAATATCATATTACAAGTGAGGATTTCAAGGCAAGACTAAGCTTTATTAAGGAATTATATTAAAATAATAGCTTATGTAACTGTATCAAAGATATAAGTTCTTTTTAATAGGAATTTTTGGATGTTACATGTATGATATGATTGACAGCCCAATGATGTGATGATGGTTATACTTCTGATCTTATGTGGTAAATAAGGGTTGGAATTATTGAATAAGGTCCTGACCTAATGTTATAAGCACACATTAACATTTATTTTCTAAATATTTTGCAATGAACGATGTTAACATAATTGATTCATGACGTTTCAGTGAACGGTTCACAATATGTTTTAGTTTGTACCTTCCCATTGCATTATATTTTAATTGTGGATATACTTAGTCTTTCAAAAAGAATACAAAATTTTCTTGTTGACATGGAGGTATTACAATGGATATAATGGAAAATAAATTGATAAACTTTTCCAAAGCCTGAAATGAAAAAGAAACAAAAGCAATGAGAAAGATACAACTTTTCCAAAAATAGTTGTTCCTTATATTCATGGCACGACAAACAAAATCGCTAATGTGATAAGCAAGAAAAACATAAGGGTGACATTTTCCCCTCCAAACTCATTAAGAACTATGCTCGGCAAATCCGAACATCCTATTGATCTAAACCGCCACAAAGATGTCTACAACACAATTTGCTCCTCTAGTGAGGCCTAAATAGGTGAGACTAGAAGGTCAATCACAACTAGGTTAAAAGAAATTAAAACTAATTTTTTTAAATGAATATAAAATAAAAACAAGAA
Organism: Pseudotsuga menziesii; assembly: GCA_001517045.1. Lineage (NCBI taxonomy): Eukaryota > Viridiplantae > Streptophyta > Pinopsida > Pinales > Pinaceae > Pseudotsuga > Pseudotsuga menziesii. Next base: position 8,953 of record LPNX011101237.1, read on the forward strand.
CCTTCCAATTTTTCTTTTGCAATTTTTTAAATTGATTTAAAAAAAACATTTTATGCATAAAAACAATTTGATCCACAAGAGTTTCAATTCCCACCTCATAGTTGGGGGGTGATGGCAATACTTGCTGGGTCATTGGTGCCTAGAAATTTGGTGTGCATCCGCGAGACTCTTCTTCTTGGTTAAGGGTTTTAATAATGATCCCGGATGAGATAGGCCACATGCGATTCATTACATGGTTTTTCTATGGGTTTAAAATCTCGACTAAGCTTTTATATTCGATCAAGTCATTGAGCTTGATCAAACCATTTATCAATAGTGTAGAAGCCTCATCTTATGTCAATTTTGAATTTTTTGTGGAGCACCTCAATTGAGATTTAAATCTCGATAGAGCTTCTACTCTTCATGGTTGGGAATAGGAGGTAAAATCCACCTGTATTTTTATAAATATTTGTAATTCCACACAATGGATCAATTGAGGTTTTACTTAACCCTCCATTGAGCTATGTATTTCGATCGAGGGTTTAATAAACCCTCAATCGATCCAAAGTATATACATTGATCGATCACTTTATTAATCCCTTGATGATCTTTAAAAGCTTGATCAATATCATTTTTCCATCTTCATGCCTCCCCTTGCTAAAAGGTGTTGCCAATATTCATGGGAACACCCTATACAAAATGACATCGTCTATAATATTAAAATACATACCCTTTTTTCTTCCATGCAATTTCATCTTGTTTCTAGTATTCTCCTTTAATAACCATCATCCCAATTGGAAAATGAATGCCGTCAGAGTCCATTTATGAGACATTCATAGGTCTTCTTTCCCTCCAACCAATGTGTCATCTAGTAGTCATTGTCCCTAGGGGTAACCACTACATAAATATTTTGTACAAAGATATAAGGTAACAACATGTGAGTCCACTAAATAAATGAAGCATACAACATTTTTGATAGTTAATAAGAATACATAAAATGTTAACCAGACTTAGTTGTATGATATTTGAGATGTGATCGTAATTTGGTCCGATTCTTGATCAATTCTCTTCAAGCGAGGATAACTGCAAATGCATACGTTGATTGATGGGAATAGAAACATAATCATAGCAATCAACCCATCTCGTGGAATCATAATCTTTCAATTCATCGGTATTTCAT
>LPNX011101255.1:0-20825 GCA_001517045.1 Pseudotsuga menziesii
TGTTTATCAGCTTTGTGCTTTCGTGTGTAATTTTCATATCTTGTCATCTTCAATTGTTTATAGTTAAAATATTCGAACTCCTAAGTAACTGATTCAGTTAAAACATCACCACACTAAGTAATCATCCTTAGTAACTTAATAGGGTCTACCCCCCTTGGCTCCGTTAGGCGTTGAGCCTAAACGGAGGAGTCAAGAACAAGGTGACAGCCTTGACTCGAGACTTGCCCCCAAGGACACACCGAGTGGCTTGAAGATTTCTGCCATGTGATCCAGGTGTGTGAAAAGGAGGAAACAGTGCATTTTGTTATGAGTTTCCTCATTTCGTGGATGGAAAGTAGCCATTTCAAGTCATCAACGAATTATTGGATCTGATAGCGAATTTATTCTAGAGCTATCTTTATGTATGAGTCAATTAAATTATTTGGGAATTGGTTTTGATTCTTATTTTGTATAATAGGAGTTGCCAATAATTGCAATGGGGTTAATGGATGATAAATTGAAAGAGATAAAGAAGTCAAGGTTAATTTCCAAACTATTTTTCCAACACCGTGGAAACTCTTTTCTGGAGTTACTGAAATAGTGTGTCACCTTCTATTCATAAGTATAATCTAAATTGTTTTTTAAGTTTCAACAACAAAAATCTTATTAGACCAAAATGATAGAAGACGTGATGGCCAAGTTCCAAACCTTGTAGCAGGTTATCCAACAACCACAAGGCCACATTCAAGAGGCTTTGATTTCTTTTAAATTTCCTTCTTATTATTTTATGTCTTCAAAATTTTTAAAGATTACAATTGATATATCCTTTAATTTGTTGGCTTCCATTAAATTGGTTTGTTTATTATATCTATGCACTGAATTGCTAAGTTCTTTCAATAATTATTTAAGTGTAGTTGATTGTATAGTGTGTTGTAAGTAAGATTTTAGAATTAGTTCTTAATCTTGTTGTTTCATATATGATTTTTTTCATTCAACTTGATATAATTTTGAATTTACCATGCTCTCAATTTAGATAGATTTGAATAGATTAAATTTCTTTGTTCTTGTAGATTATTTTACATTGTATTTAGATTATAAAATTGTATTTACATTAAGATCATGTATTAGGAAATTAAACTTAAACTGAAAATCCATCTGTGGCAATGGGGCCTACATTCCCATCAGAAGTAGCCAGTCCAAACAACCGAGGGTCAATTTTGTATCTTTGGATCAGATTACTTCTATTAAGTTGATGACAGGTCAATTCTTCCAGTCAATGAACAAAAAAGGTGGAGAACTTGATGGAATAAAATTTGAGCAAACTAGTTGCAAAAACAGGGCCTCGACTTTCATTAAAAAATGCTTTGCGTGTAATTTTGGGGATTGGTGAAAGCAAAATTCTTGTAAATGAACCTTCCCATCTTTGATGAGCTCACCTCTATGAATCCAACGCAACTCGTAGAATTCAATTTCAAGTCTCAGAAGTGTCAAAACGCCTCTTATGATTTCCCAGCAAACCCAGTTGTTAGGTCGTGCCGCTTAGAAATTTAACCCCATCGAAGAAACTTTTCCATGTGACTAATTTCAATATCCATGCTTGAGTTGAAGTGCCATTGCACCGAAGAGGTTGTTGAGACTAACTCAAACCTTGATAGCATTCTTCATCTTAAGCATTGATCTATCGATTCTACTCGTAATGATTAAACTACTAGGCGTCGATTTTTTGAGAATGAGAATACCCCAACACCCACCCTTATGAACATTTTAAACTTCCGAAACGCTTTAGATTTAAGAACGATGAAAAATAAATAAAGAAATAAAATTATAAAATATAAAAGGAAAAAGAGTAATAAAATAAGGAGACGTCTAAATATTCGACGATTTGGCTCAGATGGGGGCTTTTCCTCGAAATCCAACAACTTTTATTTTGCGAAATCTAAATATAACTTTGTTGCACCGAGAGGCGCTCTACAGCCCAGTATGGGGGAGATCTTGTAATGTTACGTAACGTTACTTTTATAAATAAAAAATAATTTTTTTAATTACAGGCCAAAATAAATGTCAGCCAGAAAAACAATCTAGTATGGGGGAGATTTTGTAATCTTCCTACCTAACAAAACACTAAAAAGTACAAATTTAATTATGCGTAAAAAAAATGTGGGTTAGGAAAAAAACACATATGGGGGAGATGTTGTAATGTTCCTACTTAACAAAATAATAAAAAATAACAAATTGAATTATCCGCAAAAAAATGTTGGCCTTGCACATGGTTTTAAAACCATGTGCAAGGCCTTTTAAACAACACATGGTTTTACTATACATGGTTTAGGAGGGCCTTGCACATGGTTTTAAAACCATGTGCAAGGCCTCTAAACAACCCATGGTTTTATTGTACATGGTTTAGGAGGGCCTTACGAATGGTTTTAAGACCATGTGCAAGGCCTCCTAAACAACCCATCGTTGTAGGAGGGCCTTGCATATGGTTTTAAAACCATGTATGAGGAAATGTTGTAATGTTCGCTCCTAACAAAATAAAAAATAATAATAAATATTATATGTCGGCATAAATAATATTATATGTTAATAATAAAAATATTATATGTGGAACTTAAATAAAAAAGATGTGTCTTTTGGTTTAAATCAAATCAATGGATACCTAAGAAGAGGTTTGCACCTCGAGAGATTTGATCCCTCTCGACGCTTAATAGAACCTAGGATTTGGATCTACACTGGTTTTAATCATGATTTTGATGATAGAGATGGATTCAATGTCATCAAAACCCCTTAGGGTACGCAAAATTTCAGAGTTCAAGAGTTGTAAGGAGGAATTTTAAAAATTTATGCCGGAATTTTTCAAAATCGTGCCAAAAAAATCAAATATTTCCGTTCAAAATTGTCGAACATTTAGACTACGCGATAAAAAATAATCAATAATGTATTACCATACATGGATGTGTATTAGTGAAATGAGAACATTTAAAAAAAAACATAAACCTCTTAATGTGTGGATTTATAAACACATGAAGTGGAGTGATAAGTTAGGATAGCACATGATGTGGCGAAGTGGAGGTGGGTAGGGTTGCTCATTGGCCCGTTGTGACAAGGATTCAATGGTAGGGTACCCCTGAGATGGAGGCTCACCATGGTGGAGTTCGAGGCATCTTCGTCCTTACTGAATCGCAAGTTACTAATATATTTGTCTTTTGGATATACTCTTGAAAAGTTATTGTTTCTGTATTTAAACAAAAAAAAAACTTTATTGTTATATAAAACAACTTATTTCTTAAACCTTGGTTTAATCATTATGAAAACCCAACACAACTTTTTATGGTCTGAAACGATCGAGGAGAACATTAGTTTCATGTTGATATGGGTCAGAGAGAACATGACTTTCACGTCGATGAGTGTCGTCCATAAAATCAAGTTCACGCTACGAAAAAAGGAGTATTATGCATATTCATGAGGTAGGTTTGACGTAGATTGAAAAAAGGTGATGTTTTGTTAAAGGAAAGATTACATCAAGGTAAAGTGGGGGCAAGGATTCCAACATGATGACCCCCACATACTATACTTTTAAGCATAATAAAGTTTAAATAAGCGTGGATAAGGTGGGGTATAATTAGAGATTAGTTTAATAAAAGGGAGGGGTATAGGAGTTAAAGAGGATAGCTAAGAGCTAGGTTTGGATGATATTATTCCCTCTCGTGCAGGGAATCACGTAATCACTTGAGTTTTGGTATCGATGATATTAAATCCAGTTTTTTATGATATAGTTTCACCCCTAAATCAAATGATTTTATAATGTTTGTGGTCTCTACCCTTTTATTATTCCCTGTAAGTAGGGATTATTGGAATCGATTGGGTTTTGAACTTTGTACAAAGTAAAACAAGATTTTTAATGTTATGATTTTGAAGGGGTTGTCCTAAGTTTTAATGCTGCATCGTCTTATTGTGGATTTTATTTTTCATTTTTCCTAGCCGGACAACACATCAATATCTTTTAGTGTAGTCAATGGAGTGTAGTTGCTGTAGATGCAATGCATGCTGGGAGCATGGAAATGTGCTAAGAAGTTTATCATTACTGCAGCCATCTCAGATTTATCCTGTATATATTGTTTTTTCCTCAGCTTTCTCCTAGCCATTGTAGTTCCAGAAGCGGATTCACCAAATAAGCTTGATAGAAGCACACCATTGTAGTTGCAGAAATTCAGAATCTACATACTTTTGAATAATTCCTTCCATTCCCGGATTTTCTGCAATGGTATTCAATTCTCAAATTGCAGTTATTGTGTAATATTGATTATATCCCTTATACCAATTTATCCTGTTGTTGTTCTTGTATATTGTGTGCAGTTCGTCGAACAATCCATAAAAGATTTTGTTTATAAATCCTTCTGGTTATTTTCCATTACACATCCCTTCCATTGGGTTGGGTTGTTATCAGATTTAGTGAATTAATGAATTGTGTCCAGAATCAATACATATTATTAAAGGGCTTCAATCTAGTATTCATTTTCAAGAGAAAACCCTCGTACATACCCTGATATAAATTCCTGTTGTGCTGATTATTTTGTGCATACTCATATAGGGTTCCTGTTGGGTTTACTTAAGCCATCATGGAAGCCAGTGAGGACGTTTCTGGCATGTTTATTTCTTCTTGTTTTTGTTTGTACTTCCCGATTTGCAATGAAAGGTGGGATTTGAACCGAGTCTAAATCTAGCACTTAAACGACTAGGCCAAGCCAAATTATCATATGGAAATATACTGCAAAGGAATAAATACTCATAAAACATTAGAAGGAAGAAATAAATGTCCAAAAACATTTATTTCCGGATCAAATTGGTTAAATTTCAAATTACATGTATAAGCCAAAACATTCCATAGAAATTTCCCTAAACTTAAAAACTTTTAAACATTTCATATAGATTTCCCAAGACAACTATTTACCAACATATGTTATAGGCGCTACCTTATATGTTACCGGCATACATTTTTAGGTAAATTTCACTTTCACAGCTTAGATTAGGATAAAAGAGTGGCCCCAAGAATGATGCCAACGATCACAAAATTGAGCATGAAGAGCTGCAGATCCATGACCAACAACAGATTCGGTAAACAACCAGCAGAAACATGAAATTGTATTGACAGAATCCCAAAGTGGAAGCGAAATTGCATCGATCTCCCAACTGCGTGAAAAATTAATGTCCCCATTGCTTTCTCAGCCGAAAAAGTGATCTCTTAACAATATGGCTAGGCATGGTACGTATCAGCACAATAATTTGACAACCGGTTTTGGACTGCCTCTATCTCCGGGACTAATATGCATCTTCAAAATAGGTCCCAAGGAAAACACTTGGAACAACAACCTGTCAACTGGAGCGATCCAAATAACGCTATTTAAGACTACTAAATGCATTTAAGACTATTAAAACGTACCCGAGTTTTAAAACTCTGAATAACCAAGCATTGTTATCCAATGGCGTGTCAATATTGAATCCAAGTTAAGCGATCATCTTAAACCTGGCAGACCTTCCCACCGCCACTCTGCTAGAAAACTTGGCATGGTAACCTTTCGCTCCCCCAATGCAATTATAAAAAACGGTGGGATTTTAATAATTGACCTTTCTATAGTTTGCTCGCCCACAACAAATTTCCTCCGTTGGATTAGAATATTTTTGAAGTTACATGTCAAAGTGGTGAATCCCAGTTTCCCAACCTTAATCACTGATTAAAAGGCCGCAATCACTCTTTGGCACAATTTTCATTCTAGTCTCCTGTCGACGACTAACTCATCTGCGTCGTGTCATACGTGCATCTGCTCAATGGGAGCCTCCCTTAGGCCTTAATTGCAAAACCCAGGGACCTAAAGTATATTTTGATATGTAGTCACTGAAAGTTTCTTCCTCCTCATTAATCCCATGTAGTTCAAAAAACAACACTAGCCTCTACAGGTTTAAATTAAGTACGAGATAAGATTTAATTAAACAGTGTCTAAGCGAAGCAATTTAAAGAAAATTCGTGTTTTTATTTTGAGTGTGTGCACTATGAGGGCATGGTATGGTTTTTCTTGCTATTTTCATTGCGAACACTTCCATTATGATAGCAAACAACCACAATTTAAAATGTATAAAGATTTTCTATCTTATGACATTCCAAGGGTTCGCAGATTTAGGATATCGAACAGGAACAGGGACTTCTAAATTATTAAAGTTGTTTTGTAGGAATTTCCACGTGCATGGAAAGTTACTTGCAAAGTGTCGTCCGGAAGTTTGCTTGTGCCACCTAGTAGAATGTTTCTTCTGAACCATTCCATTTTCAGGGCCCCTGCGCTGGGAACTTCACTTTTAAGGTATTAGCGACGAAGGGAAAATAGTCGCTTTAGATAAGGATTTCTGGGAACTTCACTTTTATTTCTACAAGATTGCAGGTTGATGGAGAGTTAATGGCGCCTAAGCATCCATCAAGATGGACCGGATGAAAAGTATGGCTGGAATTTAAGCAACTTAACAATTTTCTCTTACAGGAGGAGGCATGATTTTTGGAGGAGGAGACAATTGGTGGCGACTGTCATGCAGGATGATCAATCATAGGGTAAACAACCAAACATTTTCTTTTTAATCTTTCAATGTAGTAAATTTCAAGTATGGGGAGGAGACTAAACTCTTTATCTGTTTATATACTTAAAACTCATGAAAAGCTTTAAAGATTACTCTAAAGCAACCTAAAATTCATGTGATACTTGAAAGCTTACTGTAAATCGACCCAAAACGCATGTAATGCTTTAAAGACAACTGTAAAGAACCAAAAGTTCGTGAAATGCTTTAAAGATTTCTTTCAAGTAACAAAAAAATCATGTGTTTCTTTAAAGATTCCCTTAACTCCCTAAATCTTTCTTTAATCAATTCGACTAACATGTTCGTTTTGTTGTTCCTCGCTTCAGGGAATATGTGGATTGTCGCCAATAGTAAGCAACCATCAATTGAACGTCTTTAAACGATTTTTTCTCCGTTTTAAAAGAAACAAGTTTTGATAAAGTAGTTGCATGATTTCTGGCTATTGTAGGCCATTCAATTTGAAGCGAACTCTGAGGTAACAGTCACAGGATTGACAATTGTGGGCATCCCTCACTTTCATTTGCATTTCCTTCAATTGGAAAATGTCAGGGCACTTTCTATTAATGTTGTGGCCCCCAAAGCCAGTCCGAATACGGATGTGATTCCTTCTCCAAATGTTCTAATAAGCGACTCTGCTATCGGTTCAGGTATTATATTGAGTTTCCCCATCCCTCCTCTAACAAGTTGCTTATTGCATTAAAAGATTTAAGAATTCTCTGTACTAATCAGTAAGTGAAGGTCATATGTTAAAATCTTGTTTAATTATTTCTTTAAGGTACAGTTTAAAAAGTAAACATACTCTTGCCGTTACATAACACAGATTTGTTGTTGTGTTTAAAATTAAAGGGATTTCACAGCTACATTAAAGCAACCGCAACAATGCAATGCATGTTCAATCAATCCAAGGTTAGAGAAACTCCAAGACTAATTATTCAACCTCTCATTGGAGAACACTGGCAGCATTATTCTAGGAATACAAAGACAATCCATTGAAATCTTGTTTTGGCCATGGTATTGGTGGGAAATTATTCTGCTAGTGGAATAGTAGCAAGCAACCGTTTCATAAAATGTTCACACCACGAATGTAATGATTCAATAGGAGTATTCCCTAAGAATATTATTATTTAAGTTGTATTACAAATGCTATGAAGGGATAAAACAATCCAAATGCGGAGGCTCTAAATCAATGCAAATGATATGATAATTGATAAATAAATAAAACATGTGTGAAAGATATTAAGAACTTTTTTATTTTACCATAATACCAAAAAAATGGAACTCAAATTTATATTTCAAAATCTAAACTTGCTTACAAATCTTGAATTAAAACCCACGTTTATATTTCAAAATCTGAACTTCCTTTAATTGCTCAGAAATCTTGAACATAATTAGTATGTTGTATGGAGATGTATGAGGTATAAATCAATATTCTTTTGGTTATTTATTGACCGAGTATTGATTTATAAGAGAAAAATTGAAAGAAAAAACTAACTTTTAATAATTTAGAAAAATATATAATTTAGAAAAGCTATGAGTCTTTTCTACATTCTCTAAGATTTAAGAGGCCAACTTCTTATTGTTCTAAACAACTTTTTGTTTTGTATTATGACAAGTTTGTTATTGTTAGCCCTAAAAACCTGCTCCTTCACTCAGATCTTGCTCGCCCCGAGTGGCCACTTGCTCTCTTGAACAGACAAAATTCACCACCTACTCACCCTTGTTGTCTTGCATCTGTCTTTGCCATGCAAAGCACGTTCTAAGTCCTATTTCATGTGGACGAGTAATGGGTATTCAGCTGCAAAACAAGAACGTGAAAAGAAAACGCATGCTCCGAAACCTTTCATGTCCATTCGATACGACGAAAATAGCGGATTCAATGCACACATTCTGAATCCTCAGTATTTGAAATGGCAATTTTCAGTTATTTCGCATTTGAAATTATCCAAATTTGGTTGATTCAACCTCTCCAAATTTGAGCAAATCAGTGATATATTTTAGGTATACACACTTCCATTCAGAGGCTCAACAAAATTTCAAAAAACATTTATTAATGAAAATAGGAACAACTTCTTTAAGAGCAACATCATAGTTAGGTTTAAACATTCAGCATTAATTAGTGTTCTTGGTTTATAATTAGCAGAGTGTTAAATTTCCTGACAAATCAATTTTTATCACCTTACCTGTTTGCTTATGTTGAAGTGTATACTTATGAGCCTACGAAGTACTATTTTCTTTGAAACTATGACAAATCAACACGAGGACAATTAAAAGTTGAGTTAGTAGCAAGCTTTCAATGAAAACATTCATTGTGTGCAATAAAAAATCAATATGACAAATCAACACGAGGACAATTAGAAGTTGAGTTAGTAGCAAGCTTTCAATGAAAACATTCATTGTGTGCAATAAAAAATCAAATGCTTTTCTCTTTTGTTGTTTCACATGAGTCTATTGTTAAGAGAAGTTGGCTATCCCTAACATCAGTTATCAAGAAAACTAAGAAGATGACCATAATTTCTTTTGCAAATATTTAATTGATAATTCCCGAACCCAAACCATAAAAAAAACATCTAGCTTCAACAACTTTTCTGAATGGATGATATGGGTTCCAATCACATTCATAATGGCGGCTTGTCGAATGGATGATATAGGTTCGCATTCATAATGGCGGTTTCCATTCCAGTACAAATTTCATTCTTCAAACTAAAGTTAATTTATAATATATTTATAAATTCAATTGCAAGCTTAGTTCAATTTGCAGGAAAGCTTTACTACTCATCCACCTTTGTTATGGAGATTTTTTTTTTTTCTATGGGATTTGACACCCTAACAAACCTACTCACACCTAACAACTTTGCAATCATAGAACCTGCAATTTATGCCTTTCAAACTAAAGTTAATTTATAACATATTTATAAATTCAATTGCAAGCTTAGTTCAATTTGCAGGAAAGCTTTACTACTCATCCACCTTGTTATGGAGTTTTTTTTTTGCTTTGGGATTTGACACCCTAACCAACCTGCTGACACCTAACAACTTTGCAATCATAGAACCTGCAATTTATGCCTTGCATGCACACTGCGTGGCATCATTCTGCCACAAGTATAACTACATGGTATTCGTGTGATCTATCCAAGCAAACAAAGCTTTAAAGTGTATAAATAGAATGAGGTATAACTATGTATTGAACACTTCCTAACTGTGTATTGAATTGTTTGTTTGTAGGTTCTATTTTCAGTGCTCTGATGTTTGCAGATTCTATATTCAATGTTCAGATAGCAACTGTGATGTTCGTGTGCTCTATTATATTGGAAATCCTGAGATAACTCATCTGCTATCCAATCTACTGGTTCATGGTGATACTTCTATTTGTTGTAAATGTTTTTATACATTCAATTGCGAGCCAAGCTTTTGCTTGCCCGAACTGTACTAATCAGGCTCTTCAATTTCATGAATAATCAAACAATGGCGACGGGGCTTAGCTGTTGCCTCTTTAATCAATGCGAGAGATTGCAACTGCAGTAAGTGATTGCTTCATTGATCTTTAATTGGCATTGCAAATATCATAACTCTAGTCTATCGACAGGGTCTATGAACCGAAATACTTACAGGTTAACTTGTGTCATTCTCGTATTTTTCTTTGTTCATTTTGGTTAAAAACAAGGTGGTTGATGCTCACGATTCCATCTGTCACTTTCCTTAGGGTTACTTCTATGCATGGGTTTGTGATCGATTCCACGAGTCGCATGCATGGGTTTGTGATCATTCCATTGTGCCCATAATCTTGGTCCTAGTTTGAGGGAGAATCAGTAAGTTAATATTTTGATCGTGGTTGCTTAGTCTTGAGTTCGACTTCCTTATGCGAGTTATGTAATTTTATATACAATACAGAGTTTGGATTAAGGGTTTAATTTTATATTTAATTTTTGAAATAAGGGTTTTGACTTTATTAATGTATGGGTAATGAACCCACTGATTTTATACTCATTCAACCTCCCGTATAAAACTATTGTATTCAATAAATGCTACATCTACCATATTTTCTGAACAAACTGTGGACACATCAGCGCTAATCTAAACATTAAAGTTGTGGACACATCCCAAACAAACAGAATCAGATTCATTCCATCCATTTGCATTTGGATTGAGTTGATCCATGCCTTGCCTATCGTATAAAATATTTTTCTCCCTTGCTTTCTTGCAGAGCAACTGTTGAAAGAAAGAAATCAAATTTATTTTGAGGTCAATCAGATCCTTCCTTGTTCTTCTATGATTAATAATAATATGTCTACTTCTTCTCATGTTTATTCTTCTAACATCGAGGGGAATTCACCTGTGCCTTATCTTCTCGGGAATGAAAGTACTAATGCATATTGATTTGCATAGCAAGGAAACTTGGACGGTATGGATTTATTATAAGCAATTAGCTCTAATTCATTAAAGATAAACTATACAATGGCTAGTTCTGCTAGTTCCTACATTAAAGCGTTTTTAGATTATAAGTTCAACATAGTTACACTTCAATCATAGAGTATGTGTTAAACATAGTTACATGATACTTATTTTTAAAAGAAACAACAAGGAAGAAAAATAATTGGCATGGCTTTATTTTATCCAAAGAATTCTATCAATTATTAATTGGAGTCCACGGATTCCAAACAACGGGTCGGTTGTGTTAATTGACTCATCGTAAATTGGGTTAACTTGGAAGGAAGGTATTGGGTCGTGTTGCTGCCGCAACTGTTCTTCCCAAATTTATTGTTATTTAAATTCTGGGCCCCTCCTCATCATCTTTGCTTGGTTTGATCGTTAAATTCTTGAGCCTCTTGGGCGTATCTTATTTTCGTTTTCACTTTGAATATGGATGTCAGCCGGTTTATGTATGCCTTGTTCAGTTTCGGTTTGAGTCGTGGATGTCTGGTTTACTGGTCGATAAAAGAAAGGGGGAAAATCGTTGTTCTTCAGAGTGGCCTTTTCGGAGAAATAACGAACCTAGCTGTGCCTGATCCTCAAAACTGTTTGAGTACTTGTTTTTTCTTGTGATCGGGCCTCTTTTTAATGTCAGATCAGAAGCTGTGAGTTTCTTTTCCGCCGTCGTTGTGGCTCTCAGATCACTTTAGCGTCCGACTCTCCAAGTTCTCCGACATCCGATTCGTGTTAAACCTTAAACCGCTTACCCGTAGCCATGACTCGTCCGCCGTTGCGGCTGGGAGATTCTTTTAACTTCCGATGTTAAAGTCGCCCGACGTCCAATTATTTCTCCCGCCCGCTTCGCGTATCTCCGAGCTCTCTTGCCCGCCGTTGCGGCTCTGAAAGTCTTCCGGCCTCCGAAGCTTAAAACCGTCCGATGGCCGATTTAAAGCCCCTCTTGCTTGCGTTTTGCTGGCCCACGACTTAAGCCTCGCCCGCCATTGCGGCTAGAAGAACCTTTTGGTCTCCGAGCTTACTTCCTTCCGACTGCCGATTCATTAGTTTCCCGCCCAAAGCCCAATCGATTTTCTTCTTCGAACAAGAGACGAACCCGACCATTTTCTTGTGGAATTGTCATTCAATTGTTAGAATCTAATGCTTTGTTTGCAACGCCTTTGAAACAAATGATGCTTGTCGATTGACTGCAGAGAGTCTCGAGGAGACCAGTCAACCTACCATGGTGTGAAGAAAGACGGACCGTCTGGCAGAGGTATAACTGAAGCTCAGGGAATCGTCGTGGAGAGCCATGGCCGTAGAAGACAAAATCCGGAATAATGAATACGCAGAAACGGATCAGTTACCAAGTGGTTCATGATTGCATGCACACAAAAGATCGGAATGTGAAGCGTTCGAGAAGCTGAAAGGTCATGCATCTGGGGGGAAAACGAAACACTCTGTAGGGGTAGTTAAATATGGAAAAGGGGAACTGAGAAAGGGCTTTTTCCCTGGAAAATTTTGTAAATGTTTGCTTGTAAGAGGAACTACTTCGTTTTGCAAAGGAAACTGCAATTTTGCCTGTCGGAGAGAGTGAAAAGTGGGATGTATCAATGTAACTCAATGAATAATGTTGAAGAGGAACTCTTTCGTTTTCAGCTGTGTTTTATTTACTGTAAGAGTATTTAATGTTCTGAACCTATGTTCTTGTTAAATGTTCTTCAGTAGTTTCTGGGATACTTTTCACTGTGAGTAATAGATGTTGTTATAAAATGATCGGCTATCTGGTTATTTAAATATCTGTAAGCGTTCATGTGTCTTGAAAGAAGTACCAGCTATCTGTGATTCTTCATAATGCATGTGCAAGAATGGATTGCTCACCCATAATGATAACTTTGCTCCCTAGGGATAGATTAGATAGTTAGTTTATTTTTTATTGTATCTGATTTGGTTGCTTCCGAGCATAAGACGAGAGGTAAGAACCTGCGCATCACATTGTGACCGCTCCCTGCATCTTGATCGCCCTGCATTTAGTTAGGCACTTGCATTTCATTTCTTAAAGTCAAAAAACACAAAAACTCGGTGGGCCGGGCCGCAACCGGTAAAGCCTTTGCTTTGTTTCTTGACCTACGGTAGCCGGACCGCAAACCGGACGGATTCCCTATTCCAAACGGTCAACGGGCTAGTTGGGAACGTTGATTGGGGAGAATCTCTTACTGTTGCCGCCTGCGAATTTCCAGGCCTCAACAGTTTTGGCGCTAGAAGGAGGGCCGCCAGTGCATGACTGGCCAAGGAAACCCGTTTTCCTGAGATTATTCCGCTGGTTACAGTTCTGAAAGTAGTGGACCGCGTAAACCAATTCCGGAAGAAGAAAACAGAGAACATCTATATGATGTTGGTAACAAAGTAGTTAACAACCTAAGAAGACACACCCGGGCATACATAAAGAAGCTTCGAGGGTTTCCAATTATCCCTGACTTTCCTAGAAGAGAATACAAGAAGAAAGACCGTCATATAGCAGAAGATTCATTGTTGGTTGGAGACTGGGAAGAGCTTGTAGAGACTGCTCTGTAGGAGGTTGCATTACCTTTGAACCAAGAAGGCCCAGGTACCCCTTACAGTTCTCCTGTTCACACCCCTGTGGGTTCACCTCCTCACTCTCCACCTCAACTCATGGTCGGCGTTAACGCAAATCAACCTCCACCTAATCCTCCAAACCCCCCACCTGCATGGAGAGCCAGATCACCTCTAAATCTGACACCGCCTTTGCATGACCTACCTCAAGCCTTCCAAAAGTTGTTGCCTAAATTTGACCCCAATGAGAAGATATTAGTAGATGACCATTTGCAGAGTTTCTATCTGGATATAGAAGGATTAAGGGCAGGAGAACATGAAGATGTGGTTTGTAGATTATTCCCTCATACCCTCAAAGGAGCTGCGGCCTCATGGTATTTTGGATTGCCCGCTAACTCTATCCCAAATTGGGATACCTTCGAGAGAATATTCAAAAGTAAGTATGCAGTCCAAAAGACTCACGATGCCCTTATGAAAGGACTGTGTGCGCTGAAGAAAGAGAAAAAATAAAAAGTGCACAGCTTCACACAAAGGTTTGCGGCATATCTGAAAAATTTCTCCGAAACAGATAAGCCTTCAGACAAAGTACTAATTGAATACTATACTTCAGCTTTGGGTCCTGATTTGGCCATGTTTGCAAAGGGTAGGGCCAAGCCTACTTTGACAGAGACCTATGAAGAAGCAGAGGTGGTGGAAGCGGAAAGAGAAAGTATTGAAGACTATCCAGAACAATCAGGAGAAAGAGGCGCAGGAAGGAAGACCTTATTGTTCGCTAAGCCTAAGGAAGAAAAGTCGCCAGACCTGGATAATATGGCCAAAATGATGCAAAAGCTATCTAATAAGATCATAGACTTGGAGAAGGAAAAGGAAGCCCAAAAATTCTACAGGTCATATTATAAGAAAAGAGAGGAAAATAATCAGCCCCAATCTCCTCCTCAAAAAACTGCATCTATGAATCTGATGGATATAGGAATGGAAAATTTCCGTACCTTTCATCAACAACCTCATTCTGAAAGGAACTGTCCACAATGGATAAATTCAATGACGTTAGTTATGAATCAGATGTTGGATTCGAGATTAACAAAAGAAGAGGATGATGAAAGGAAAGAAAGTGCTGCTTCTACTTCTACAAAAGAACAGGAAGAAGAAACCATGGCATTATGGAGTACTGTCTCCTTACTCGATGCAAAAGAAGATATCACCCAAAAACACAAAGATGTCAGGGAGGCTAACGTAACAACTAGGAGTCAAGGGACGGTTAGCAATGACAGTATTTTACTCCCAAAGATCAGAAGGCTACAAAGGAATATCAGAAACAAATTTCAAGATAAATCTGTGGCTGATAAGACTCCGGAATTCACTATTACCAGCCAAGATCCTAAGCAGAACAGAATGATGCCTGAACTAAACAAAGAAAAGGTGAATGCTGATAAATCTCAGTCCATTAAACAGCAAATTGAATATGACGTAGTTGAAGATTTAAAGAAGATAAAAGCAAACGTCCCGCTGTTTGAAATGTGCAAAGTACCTCAACAAAAGGAAAGGTTGTTGAAAGCATTGGAAACATCAGAAGAGGAGCGGCCTGCTGACAATCAACCTCTGGACGAAGAAGAGATTGGAGAAGCTAGCACTGGAGGTAAGTCTAAAGCTAAACAGCCACCCTTCCTCCTGACGTTTGAAATTTTTAATCATAATGTTCACAATTGTCTAGTAGACTCAGGGGCGTCAATTAATGTCATGCCCGTATCAGTATGTAAGAAAATCAATGGGCAGCCTAAGCCAACCACGTGGAGGGTGGTGCAATTGGATAGGACAGACGTTAAGGTAATTGGTGAGATGGAAGATGTCCTAATCCGTCTGGCATCCGATGACAGAGTATGCCAAGTTATTAACATCGTGGTGGCTGATATACCAGACGCTTACGGCCTGGTCCTGAGCAGAGATTGGTCAGCTAAATTAAATGGATATTTTGCCTCAGATTGGTCGCATCTGTGGTTACCGTACAAAGGGAGTCCCAACCAGATTAAAATTTTAAGAGAACCTCACATGAAGTATAATGTTACTCAACTGAATGAGAAGAATGTACCAGTTGAATCTGTGCTGGGAAATTATTTTCTCGAACTGGAACAGGGAATTATCAAGCGGAAGAGGCCAGCGACACATCTGACACTCAGCCTGATCTCCTTCGATTTTCTCAGGCTGATGAAATTGACTGTAAAATAGTAGATTTAGCAGTAGGAATAGATTACCTTCAGTAGTTAGTGATTTTTGGACTTTATTTTTTGATGGCTCAAAGACATTAGAAGGGTCAGGGGTTGGCTGTGTCCTTATTGATCCACAAAAGAATAAACATTTCTTGTCATGTAGATTAGAGTTTGAATGTACTAACAATACAGCTGAATATGAAGCACTGGTGCAGGGACTCAAGAAAGCGATTGAGCTAAAGGTTAGTAATTTAAAAGTTTTTGGGGACTCAGAAATAGTCGTAAAGCAAATAAGAAATCAAATACATTGTGTTTCTCCTCACTTGAAAGCTTACCAAAATGAGGTATGGGATTTGCTCAAATGTTTTCAGGCATTCAACATTATTTCAATCCCAAGAATTAAAAACGCAGCAGCTGACTTATTGGCCACTTCGGCCGCTAGGCTTGTACCCTCAAATAATCGATGTACTGTTGAATTGCTTTTCAGGCCTTCAATACTGGATATGATCACCAATTTGCGGGTGTTCGACAATGACCAGCAAATCATAGAATGTTTAACAAACGATGAGGTATTCAAAGGAGCGATTATCGATGATGAAGAACACCAAGCAGAGATGAAATCTGACAATTTTGTCCCTAAAGGGGTCAGAACGTTAGAGAAAATGTTTGACTTGAATGAAAAATTCAGAAGACCCGCTAACGTAAAAACTCACAGCTCAACTCTACAGTTCGAGCTGATAAACTTAGGGACTAAGACAGATCCCAAGTTTGTGAACCTCGGCAAATGTTGTTCACCAACCGAAAGGGATAAGTTCGTCAGTTTGTTTAAACAGTACAAAGATGTCTTTTCCTGGACGTACCAAGATTTAAAAACATATGATACCAGCATCATCAAACACTCTGTTCCCATCAAGGCCAGAGTCAAGCCATATCAGCAGCCCTTGAGGAAAATGCATCCAAAGCTGGAGCCGTTGATTCAGAGTGAGGTAAAGAAATTACTAGATGCTAGAATCATCTTTAAAGTCAGGCACTCTGAGTGGGTATCGAACTTGGTACCAGTCAGAAAAAAGTCGGGAGAAATCAGACTGTGCATGGACTTCAGAAACCTAAACCGCGCCTCAAATAAAGACAACTATCCGGTGCCTCCCATGGAGCAATTGCTACAGATGGTCTCTGGCTCTGAGTTGTTTTCATTATTAGACGGTTTCTCTAGCTACAATCAAGTGCTAGTAGCCGAGGAAGATAGGTTAAAGACAACATTCAGGACTAAATGGGGAACTTTTGCCTATAGAAGGATGCCCTTTGGACTGATTAATGCTGGAGCGACTTTTCAGAGAGCTATGGACATAGCTTTCCGCAGATTGATTGGATGAAGTGTTGTAGTATATCTTGATGACATTACAATATTTTTGAAGAAAATGGGAGAACACACTTTTCACCTAAAACAAATTTTCGAACGCTGCCGGAAATATGGCATCTCCCTCAATCCTAAGAAGTGCGTATTTGCAGTCACAGAGGGCAAGTTGCTGGGACACATAGTCTCAAAGAGAGGTATATCTATAGACCCAGAAAGAATTAAGGCCATTGAACAAATCCCTATGCCACATAATAAAAAGGGAATGCAATCGTTTATGGGAACCATAAATTTTGTCAGAATATTTGTACCTGATTTCGCCCAGACTATTAAGCCACTGTAGCAGATGGTCAAGCAAAATACACAATTTAAGTGGACTGAAATTGAAAAGAATGCTTTCAGTAAAATCAATACTGCTGTTGCACATGCGCCTTCTCTGAAAATCCCAGACTTTGATAAAGATTTTATTATGTATACATTTGCATCCGACGATTCATTAGCAGCTGTGCTTACGCAAAAGGAAGATGGGGATGATGAATTCCCAGTCTCTTTTATGAGCACTGGGCTACAAGGAGCTGAATTAAACTACCCAGCCATTGATAAGCAGGCTTACGCAGTATTTAAGGCAGTGAAGCAATTCAGGCCTTACATATTAAAAAACCGAACCAAGGTAATAGTGCCTTACCCAGCGGTAAGATCCCTTCTCATACAGAAAGAATTAGGAGAAAGAAGGGGCAATTGGGTAACATCTCTTCAAGAATACGACCTTGAATTCAAGCCAGACTCTATAGTGAAGGGTCAAGGATTATGCAAATTAATGACTAGAGGCGGAAACAACGACGAACAAGCATGGGAAGATGAAGCCGAATTGCATGTGATGGATGTATGTCCTTTATTCATAGCTCCTGAGTCCTGGTATAGAGACCTTTTGCATTACTTGCAGTAAGGGCTGTTTCCAGAACATTGGAGTTCAAAACAAAGGAGAGCTCTACGTTTAAAATCAGCTTCCTACCAAATCGTAGAAGGAGTATTATTCAGAAAGAACTACAATGGAGTCCTCCTGAGATGCTTGGAGAAAGAGGATGCTGAGAAAGTAATGGCTGAATTACACGATGGTCCGGCTGGGGGACATTTTTCAGGCGATACTACAGCCCACAAAATCCTTAGAGCTGGTTACTATTGGCCTACGCTCTTCAAGGATGCACATGCACACGTCAGGAAATGCGATATTTGTCAAAGATGCGGTGGAAGACTGCCTAAAGCAGCAGCACCTCTAAATCCTGTGATGGTCATGGAACCATTTGAACAATGGGGGATGGACATTATTGGAGAAATAAAACCGAATTCTTCCTTGCTGCACAAGTACATTCTTACTGCTACTGATTATTTCACCCGCTGGGTCGAAGCTGTCCCACTGCGCAAGATAAACGAAGCCAAAGTCATCAACTTCCTACAAGATCATATCATGACCAGGTTTGGAGTTCCAATTTCGTTAGTTTTTGATAATGCTAAATACTTTTTGTCAATTAAATTGACTACATTTGCTCATGATAAAGGGATAAAATTACATTATTCTGCTAACTACTATCCGCAAGGGAATGGCCTGGCTGAATCCTCTAATAAAAACCTTATCAGAATTCTGAAGAAGACTGTCATCAAAAACCAGAGAAGTTGGCACTCAGCTTTACCCAATGCCCTGTGGGCTGACATAGTCACCCCCAAGTTTGCAATAGGAATATCACCCTATACCCTTGTGTACGGTAAGGAGGCCATCCTGCCCCCCAATATCATGCTACCAGCTTCCATACTAGCCCAAGAGTCTAGGGGGTCGGATGACGAGGTTCTCCAAATAAGGATATATAATCTTCTAAAAGCAGAGGAGGCCAAATCCAAGGCTAGAGAACGTTTTAAACAACAGCAGGAAATAGTAAAGAGATGGTTTGACAAACATAAAGCTGGGAAAAGGGACTTGGAAGTGGGAGACCTCGTTCTCAAATGGGATCATCCCCATGACGAGAAGGGAAAGCATACTAAGTTCCAACAATTGTGGGTAGGCCCATTTCAGATCAAAGCAAAACTTGGCCCTGCTACTTACAAGCTGCAAGATTTACAGGGATGGGAGGAGAGCCTGCCAGTTAATGGTTTGGTTCTCAAGCCTTATTTTTCTTGAAGTTGTCTTTGAGTTTTCTGTCTTGTATATAAATAAGATGTGGGGTTGTTTTCGAGTCATGCTTTCATTTGATTTAATTTTAAGTTTTTGATTTTCAATAAGGGGAATGAACTTGCGGTTGTCTGGAGGATATTAAGGTCTTTCGGGAATAGCAAATACATTGAGTATCAGCCTGTGTGTTGCTAAAAAAATATTTCTTCCAGCCTAACAGTTTTCTCGAATAAAATGTTGTGTGCATTGAAGTCCTACTTAACCCCTGTGAATTAAACCGGATTCGAGGAGTCTGGAGTACTATGTCGGGGCTCCATCCACGTCACATTTAAAATGTTCTAAGGAGCAACAGTAAAAGACCCATGGGAAGAAGCAAGGTGAACAGTGTATTAAATATAAATGATCCCATGCCAAGAAATGGATGCCAAAAGGCAAATAAAGAGTCAAAACTTCTATAAAAGCATCATAAATCAAGGCAGGTGCTGAATCATAAGTACTAAATTGCCGAAAGATCCTCTCCGTCCGTGAGCTGAAACTTGAAGCACACCACTCACACAAAAGGACACTATGGGATAGAGGATCCTGAATTAAAATTTAGTAAGAGAGGCGTACAGAAGGACTCAGATGAAAGTGACAAAAGTCCAAAAGCACAAAAGTGTTAAAATGGCATGGGGACGAGGAACAAACGAATACTGTTGTTTACTATCGGCTACAATCCTGTGGTGTCCACACTGTTAGCTACCTGAAAACAGAGGTAATATTGCAACTCATACTCTGGCCTCAACATAGTTATCTGGACTTGAAGGTCTCGGTTTTCCCTTTCCCCAATGGACCCTCATCAATGATTAAGGTACACACTTTTGTCGGTTGAGAAATCCATCTAGATAGCTGGAAGAATTCATTTGATGCATTTTTGTTGTGAAGCAGTCTGCCACTCAAAGTTACCCAGAGATCTAGGTTCACCAGGAAATCGCCAGTTGTTGCTACCGCAACTGTTCTTCCCAAATTTATTGTTATTTAAATTCTGGGCCCCTCCTCATCATCTTTGCTTGGTTTGATCGTTAAATTCTTGAGCCTCTTGGGCGTATCTTATTTTCGTTTTCACTTTGAAGATGGATGTCAGCCGGTTTATGTATGCCTTGTTCAGTTTCGGTTTGAGTCGTGGATGTCTGGTTTACTGGTCGATAAAAGAAAGGGGGAAAATCGTTGTTCTTTAGAGTGGCATTTTCGGAGAAATAACGAACCTAGCTGTGCCTAATCCTCAAAACTGTTTGAGTACTTGTTTTTTCTTGTGATCGGGCCTCTTTTTAATGTCAGATCAGAAGCTGTGAGTTTCTTTTCCGCCGTCGTTGTGGCTCTTAGATCACTTTAGCGTCCGACTCTCCAAGTTCTCCGACGTCCGATTCGTTTTAAACCTTAAACCACTTACCCGTAGCCCCGGGGTGATTCCATGAAGATGGGTAACACTTTTTGGCCAAATTTGGCGATGAAAACCTGATTTTTTACTCATGTGCTAGATAGAAGCCCTCAAAACGCA
>LPNX011101308.1:3538-27608 GCA_001517045.1 Pseudotsuga menziesii
CGTTTATTTTATGACAGTAACCGCTAAAAAGAAAATGTCCCATCGGCGCCTCGGTCATTCGTTCACGTTGTCCTTTCCGGCGCGATGCTCTGCTTCAGCGATTCATGAGATGATCTCTGCATACAAACTTGGTGCATTATCCATTGAATTCAGACATTAGGCATCCATAATTTTAAAATTATAATGATATATTCACAACGAGCTAGCCTAGTTCATCCGGGTGAGGAACTGCGGAGGCTCGGAACGGCAACGAAAAGGTAAATCGGCAGTCGGGCAGTTCTTAGATCGGATGAGACAAGGTTCTTACCCCGGATGGCAGAAGGCTCCAGGAGCCGCAACGGCGGAGGAGTGCCAGAAGAGGGGGAGCGGAAACACGGGTGTCGTAGGTGATCGAGCGGCGGAGAGGAGTGGATCGGATGACAGACTACTCTGCCACCCGCAACAGCGGACGGAACGCAGGCTACAAAAAGGCGACGGAGGCTAAATAAGGCGGAGTTCGGGTGTCGGGTGAAACTCACGTCGGGGCCCGACTTTATCTCCCCAGCCGCAACGTCGGGTGAACCGGAACTCTGGGGCAAGCGATTCACAACCCAAATCAGGCGTCGGAGAGAAGTGGATCGGACGGAGACTTTGGTCTAAGAGCCGCAATGGCGAGTGATATAAGACTCCACTTCTTCCAAAAGAGGCCCGATCCAAAGGGAAGAATTAACAGCGCTAAGGCTCAAATGAGGCCAAAAACCAAAATTTCGCTAAGGTAAACCTTCACACTCTTAAAAGTGTTAAAACCGATCTCACGACTCACATTGAACTGAACGCAACCAGCCAACAAGACGGACGCTCAACTTTAAAGCAAAGATACTCAAAGACGCCAAAATTTCAACCTTAGATTCAAGTAAATCAAGATAAGGAGGGGTCCCAGAATTTAAGTGAAAAACTGAAGTCGGGGAAAAGGTTGCGGCAGCAACAGAACTCGAAAATAGGAAGCTCAAAACATGACAGAATTCACTTTCCTCTTTTCCTCCTTTTTTCCTTTCTGCCCTTCCACCTTTTTGTTGTGGAACTCGGAAATCGAAAACTCAAAATATGACGGAATTCACTTTCCACCTTTCCGCTACAGAACTCAGAAATGGGAAACTCAGCAAGTCCATACCTTCATTTAATTACCTTCCAACCTTCCGCTGCAAACCTCAGAAATTGAAAAACCAACTTGCTGCCTTAGATTTTTTTGCTCCTTTCCGTTTCTGCCTTCTGCATTCCATTACAGAACTAGAAACTCAAAAAACCAACATTCTTCTTTATCTCAACTTATCTCTTTCGCCTCCCATAGGAGTATTTTTGAGGTGTAGAAAAACTCAAGTCATATGCCTCCTGACCATGTAACCAGGCTTCTAGCCTCCATGATCATAAGCAAAATACATATACAAGGAATATACAGATGTAAATGCAGGAACATTTAACAAACATCAAATCTTCTGAAGCATTAACAAGCATTCATCATATTCAATTCATTCATAAGAAAATACATTTCATAAACAGAATAAAAGAGATATATATATTTGAATATGAAGTTGTCCCGCAACTAGCTATGTCGTTGCAACGTTCCACCCAACCATAGGCCAATTGTGTTCATTAATCTCTCAACACAACTGCCACCCCCGAGCTGGGCATGATTTCCATAAGTAACTAGGGAACATCAGACTCACACATAGCCAGATCATAATGAACAAAGTCAAGACAACCTTCAGTTGGGTTTATTAGACTATCCAACCAAGCCCACACATATTTGGGTTTATCAGGTTGCGGTAATACAAGCCAATACATTGCTAGGTTTATCAAGACTTACTCATCCAAGCCAACATATGGGTTTATCAAGATACACAACCAAGCCATCTCACTGCTAGGTTTATCAAGACTTACTCATCCAAGCCAGCATTCATAGTTTGGTTTATCAGGTTTTCCAGCCAAGGATCACACATGGAAAAAGTGCACAACAAGACACATCCAAGCCAACTACCAATTGGGTTTATCAGGCTACTCAGCCAAGATAATATCCAATTGGATTTATCAGGATGCCAAGCCAAGACAATATACAATTGGGTTTATTAGGTTGTCAACCAATCCAATATCCTTTTGGATTATCGGGTTGCTACGGAAGTGGATAGGAAGAATTGCTAATCTAGTGAGCTCATCCACAGAGATAAGGACACCTTCACAAGATCTATCTGTCCTGGCATCCACAATACCTACACACCCAACACAAGGAAGTGTCCCCTTCTCTACTCCATAGACCCTTAGGCCACACCTTCTCTTCCAGTGCTCTTCAGGATGTTCATGAAAGATTCACCAGCCACTCTTATCTTATTGTGAGGTTCCACACAAGTTTTATCAAGCACATTCTACGTCTCTTCCAATCCTAAGTCTTGCATACATATTAAACCCAAACCAGTGTGCACATCACAACAAACGACAGGGAGACACAACAACACAGGCTCCACTCTGTAGCACAAAGAAAACAGGGTCTCATGACACTCAGCAGTTCAGGATAACACTATAACACAACCAGGGATTCATACACTTTGTAACAGATGAGAAACATTGCAGAACAATCCACCTTGTGACTCAGGCTAGTGAACAACAATGAACAACTCTACACAACCACAATGCGAAATGGAATTCTCCACCATGAACCACATTGTTCAACCACGAACATAAAAATATTTTGCGACTTAGGCGAGTGAAAAATGCACTGAATTGTGGTATGGATGAGACAAAACAACACATGCTCCACTCTATAGCGCAAAGAAAATAGGGTCTCATAACACTCTGCAGTTCAGGATAACACTGTAACACCACCAGGGATTCATACACTATGTAACATAGGAGAAACACTGCAGAACAAACCACCTTGTGACTCAAGATAGTGAACAACAATGAAAAAATCTGCACAACCACAATGCGAAATTGAATTCTCCACCATGAACCACACTGTTCAACCATGAACAGAAAAATATTATGCAACTCAGGCAACTGAACAATGCACTGAATGGTGGTATGAATGGTATCCTCCCCTAAGAGTGACCACAATGTTCAGCTAAAATAGTTTTGATAGACTAGGCATGCAATTTCTGGTTGTTTACTTGCTTCAGAAGCAAGAGTAAGGCTTCTACAAAATGCAGGCTTGCTTAGTCATGAAATTGACTTCCATTCTTAGTTCTTCCTAAGGCATTAATTGCCTCAATATATTTTTGCAAGAAAATTGAATGATTGAGTACAGGGGATGAACCAGGGTGTACGTGGATAAAGGACAGGAAAATTTGGATATATCTATAGCTGAGATTGACCACCAAAATAGATCAACGATGCACAATGATTCTGTTGGGTGAACTTGCATGGTTTAACAAAATTTTGATGTGTGCAAAATTTCTATGAAATCTGCTTCATCAAATTTGGATTCCACCGTTGATCTGGTGGGACACAGATCCGATGAACAACAGGGATTTCATAGCGTCAACTAGCATGGTATTTAGCTTAGCTAGGGAGCGCAAAATTTCTATCTGAAATAATTTAATCCAAGCTCGAGTTTACCTGGGTGATTTGAATGACAGACCAGGGAAGTTTTTTCTACTGATTAGACCGAGTTTTGTGACGATTGGACATGAAATATCTCACTTAGCATCAGTCTAGTTGACTCCCTCCTGGTTCCTTTGTGAAATCATTCCCCCATCTCTTTCATGTTGCACTGCATATCTAGATATGGTACTTTATTAAATTGTGTATTTACATGATATCTGAAAATGCTATGTGCTTGACCAGCTCTATAACCATAGGCATCAACGTTGATCACCTATACACAAAACACCAAATCAATGGCAGGGCCTTGGCAGGGATGATTTTAAGGAACCATACTTATTTAAAAGTGTATAAATGTTGGCGAATATTACCAATTCTTAAAACGCCAACTATAAAATGATTAGCGATATTTTTCAAAAAATATTTTAATTTCCAAGGATTTTATATCGTTTATATAATAATTTGGCGATTTTTAGGGTGAAAAAATTTTACCCCATCAAAATTGGGCGAAAAAGGGCTTCAAAAAATGCAAAATGGTGAATCTTTTGGGGGAGAAAAACATGGAAAAATAGCCCATTGGGATAAAATTCGCCCCTAAAATTATCCCTAGGCCTTGGCCTTGAGGTCCTTTCCATGATTCAAATGAAATATATACATCATATACAATTTCAATACCATGGGGTCAAAACCGGGGCATTACATTCCCCTCCCCCTTTGGGTCAAAATCGGGGTGTTACAATGCCCAACATCCTCTTTAATAAATTCCATACTCACACTCTAGTACCTAAATGTTCTATTTTATTTAATTTGTCTATACTCAATTATGGGAACAATATTCACTAACATAGTAAAAACCATAGTCTTGGAAATCCATCCAGGCCATAGAACCATATTCTTGGAAATCTATCCAGAGCATCATAGCCTTGGAAAAAACACCATAGTATTTTGCATGTTCCCAATAAAACTGGATCATATATATCTAATCAACCTCAATCTCAACATCTGAGACAAAACAACACTCATTAAAGCCCAAAAACTAACATGGAGCAATTGTTGTGTCATATTCACTTGAGAGGCAGTTCTATGAATCTCAACTAGAATTTCCCTAGGAACTCCTCTAATTTTGTCAATGGTTATAATCACTCCACTATTCTTTTGACAATAATTGATATTTGCACCATTTGTCCCAATCACAACATCAACATATGGTAAAGGAATTTGCATCCACTAAGAAACCTACAAAAGAGAGTTAGAGTTTAAATATTGCAACAAATTGCAAATCAAAATGAGAAATCCTAGTAGCACCAACACCAAAACTAGAATGCATACACAAACCTATGTGATAACAGGTGGTAGTGGTTCATTTGGTGCTAAATGACCACCAATAGGATCTCTTCCCTACATGTTTAAACCATGGTAGTAGTTATTTTCTGGAGGAGGAAGGTCTAATGGATCATAGTAATCATGATGTGAAGGAGAAGAGGGTGTGTATTTGCAGTTGTTTCCAAAAACATTACCACTATTAGGTAATGCACTAGATTGGTAATGAATCCATGAATGGTGGGGTAGGTTTTTCTCCATCTGAGATTGTGTTGAGGCCTGGAAAATCGTAGGTAACAATAGTTAGGGATTATCCCCAATAAACGTTCCCATTTAGCCCGTTACTGTTTGGTATGGGGAATCCATCTGGTTTACGGCCCGTCTACCATAGGTCAAGTAACAATTAAAATGCTTTACCAGTTATGGCCCGGTCCACCGTGTATAATTTTAGTTTTTTGTTTAAGGTATGATGTGCAAGTGCCTAACTAAAATAAGATGATAGAGATAATGAGGAGGGTCACAATGTGATGCACAGGTTCTTACCTCTCATCTTACCTCTCTCGCATCTAAATAAATAAAAACAAGCAAGAAACTAACTATGACTGACTAACCTATCCCTAGGGAGAAAAACTATCATTAATGGTGAGTAATGTACTGTAGTGCATGCATAAAGAAAATCGCAGATAACTGTTAATGTTTCAGAACACATGAACATCAATATAAATATAAACAATAAGATAGCTAATTGTCAATTAAAACCTTCATTACTCAAGGTGTAAATTTCACAGAATAAACCAGAGTACATTCATAACATGAAAAAGAAATTCAATGAGTTAGAACGATCTCACAGTTAATGGAAATAAGCTGAAAACTAAATATTTCACATTCAACTGGTCCAAACAAAACATTTGAAACATTCCAAAAAACTTTCTCCAGCATAAACATGTGAATCTTTATTTTAAAAGGAAATAGTTCTTCTTACAATAAAATCTGGAAAAAAGCTCCTTTTACATCTAAAACTCTCCTATATTTATACAAAAAACCTAACTCTTGGGCTGCCCCTCAATATCTTTTGAGCTTCCCCAACCTTTCATTTTCCAAGATTTTTGTCTCATATCATGTGCACATAATTAATACAATATATTACATTTTAAATCAAAATTTTCAAAACACTTTATGAAGAAGGGCCAGCTTGGTCGTTGATGAACTTCTTCCACGCATGGGCCTCTGCTACTATGCCTTCAAATCCGGAAGGCTCAAGAAATAAAATATTAATCTCATATTTAGCAGCCTAGTTTTTTACCCCCTCTATCCTGGCAGGACTCAGGCACAACTGATCTTTAAGTAGATGTATGCTTACTGTTGCATGTGCCACTGCATTCTTTAAGATCCATTCATCTAGGTCCTTGACCTGCTGGATTCCTTGCTCATCTTCATGATACCTGTTCTGTAGATGTTCTAGAAATAATTCATGTTCCCATATCACATCCAATATTTTCTCCACATAATTCTGGCATCTATTGTATGTAGCAAGCACTCTCCTACAATATTCAGCACATTCTCTCTTTGTTTTCTTCACAGTTTTCTTGAACTCTTCTGCTACATTAATCACAAATTCCAATAAATCATACTCCTATTTTAAACTCTGTTGATCCTTTACTACTAACTCTGGAGGAGATTCCTTATTTGTTTCTGCCCAGACCATTCTTCCTGTTGGAATCTCCAAAATATCCTGAGATCACTCCAAAAAGTATGAAGTAGTGTCCAAAATTTCCTCTAATCTGGTGTCTATCTGTAAAATTTTACACCTTTCGTCCTCTATGCATATCTGTAATTGGTGAATCTTATTTCTTTGAGCTAGAACATGTTCTTTCAAAGGCTGAATGTATGTTTTCTATTCCATAGCATCTTTTAGTGATGTTTTCAATGAAGTGTTTTTCTCTTCTAAGGTTTCCACCTGCATTTGATACTACTTCTCTTTGTCTTCTGTGGTAGCCTTCTCCATTTCTAACTCAGTGACCTTGCTTTGCAACCTGTTCTTATCTGCACTTAGATTCTCATATGATACCTGCAGATCATCCCTCTCAGTTTTCAACATTTTATGTTCTAGTTGTAGCTTTTGTAATTCAGCTAAGCTATCCTGAGCATTCTTTTCCATTTTCTCTGCGGATATTTCTAAAGCATATTTATCCACTTGCAGAATCTGGAATTCCATTCTTGAAGTCTTGACTTCATTCATCATTTTTGCATACTTCCTTTTCAACTTTTGACCCTCATCTCTTTCTTTCTTTAAGGTTTCTTTCAATTCAGCTGCATTCTTTCTTGACTGTTCTAGGTCCATCATATTCCTGTCCACGTTGTCCTCAGTTGCTTGGGTTAATACTACCCTATCTCTTGCTATCAATCATGGATTTTTATTTGTTCCATGCACCAATGCTTTATCTGTTACCATTTTTCCTAACTATTCTCCAGTCTCGACTTTCTTCTCAGTTCTTTTTATAATTGTTTGCTTTTCCATATCGTAAAAACTGGTGCTAAAATCAGGAACCTCCTCCCCCTCAGTAGGCATGGAAGGGATCAAATCTATCTCAGAAAATGAAGTTTGTCCTAGCATGCAACCAGAAGATGCAGCATGTTCTGGGGGATCGGGATCAGATTATCCTTGTTTTTTATCTATTTGATCCTGCACTCCTTGCGTATCTACTTGCTTTGTAGTATGCTGATCCTTTTGAGATCCTGTTAGTCTCAAACCTTCACTTTCTTCTTGCTTTTTCTTGATTTCAGCTTCTTCTTTTTTCTTTCTTTCTTCCTCTTCCTTCCTTATTGCTTCCTCTGCAGCTCGCTTCTTTTCTTCTTCTTCATTATTCAACCAACTCTCTGCTTCCTGTGCTAGCCTTCTAGCATCTTCTTCTCTCTTTTTCACCTCTTCTTCTTCCAATGTCTTAGTCTTTTCCGAAGTTTTTCCCTTTCCACCCATAGTAATTATTTTCTGTTTGAACCTTTTCTTAAGGGCGGTTATGTTCTTCACACTTATGAATGCCACCTCGTCCTTGTCCCAAAAATCAGTATATTCAAGATTAATTCCTGCTTCCTTGCAGTAGTCTGCTACTTTATTTCGGGAATCATTCCTGTGAAAATTCATTTCGCCAAAATGAAAATGCTCCAGCTCCTTAACAAATTCTGCAGCCTGCTTTACTCTTGAAAACTTGTAGCTGCCAAGGAGGAAAGGTACTACAAGATATGTTTCCTTTTTATGCTCAAATAGAAAGTTGCCTACACCATCAATATACACCTGCCTAACCACCTCTTTATGGAGTACATAATCCGTGGTGTACTTTGGTAGTAGGGAAGGAGCTATGGAACCACCGTACATTCTTATATACAACCCATCATTGGTTAAATAGTAATATCCAAACTCCTTGATGACTTTGAATGCTTATTCAGACATGCAATTGCATTCAGTCAAGAAAATGAGGGTATGTAAGGGCATGATGAAGTGCTCACATATTTCCTTATAATAGCTATGATACTTATGGGCCCATAACAATTTATATGTTGTGTACACTGGGGTTCTTCCCCTCTCCCAGTTACATCTCAAAGCTGGAAAAGACTGAGTGCACAGTATGCCGTCAATCAGGATAGAGCTCATATAAAAATCTGATCTATTTTGTGACACCCCTCCTAAGGCCGTTGATATACATGCAGAGAGGTTGTTTGACACAATATTTGACCAGTTAAAGATGGTTCCCTGGGTAGCTACAAAGTAAATAACTGGTATCCATCCTATCTTGAAGCTCTTCCCATGGGCTCTGCGGAAGATCCTATTGAGCATTAATGTGATGAACCTATAGGGAGCTCAGAGAGTGGAGGTGTCATACTCTCCGGAAGGTCTAGTTCAGAAATTTTTACCAGGTATCATCATTCTTTTCACTGTCTCCACCAGTTCCATAGTTGTTTCCTTCAACCAACTTTCTGTCAGATAAACCTGGGGTGAGGGTAGATGATAAGCTATAGAGACATATGAAGGGCTATAAGCAGCATAGCCTTGCTTGGTAGTGTTCCCCAGAATCATTATTGTTACATCTGCCCTAGGAAGAATCCACCCTATCACTTATGCACAAGTAAATAACTCAGGTCTCGTGGCTACTTTCATCAGAGATGATTTCTCAATATTGGCAAATATAGTCAGCTCCTCAAAACCAGTATCAGGTACATTCTGGTTGGAAATCATTCTGTAGATCTCTCCCCACTTGTAGTCTGGTTCGACCCTAGTGGCGGCTTTGGTATCTTCGTAAATATACTCTACCTTGGTGATGATCTCTACTTCGGGTTCTCCTTCAACCACAGGATCCTTCTTCTTTTGTCTCTTCAACATGTTTTTGATATAACTGTCACCCTATCATAGTCAAACATGTTCTTAGATCAACTGAGCTATTAGTAAGTTTTTTAAACAATAAACAGGAAACTATATCAAATTGTTTACCTCCTCAATATGCATGCTGAAAAATAAACTGCACATAGTACTCAATGCATGAAATAATTAATAAGGAAAAGGAACAATATTGCGGGCTCCTTCCTAAAACTGCCTAAGCCCCACTATCTGTAAACTTCAGAACATCAAAAAATCCTTAGCTCAGGATGTATCAAAACTAATCCTCAGTCAAAAAAAGGAATGGATCGAACTAATCCTACCACTTGTCTTCAAAACCAAACTCAAGAAAATTAAACCCTACGCAGCGATCGTCTTGGTGAACAACCCTAAACCGACCAAAAATAAACAAAATCTCCGCAGTCCCACGAGATAAGGTAAGTGCAAGCAAAAAGGTTTAAAACCCCCTGGGCAGCTAAAGACAACTCAAGAAACGGGTGGTGTAGACAGCGAAACACTTGTATGCACCGTGCCCTAATATTTCACACTGGAGCAAAAGAATCCATAACAGCTCAAACAATCACGCAAGCTCAAAATTTCCCGCTAAAGAAAACTGCAAACAACTAAAATCTTCACCCTCAAAGTAAAACATCCATAAAAATCGTAAAGGTGAACATCCTTTTATGTGGACAAACCTAACTCATGGAAAACCTAACCAAGGGAAAAACCTAATTGTTCCCAAATCAACCAATAAAAACCAAAACAGTAAGGTCGTGGTTCACCTACCTGGCAAAGGCATTGTAGTCAACTAGATGGAAGAACCCTTCATGGTAGCAATGCGAGCAAATCAAGTCTGGACAGCTAGGCACGCATGAATCATTGCAAATGACAAGGACTGGATCAAACTACAAGTTTAAAATACGGATAAACAATAAAATAACACACCCCCCATATATATAACCCTCGGTGGAATCTGTTGGTGATTTAAAACCCTATCGGCAGTCACGACTTATGTCAATCGGAAGAATAGTTCGGAGGACAGCCGAAACGGCAGACAAAAAACAAACTACAGGCCCGTGAGACTTTAACACTATCGATCATCAACATCACTAGGCTCTAAGTGCGGAAACTCTAGATAGAGCTTTCTCTGCAACATCGGCGCTATAAAGCAGTATCATCGCGACTCCACTCGTTCTAACGAGTGTCGAAGATCGAAACGCCTAAACTCTAGAGAGTCGATGAGGAAAATTACTAACCTTCAGAATGTTGAAATATTGTAACCTTGAAGAATATTCTATATGTATCTTTTTTGTTCCTCAATGGTCCTACCGGTAGAACCACTTGTATTATCTTGTACCCCAATGCTTCTAATCTGAAGAACTAATAAGAGTCATGAGGTTGTCCCCTCTATTTGTAAAGGTGGGTCATTAGCACCCCAGTGTGGTTACTTGAGCCTACATGTGTAACTCAAGCCTACATGATTAACTCAATCCTACATGTTGAATGAGTTAATTCAAGTGAACGGATGAATATAAATAGAGGTGTGGTGCTCCTCATTTGAGACACACACACTCTCACTTGTGTAGCGCATTAGTGGAGAAGAGAAGTAGCTGGAGAAGGAGGAGGATCATGCTTTGATCTCCTTGTTGGTTTTATCTTTTATCTTTTGGGGCATCTATATTGAGGACGCTTTTGCTGGGTTTTTCCCAAGATAAATCTTTATGTTCTCCTTTTGTATGGTTGTGCTTGTCTATCTTTCATGATCCTATTTATATGCTTTTGTTATGAAATCAAAATGAAATACTAATGATCTAGCTTAGCATATGAAAATTTAACATGGTATCAGAACCACCCTGAAAGAAGACATTATGCAGCTAAAGAATATAGGGCTTCTTATTTTTTGGGTCTCTATCCATGATCGATCAGCAAAAGAAGGCTAGACTGACTCTCCATTGAAGGGCGCATCTTTCTGTCGAAGCGGAATTTGATTCCGAGCATTTTCAGTTTTGGTGTGGAAAATTAGGGCATTCTACAGAAGAATAGTTTTTTAGTGATCCCAGCATAGGATTTTTCTCCTCATCAAAATCTAATTTTAGAGACTTGGATCAAGAAATTTGGTTGGGTGAAACTCCGGGAAAGTAAAACCCTAGTTTCACCATGATCTGGAAAAACCCTAAATACTAAAACTACTAAGTTTTGGTACATTCACTATATACTAATATTGGCGAAGGCTCAAGATTTGAAACTTTTATAGGGTGAATATAAAATCCTGATTTACACTGTGTCCAAAATTCAGCCTCATATTCCCTACATTCTGGGAGATATGATCCCTCCAAGTTAGGGTTTCAGCCTCTTCCAGAATTCATCCCTAAACAGGCCACCTGGGAATAATTGCTGTAGCGTGGGATAAAAAGGTCCAAATGGAATTATTGAAGATTTTCCAGAAATATTACATACTTTACTTTCTATGGTCCAAATTTCCGAACCTGAAGATGAACTAGTGACATGTGGTATGCCATACAACTTCTTTATTCTGAACAGTCCTGTAACAGGTCACCTTGGGCAAATGATCATAAATACCAATTGGTGAAACAAATTCTGATGAAACCTATGGTGTTGGATCAGGAATATGTGAGGTTACCTTAGTGAGAAATTTCAGACATAGAATAGTAGTAATTTCGGAGATATCACATAAACAGTAACAGGCATTTCTGTAGAAGAAATTGGAAAATTAGGGCTTCCTGTTCCAGGAGCTTCCCTCCACTGTTTTCAGAAAAGGAGTACATTGGACAGCTCCATTTGAAGATATATATCTTTCTATCCAATCAAATCTGAAAGATTCTAAGTTTTGAAAATTATGGTTTCTCTGACAAACCCTAGATCAGCCAGCTCCGGAAGCAGGACGGACACCTCAAATCGGTAAGATCTAATATTTTGCTATTTGCATTTGAGTTTCTCATTTCAAAGTGATCTATCACATTAGCTTGATGATAAGCTTGGAGAATTTGAAAACTTCCAAGCGTGACATTATTTGATCTCTCTGAAGAAAATGAATTGGACACCTACATGAGTAGAGAGATTCTAGTTCTAGAGGGAGATGAGCCTTAAAGCCTTGCACAAGAAGAACTTGATCAAGGCCAAGAAGATCATTGTTGATTCAATCACGGATCAACTTGTACCACAAGTGTCTTCCCTAAATACATCGAATATGTTTGAATCCTTGATCAAGCTATTTGAAGATAAGAACATAAATCAGAAGATGGATTTAAGAAAACAGTTGAAGAATGTGAAGATCCAGAATGCATAACATCTTGAAGCGGTAGAAGAAGAAGCAGAGAATGGCCTCCCATGATCATGGGATTCATTCATGTGAGGAATGTGTACCAAAAGGAAGTGATTACTTTCAGTTGACTCTGGGAAGAAGAAGAAGCTCGTCTCATAAGAAGAGAAGAAGAAATATGGGAGCAAATTGAAGATCAATCTCTCACCATTCAAAGACGATCCCTCAAGCGATGATGAATATGAAGAACTCAATTATTGACGAACCTCTTATCCATCTTATCATTTGGATAAGAAATGATGATTTCATGGATGAAGAATATGATGAAGCATAATGATCAATAAGGAGTCTACCCATGAAACAAACAAAAGATAAGTATTCAATTGTCATTTAATGATATTGTTTTGTTATGCATTTGATTATATTCAGTTGATGTGTTGTTTGCATGCATGTGATGGGTAAGTAGCTCATGGTTCTATACAAATCTCCATTGTTACTTATCTAGAATGAAACCTATTTGCTGACATATTGGATTACTGCACAACCTCAATGATGTCATGGTAGAGATGGAAGGAATATAGAAATTTTCTATGAGATATGGATGAATGTTGTATTGGCTAAATAGTTGCATGATGCATAAGAATTTGTCATTATGCATATGTAGTTCTAACCATGCAACTGGTGCATTTGAATTGTAGGAAAGGTCCTGTACAACCTCCTAAAAGAAAAGAAGGATGAGACTTGTTCTGAAGAACAAGTGATGACAATTTAATAAACATGAATTTGAAGCTCACAGGGTCAAAGACACCATGACGAAAGAAAGATCTTCAAAGAGTGGTAGATCCACCTCAAAGGTTGAAGACCACCATGGGTATGAGAGATAACTCAAGATGAAGAAAAAAATGCTATGAAAGAAGCTATGATCAAAGAATAATAGTTGATTATGGGGAATGATGTATATGATATGATTTCGAGACATAAAGGGAAGTACGTAGTATCTTTCATATGGATCTGCAAGAACAAGTGTACAAAGAAAGAATCGTGATTTTCCTTGGAAAGAATAGACTATGACATGACATACTCTATTGACCAGTATATATCAAGCATAGAATCACCTATACAGAATGAAGAAGGAAGATAATACTCCACTTCAGGGGGAGTGACTACAGAAGATATATGAGTTTGACACGGTATGACATGATGGACAGCTTCCTGATGGATCAAGACTTTACCAAGAGTAAAGTGGGTTCCAACCTTCAAAGTTGAATGCAGAAGACTAGGATATGTTGATGATCTGACAAGACGAACTCATGGAAGATGTTATGATGATGTTTGGGATATAGTACTCAAACCAGAAAGCAAGCATGTGGTATCTTACAAATGGATTTGCAAGATAAAATATGTCGCTGATAGAAGTAAGGAAAGACTTGTGGCTAGAGGTTTCTATAAGAAAGAGGGAATTAATTTTGAAGAGACACTTACTCCAGGAAGCAAGGTACACTTCCTTCAGAACTATGATGGCAGTTGCTTCCATGATGAAGTAAAGACAATCCTTCCTTAATGGTATGCTAGGGGAAGAGTTTTACATCGAAAGGATTTGAAGTTGAAGACAGATGGACTCATATATGTAAGTTGAAGAAGGGCCTCTATGGCATGAAGCAAGCTCCTAGAGCTTGGTATGGCAGTTTCCTGTCAATTATGGGTTTTACCAAGAGTAAAGTTGATCCTAACATTTATCTCAAGGTTGTAGAAGATGAACATGTCATCCTGTTATTATATGTGGATGACTTATTCTTTACGAGGAAGGAGAAACAGATCATGGAAAGCAAGAAGAAACTAGCAAAAGAATTTGAGATGAAAGACCTTGGGTTAATGCACTATTTCCTAGGTCTAGAAATATGACAAAATTCAGAAGAAATATTTCTCAACCAGGGAAAGTATGCGGTAGAGATATTGAAGAGATTAAATATGTTGGAATGAAAAGCCATGGCCACACCCATGGACTCCAACCTGAAGCTGTTAGATGATGACTCATCAAAGTTAGTAGATGTGACTCATTACAAACAGATCATTGGGTCATTGATGTACTTAACAAATACCAGACCAGACATTTTTTTTGCTGTGAACACCTTAAGTCAATTTCTTGTTCAACCAAGATGGGTTCACCTAGTAGCTGCAAAACATGTGATGAGATATCTGAAAGGGACTATAGACCTTGGTCTATACTATGATGGTAGCCATGACTATAGATTGTATGGCTATATAGATGCATATTGGGTTGGAAGTATCTCAGACATGAAAAGCACATCACGTAGATGCTTTTGTTTGGGGTCTGCTATGAGTTCATGGTTTAGCAGGAAACAGTCCAGTGTTTCTCTTAGAACAACAAAAGTAGAATACATAGCAGATTGCTCTACTAAGTTGTGAAGCCATATGGCTTCAGAAGCTAATATCAGGCCTCCTTGACCTGAAGATGGATACTACATTGATTCTATGTGATAACGAGAGTTGTGATAACAGATAACCCTATGTTCCATCGTAACACATAGAAATATGATATTTCTACATACAAGATAAAGATGCAGACGATGATGTTTCAGTATTCCCATACTGAAGATATAGATGATGCTTTCAGTATTCACATACTGGAGATACAGATGGTGATAGTTCAGTATTCACATATTGAAGATGTAGATGATGATGGTGATGTGCTGACGAAGCCTCTATCTCGAGTAAAGTTCGAACACTTTTGAGACAAGCTTGGTGTGGTTTGGAAAGACCTTCCTTGAAAGGGAGAGTAGTGATGTTTCAATGGGATTGTATCATCCTGGGACATATGTCCAGAAGTGATCCGGTGACCTCGGTCATCGAGAATGTAGCAGGATTGTATCATCCTTGAACTTCGGTTCAGAATGGATTCGGTGAACTTTGGTCATCGAGAAGGTGGCAGTATTGTATCATCCTTGGACTTTGGTTCAAAATGGATCTGGTGAACTTCGGTCATCGAGAAGGTGGCAGGAGTGTATCATCCTTGGAATTCGGTTCAGAACAGATCCAGTGAACTTCAGTCATCGAGAAGGTGGCAGGATTGTTTCATGCTTGAACTTTGGTTCAGAATGGATCCGGTGAACTTTGGTCATCGAGAAGGTAGTAGGATTGCATCATCCTTGAACCTCGGTTCAGAATAGATCCGGTGACTTCGGTACTCAAGAACGTGTGTTGATCCCGTATTCCAATAGGAAGGATTGTCTGAGTTCCACAACTGTGTTGATCCCATAATTCTGAAAGGAAGGATCATTAGTAACTCCATAAAGACCTAAATCCCGTAATTCCGAAAGGAAGGATCATTGAATTGATCCCGTAATTCCAATAGGAAGGATTTTCTGAGTTCCACAGATGTGTTGATCCCGTAATTCCGAAAGGAAGGATCGTTAGTAACTCCGTAAAGACCTAAATATCATAATTCTGAAAGGAAGGATCGTCGGTAGCTCCGTAAATACTTGATCCCGTAATTCCAACAGGAAGGATTGTCTGAGTTCCACAACTGTGTTGATCCCGTAATTCCGAAAGGAAGGATCGTTAGTAACTCCGTAAAGACCTAAATCCCATAATTCCGAAAGGAAGGATCATTGAATTGATCTTGTAATTCCAATAGGAAGGATTGTCTGAGTTCCATAGATGTGTTGATTCCGTAATTCCGAAAGGAAGGATCATAGAATTGATCATGTAATTCCAATAGGAAGGATTTTCTGAGTTCCACAAATGTGTTGATTCCATAATTCCAAAAGGAATGATCGTTAGTAACTCCGTAAATACCTAAATCTCGTAATTCCAAAAGGAAGGATCGTTGGTAGCTCCGTAAAGACTTGATCCCATAATTCCAATACGAAGGATTGTCTGAGTTCCACAGATGTGTTGATCCCGTAATTCCAATAGGAAGGATTGTCTGAGTTCCACAAATGTGTTGATCTCGTAATTCTAAAAGGAAGGATCGTTAGCAACTCTATAAAGACATAAATCCCATAATTCCGAAAGGAAGGATCGTTAGTAGCTCCGTAAAGACTTGATCCCGTAATTCTGAAAGGAAGGATCGTCTGAGCTCCACAAATGTGTTGATCTCGTAATTCCGAAAGGAAGGATCGTTAGTAACTCCCTAAATACCTAAATCCTATAATTTCTACAGGAAGGATCATCAGAGTACCACAGACATGTTGATCCTGTAATTCCGAAAGGAAGGATCATGTTGATGTTTTGATGATGATGATGTTGATGTTTTGATGTATTAATGATTTCATGATGATGATGATGTACTGATCGAAAGATCAGAGTGTGATGATGATGATATTTTGATGTTTTGATGATGTTGAATGTTTTGATCATAATGATGTTTTCATGATGTTGATGTTTTCATGATGATGATGATGATGTACTGATTGAAAGATCAGAGTGTGACGATGATGATGATCAGTATGTGATGATGACGACATACTGATCAAAAGATCAGAATATGACGATGATGATTCTGTTCGAGAGTTGAAGTATGATGATGGTGCTGATCACGATGTTACTAATCAGAATGTGATGATGTTGCTGATCGAAAGGTCAAAGTGCTGAAGATGTTGCTGTTGATCGAAAGGTAAAAGTGTTGAAGATGTTGCTGAAAATGTTGCTGATCGAAAGGTCAAAGTGCCGAAGATGTTGCTGATCGAAAGGTCAAAGTGCTGAAGATGTTGCTATTGATCGAAAGGTCTAAGTGCTAAAGATGTTTCTGATTGAAAGATCAAAGTGTTGAAGATGTTGCTGATCAAAAGGTAAAAAGATGCTGATGTTGCTTAAAGAGTTGCTGTCGTCAAATATTGAAGATGAATACTATATGATGTTGAAAATATTCCAATGATTTATAGATGTGTTACCCTGATGATGTTGATGATGTCCTCTCTTACTATTGTTGTTGTTGATGTTGTTGTAGAATACCCTTCTCGTTAAGGGGGAGTGTTGAAATATTGTAACTTCGAAGAATATTCTATATGTATATTTTGTGGTCCCTGATGGTCCTACCGGGAGAACCA
Organism: Pseudotsuga menziesii; assembly: GCA_001517045.1. Classification (NCBI taxonomy): domain Eukaryota; kingdom Viridiplantae; phylum Streptophyta; class Pinopsida; order Pinales; family Pinaceae; genus Pseudotsuga; species Pseudotsuga menziesii. The sequence continues at coordinate 21,147 of LPNX011101308.1, forward strand.
CTTGTATTATCTTGTACCCCAATGCTTCTAATCGGAAGAACTAATAAGATTCATGAGGTTTTCCCCTCTATTTGTAAAGGTGGGTCATTAGCACCCCAGTGTGGTTACTTGAGCCTACATGTGTAACTCGAGCCTACATGTAGGATGAGTTAATTCAAGTGAACGAATGAATATAAATAGAGGTGTGGTGCTCCTCATTTGAGACACACTCTCTCACTTGTGTAGCGCATTAGTGGAGAAGAGAAGTAGCTAGAGAAGGAGGAGGATCAGGCTTTCATCTCCTTGTTGGTTTTATCTTTTATCTTTTGGGGCATCTATATTGAGGAAGCTTTTGCTGGGTTTTTCCCTTTTGGGTTTTCCCAGGATAAATCTTTGTGTTCTCCTTTTGTATGCTTGTGCTTGTCTATCTTTCAGTGATCCTGTTTATATGCTTTTGTTATGAAATCAAAATGAAATACTAATGATCTATCTTAGCATATGAAAATTTAACACGAAACGCTTCAACACTAGGTTCCTGCAACGTCGGAAATGGAAGGCGCTAAGACTCTGGCTCACTCTTGTAAAACATTCCAACGGTGATAAAAATACTCGGAAATCAAAACTACTAAGTGTTAGGCTCGGAAAAATGACAACAAAGAGAGAAAAACCCAATGTTTCGACGTATCGGCGAGGAAATCGGAAGTACTTCCGATAGGCTTGACCATTTGGCTTCCGCAACGTCGAAAATATAGTCTACTATGCTTCCGATATCGGAAGGATAGTCGACTAGTCTTCTAATATAGAAAATGAAAAAGATCAAATTTCTTAAGGAAAAAATATGAACTTCAAGGCAACTTCAATGAAAACCAAATACTCCTAGGCCAGAGCAAATAAAAAAAAATAAAAGGAGGGGCCATAAAATTTAAAATTTTTGGAAAAAATAGTTGCAGCTGCAACAATTGGCGGCTACCTGGTGAACACAGATCTCGGAACAATTTTACTCTTTGATCAACAGACTATTTTGATAATACCAACATGTTGAATTCTTCAAGATATCTAGATTTCCCAAATGGCATATGTATGCACTTTAATCATTGATTATAGTCCAAGTTAGGGAATAAGGGAACCAAGATTTCAAAGTCTAGATAACTCTTTTGAGGCTAAGAATATGAGTTTCATTTTTACCTCTGTCTTTGAGTAGTTTCCAGCTTAGAAACCACAGGATTGTAACATATGGTAAATAGATATATCCATTTGTTCCTCATTCTCATGCCATTTTGCACTTTTGGTGCTTTTGGACTTTTGTCCTCTTTTGAGTCCCCATGCATGCCTTCTTTCTGAAATTTTTAATTCAGGATCCTTTATCCATAGTGTCCTTTTGTGTGGGAGATATATTTATTTTTCATCTCACGGATGGAGAAGAACTTTGGCAATCTTATACATACTAATATGGTTCAGTACTTTGCTTTGATACATGTTGCTTTTCGAAGGAGATTTTGACTCTTATTTTCCTTTTAGCTTTCAATTCATGGCATGGAATCATTTAAATATAATATACTGTTTACCTTGCTTCCTTTCCATGGGGATTTTGCTGTCACCCCCTAAGACATTTTTTAGTGTGAGATGAATGGAGCCTCGAAATAGTATTCTGGACCTTTTGATGCTGAGTTATTTCACAAGGATTAACCAGGACTTCAATGTGTTCATAGCCATTTAGGAAAACTACTAAACTTGAAGAAGTTCTTAAATGAATTAATAGTACGCAGTCTTGTAATCAAGATTTTAGTTAACCCAGAATTCTGATGAACTCCATGCAACCAAAAGTTGTGCTTCTTTATTACAATCAATCAAACTCTAACTAAACAAACCAAAAAAAAATCTAATAAATAAAAGCAAACCAAATGTTTATTTATGTACAAGACAACCAAAATAAAGATCAAGAAAAATAAGGTTTGAGAACTAAACCATTTACTGGTAAGTTCTCTTTCCACCCCTATAAGTCTTGCAACTTGTAAGTTGAGGGGCCAAGATTTGCTGCAATTTGAAAAGGGCCTACCCATAACTGCTGAAACTTAGTGTGCTTTCCCTTTTCATTGTGCGGGTGATCCCACTTAAGAAGCAGATCTCCTACTTCAAATTCTTTTTTTACAGCTTTATGTTTATCAAACCAACGCTTCACTATTTCCTTTTGATGCTTAAATATTTCTTTGGCCTTGGACCTAGACTCTTCTGACTTTAAAATATTATAGATTCTAATTTGTAGAATTTCATTATCGGTACCCCTAGATTCTTGAGCTATTATGGAAGACGGCAGCAGAATTTTGGGAGGAAGGATAGCTTCTTTTCCATAAACAAGAGCGTATGGTGACACACCTAAGGAATTCTTGGGTGTGACTCTATCAGTCCAGAGAGCATTAGGTAACGCTAAATGCCAACTTCTTTGATTTTCTATTACGGTTTTCTTTAGAATCCTACTCAGATTTTTGTTTGTGGATTTTTCCAAACCATTTCCTTATGGGTAATCATTTGCAGGATAATGCAACTTGATTCCTATTTCATTAGCCAATACAGTTAATTTAATAGAAGAAAAGTAAGTAGCATTATCAAAAACTAGGGAAATTGGAACCCCAAACCTGGTCATAATGTGATTCTGTAAGAAATCTATGACTGCATCTTCATTTAATTTTCGTAATGGAATAGCCTCGACCCATCTGGTGAAGTAATCAGTTACTGTTAGAATATATTTGTGCTGCAAGGAAGAATTTGGGTTTATTTTTCCAATAATATTGATTCCCCATTGTTCGAATGGTTCTGATATAATTACATGTTTTAACGGTCATGCTGCTTTAGCTTTTCTTCCAACACATCTCTGACAAGCATCACATTTTCTAACATGAGCATGACCATCCTTAAACAATGTAGGCCAGTAATATCCAGCTCTAATAATCTTATGTGCTGTTGTGTCTCCGGAAAAATGACCTCTAGCAGGCCCATCATGCAATTCTGCTATGACCTTCTTTGCATCTTCCTGTTCTAAGCACCTGAGAAAAACTCCATCATATTTCTTTATGAACAGTACTCCATCAATTATCTGATCTGAAGCTGATTTTAGACGTAATGCTCTTCTTTGCTTGGGACTCCAATGTTCCAGCAAATATCCTTCTTGGAGGTAATTGACTAGGTCCCGATACCAGGAATCTGGAGTTGTAAACAAAGGACATACATCTACCATATGTAGCTCGGCTTCATTATCCCAGCTATTTTCTTCATTGCTTTGACCTTTAGTCATTAGTTTACACAATCCTTGTCCTTTTACTATGGATGTTGGTTTGAACTCAAGATCGTATTCTTGTAAACCCATCACCCAGTTGCCTCTTCTTTCTCCTAATTCCTTTTGTACAAAAAGAGATTGTACAGCTGGGTGTGGAACTATTACTTTGGTGTGATTCTTAAGTATATACGGCCTGAATTGTTTTATAGCTTTAAAAAATGCATAAGCTTGTTTTTCAAGTACTGGATAATTCAATTCAGCTCCTTGCTAACCAGTGCTCATAAATGATATGGGGTACTCATCTCCCCCATCTTCCTTCTGTGTAAGCATAGCTGCTAATGAATCATTGGATGAAAATGTGTACAGAATAAAATACTTTTCGAAATTAGGACTTTTGAGTGATGGCGCATGAGCAATAGATGTTTTTATCTTGTTGAATGCGTTCTTCTCCAAATCAGTCCATTTGAATTGTACACTCTATTTAACCATTTGCTGCAAAGGTTTGACAATTTGAGCAAAGTCTGGTATAAACCTTCGTACAAAATTGATTGTCCCCATAAATGATTGCATACCCTTTTTATTATGGGGTAAATAAATATATTCTATGGCTTTAATCCTCTCTGGGTCTATGGAGATCCCTCTCTTAGAAATAACATGACCCAGTAGCTTTCCTTCTGTGACTACAAACACGCATTTCTTAGGATTTAGTGAAATGCCATATTTTTGACAACGCTTGAAAATTTGTTTCAAATGAAATGCATGTTCCTCTCTCTTTTTTGAAAATATTATGACATCATCTAAATAAACCACAACACTATGGCTAATCAGACCGCGGAAAGCTATATCCATGGCCCTCTGAAAAGTAGCTCCAGCATTAATAAGTCCAAAGGACATTCTCCTATATGCAAAAGTTCCCCACTTGGTTCTGAATGTGGTTTTGAGCATGTCTTCTTCAGCTACTAATAATTAATTATAACTAGAGAATCCATCTAATAATGAAAACAATTCAGAACCTGAAACCATCTGTAATATTTGTTCCATGGGTGGGACCAGACAATTATCTTTATCGGACGCACGATTAAGATTTCTGAAATCTGCACAGAGCCTGATTTCTTTTTAATTTTTTTGTACTGGCACCAAATTAGAAACCCATTCCGAATGTCTGACTTTATATATAATTTTAGCATCCAACAATTTGTTTACCTCACTTTGAATTAAAGGTTCCAGCTTAGGATGCATCTTCCTCAAAGGTTGTTGGTAAGGCTTGATTCCACCTTTAATTGGGATAACATGTTGTATGATCTTCGTGTCATAAGTTTTAATCTCTTCATAGGTCCAAGCAAACACGTCTTTGTACTGCTTGAAAAGACTGATGAACTTACTTCTTTCACCTGGAGAACAACACTTCCCCAAATTTACATATTTAGGTTCAGCTTCAGTCCCCAAATTTATCAGTTCGAATTGTAAGGATGAGATATGGGTCTTGACATTTGCTGGATTTTTGAATTTGTTATATAAATCAAACATTCATTCCAAGGTCCTGAATCCTTTAGGAATAAAGTTCCCCATTTTTAATTCTGCTTGATGTTCTTCATCATCTATTATTGCTCTTTCAAAAGTATCATCATTCATCAAACACTCCAAAATTTGTTGATCATCATCAAAAACCCGTAAATTTGTGATCATATCTGGAACAAAAGGCCTAAAAAGTAATTCAGTAGAGCATCTATTATTTGAAGGTACTAGCCTTGCAGCCGAGGTAGTGAGTAAATTCGTTGCTGCATTCTTTAATCTAGGAATGGACACAATATTAAATGTATGAAAATTTATAAGCAAATCCCAAACTTCATTTTGGTAAGCTTTCAAATGTGGTGAAATACAATGTATCGTGTTCAGAATTTGCTTAACAACGATCTCAGTATCTCCATATACTTTCAGATTTTTTACTTTCAGTTCTATTGCTTTCTTAAGTCCCTGAACTAGTGCTTCGTATTCGGCTGTGTTATTTGTGCATTCGAATTCTAACCTATAAGAAAGAAAATGTTTATTTTTTCTTGGATCAATCAGGACACAGCAAGCCCCTGATCCTTCAAATGTTTTAGAACCATCAAAATGAAGAGTCCAAAAACTATCTACCTCTACTGAATTTGAATTAGAAACTACATCTGAAACTAGATCTACTATATTACATTCAATCTCATCAACCCGTGAAAATCGAAGGAGATCGGGCTGGGTATCAGGTACATTGTTGGCTTCTTCAGCTTGGTAATTTCTCGGTTCCAATTCAATGAAATAATTTCCTAATACATAGTTTACTAGTTCATTTTTTCCCTCTAACTGAGTGACATTGTATTTCATTTGAGGCTCTCTTAATACTTTTATCTGATTTGGACTTCCCTTATGAGGTAACCAAAAATGTGACCAATCTGATGCAAAATATCCTTCTAACCTTGTCGACCAGTCTCGAATCAGGAGCATCAGTCAACATTAGAAGGATATTTTGCTCCTGATTCTATTGTTTCCAAAATTCTTTTCTTCTGACTGCACAAGGTAATTTTCTATACTCTCCATCTCAGCCTCTACCTTCTCATCTTCTTCATAGGTTTCTGCTAATGTAGGTCTAACTGATCTCTTGTCAAACACGGCTAGATCAGGCCCAAGGGCTGAGGTATACTATTCAATTAGAGCATTTTATAGTATTCAGTTAGAGCATTTTCAGATGGCTTATCAGCTGCAGTGAAATTGTTTAGGTAAGCAACAAATCTTTGAGTGAAGTTATGCACTTTTTATTTCCTTTATTTCTTTAGAGCACATAACCCTTTCATTAAAGCTGCATGATTTTTCTGCACAACATATTTACTTATAAACATTCTCTCAAAGGTGTTACAATCCGTGATTGAATTTGCAGGACGAAAAAATACCATGAGGATGCTTTTCCTTTCAGGGTGTGGGGAAACAATCTACATACCACATATTCATGTTCTCCAGCTCGTAGTCCTTCTACAGCCAAATAAAAACTCTATAAATGATCATCTACCAGAATTCCTTCACTTGGTTCAAACTTAGGAAACATCTGTTAGGATTATTAATCCTCCCTTGTCCAAATTTGGTCACATGTCTAAATCGGGAGTCCATCCAGTCTATTTATAGTCATTAACACCATTGGGTCCACTTGACCTAATTGGGGCACATGTTTCAGTTACTAAAGTGTG
>LPNX011101308.1:27653-154221 GCA_001517045.1 Pseudotsuga menziesii
TCACCGCCACTTATTGCACTTGATTGCACCAGTTTAGGAGCCTCCTAGACCAATCCCTACAATTTAGGAAGCCACTGGGAGTGTCAAAACCAACCAAGTTCAGTTCACTTCAGTTGATGACTAGTCAAGCTAAGTTAGGAGTCAGTTACATTCAGTTCTAGTCCTCTACATTTAGTTAGCGCTAGGTTTGCTTGACTGCACTCATGTGGGGCACATATCTCACCTACCACTGTCAGTTAACCTTAGTCAACACTAAATGTAACACTTGAGTTGTGTTTTAGAGCTCCGATGAACTCCGGTTATGGTTTAGACAAGGTCAGTTAACTATTGAGTCCTCCGATAGTGATTTAGACAAGGTCTTGGTTACCTATAGTCAAGTAGAGTCTAATCAATTCAAAATTACTCATGTGGATTCGAATTGCTTGTGGCTATTAAAGCCATTGTACTTCATTGTAATTATCTATCTAATTACTCTTTGATTAATGAAAAGCATTCACAGCTGCAAGCCATTTTTGCACTGTTTCATTCTTCAATAACTGAGTAAATTATGTGATCTATCATGTGAGTTGTGTGTTTGTCCACAGATATATGTGCTCAATTTAATATGGTATCAGAGCCTCGGCGGACAAGGCACTTCTCCTCCTCAGATCTCCTACTGGATCATTTTTTTTGTTTTGCAGGTACAACTTCGAAATGATTTCATCTTTGATGAGACAAGGTCTCTGTCGGGTGTCTATTGGGCTCGGTAAAGAGTGTTTTAGTAAGATTAATTGGCTGAATAAAAGTGATGGGGATTTTGGAACATCCGGTACCATAAGCATCCTTGATCCAAAAATCTCGGCCTCCACTCTCTCTGATGAAGTTGTTCAAGATAAAGAAGACGCAGAAGCTTCTACACAGTCAATTCAAATTGAAGACAGTCTCCATGCAGTGACTCCTTCTCCTGATGCTCCGGAAGTTCATGACATCTCTGATATCTCATCTTCTCATATTGCTGAAACAGAAGAAGACATTCGAATCTCTGATATTTAAGAAAAATTATGCTGCACTTCCATGCAAATATTCACCGGTGATTTTCCTTTAAATTCTGTGCAAAATTTACTAGTAATTGCTTATGAAAGTGAAGAGAAATTTGATTTTTCTCCCTCTAATGTTGCTTCTGGTGTGAAAATATGTGATACCTTAGATATTTTGGAAGAAATATCAGATTACCAGAGTGATCCATTCACTCCCCATGATCTATATTTTCCAGCAAATTCCTGCAGGATTGCATGCACCAAAATTCAGAATTTTGAAGAAGAAGAAAGCTGTGCATCCACCGTCTCGGTTAACCATTTATTTGAATATGATATTAACCTTATTGGATATGATATGATCTTATTTAGATCTGATCTGATATTTCTTGGTTTAATATATCAAATTCATAATCTTTCAGTACCACTTGTAGCTGTTCTCATCAACGGTGTGAAGAAACAAGTACCACAAGTCTCCTACAAAACTGTTGCTGGGGATTTGATTCCATGTCACAGTTTTGGATCTATTTTAAACCTATTTAGATCTGATTTAATTTCTGATCTGATATTATTTGGTTCATATTTTAAAAACCAAAATCCTTCAGTCATGCTTGTAGCTGCTCTCACCAATTCCGATGTGAAAAATCAAGTACCACACTTTCTCTTCAAAACTGTTGATGGGGATTTGGTGTTAGTTTCCTCATATGAGGTTGCTGATATTTTAGTATGTGATTCATTATCTATTTCAGAATATATATCAGACTATGGAGCTCAAGCATTCGCTCTCAACAGTCCCAGTTCTTCTTTACCATTGATCACATGCTCATCTCCTCACAGAACTAGTAAAGAGGAAGATTTTCTGCATCCGCCTGGACACCTGCTCCTAACACTTGGGGCTGTTCTTACCACTCATGGTTTTCTGTTCATGGATGCAACATATCAGTTTCTTGAGTGTTCCTCACATTCTCTAAATTCTCAAGAACCTTTTCTCACTTTTCAGTTGACTTCAGTTGCTCTACATGGGTCCAGTCTTCATCCGGTAGCTGTCTATATTTCTGATTTAGTTGAGCATATCATTCTTCTTCCAAAGAGGAAGATTCCTCCAGACATAATGATGGAGAGGTTCACATTCCAGGCCCTAGGATACCTATGCATAGAAGAACCAGATTGATCCTAATTCTACCTGCTTAATTAGAGGGGGGATTTTTTCCCATGTGGTTTTTCCCCAGCACCTTGCTTTTGAGCAGTTACTTTACTTTACTTGATGTAATGGATGACCTATGGTATTAGTTACCAGGGCCCACAGTTTGTCCAAGTTAGCATTCAAGGGGGGTATTAGGATTATTAATCCTCCCTTGTCCAAATTTGGTCATATGTCTAAATCAGGAGTCATGTCTAAATCGGGAGTCCATCCAGTCTATTTATAGTCATTAACACCATTGGGTCCACTTGACCTAATTGGGGCATATGTTTCAGTTACTAAAGTGTGGGGAACACTAATTAAGGCTCACCGCCACTTATTGCACCTGATTGCACCAGTTTAGGAGCCTCCTAGACCAATCCCTACAATTTAGGAAGCCACTGGGAGTGCTGAAAGCAACCAAGGTCAGTTCACTTCAGTTGATGACTAGTCAAGCTAAGTTAGGAGTCAGTTACATTCAGTTCTAGTCCTCTACATTCAGTTAGCGCTAGGTTTACTTGACTACACTCATGTGGGGCGCATTTCTCACCTACCACTGTCAGTTAACCTTAGTCAACACTGAATGTAACACTTGAGTTGTGTTTTAGAGCTCCGATGAACTCTGGTTATGGTTTAGACAAGGTCAGTTAACTATTGAGTCCTCCGATAGTGATTTAGACAAGGTCTTGGTTACCTATAGTCAAGTAGAGTCTAATCAATTCAAACTTCCTCATGTGGATTCGATTTGCTTGTGGCTATTAAAGCCATTGTACTTCATTGTAATTATCTTTCTAATTACTCTTTGATTAATGAAAAGTATTCACAGCTGCAAGCCATTTTTGCACTGTTTCATTCTTCAATAACTGAGTAAATTTTGTGATCTATCATGTGAGTTGTGTGTTTGTCCACAGATCTATGTGCTCAATTTAATAACATCTTGTCAAAAGCCTGAGGAAAATCATGCAAGGGAGGTGTCAAATTTAAAGGCGACCTAGCCCTCCAAGCAGGTTGTGGAGGTGGTTGGTTTGCATTTACGTTAGCCATGATTCTGAGTGGAGTATGAGGATGTGACTGAACAGGGTTCTGGAAAGGTGAAGAGTAAGGTGAATCTGGATCCAAGTGATTTAAAGGTTGGTAAACTTTCTGTAAGGCTGCTTCTACCCGTTCTTCAAGATCTTCTAACAACACTAAGTCTTCTAATTGAGGGCGATCCTTCATCTGATACTCTCTTCTAGGTAGGACAGAAATAATAGGTAATCCGCCAATATTTTTTGCATATGCCCTAGTAATTCTTCTTAAATCATCAACCACTTCGTTATCGATAGGATACAGATACCCTTTCTCTTTATCTTCAGGAGTGGGTTTGTGAAGCAAACTACTTTCAGAACTGTCATTGGTGGAGTGATTTCGAGGAAGTGGGCTTCCCGGCCAGCCATGCACTGGTGGCCCTACTTCTAGCGCCAAAAAATGTTGAGGCCTAGAAAATCACAGGTAACAACGGTTAGGGATTCTCCCCAATAAATGTTCCCAACTAGCCCGTTATTGTTTAGCATGGGGAATCCATCCGGTTTACGGTCCGGCTACCGTAGGTCAAGTAACAATTAAATTTCTTTACCAGTTATGGCCTGGTCCACCGTGTATATTTTTAGTTTTTGTTTAAGGTATGATGTGTAAGTGCCTAACTAAAATGCAGATGATAGAAATAATGAGGAGGGTCACAATGTGATGCGCATGTTCTTACCTCTCGTCTTACCTCTCTCGCATCTAAATTAAAAAAAAAATAAGCAAGAAACTAACTATGACTAACTAACCTATCCCTAGGGAGCAAAACTATCATTAATGGTGAGTAATGTACTGTAGTGCATGCATAAAGAAAATAGCAGATAGTTGTTAATGTTTTAGAACACATGAACATCAATAGAAATATAAACAACAAGATAGCTTATTGTCAATTAAAACCTTCATTACTCAATGTGGAAATTTCATAGAATAAACCAGAGTACATTCATAACATGAAAAAGAAATTCAGTGAGTTAGAATGATCTCACAGTTAATGGAAATAAGCTGAAAATGAAATATTTCACATTCAATTGGTCCATAGCAAAACATTTGAAACATTCCACAAAAATTTCTCCAGCATAAACATGTGAATATTTATTTTAAAAGGAAATAGTTCTTCTTACAATACTTTCTCAAGATAATCTGGAAAAAAAGCTCTTTTTACATCTAAAACTCTCCTATATTTATACAAAAAACCTAACTGTTGGGCTTCCCCTCAATGTATTTTGAGCTTCCCCAACCTTTCATTTTCCAAAATTTTTGTCTCATAGCATGTGCACATAATTAATACAATATATTACATTTTCAATCAAAATTTTCAAAACACTTTATGAAGAAGGGTCAGCTTGGTCATTGATGAACTTCTTCCACGCATGGGCCTCTGCTACTATGCCTTCAAATCCAGAAGGCTCAAGAAATTGAATATTAATCTCATATTTAGCAGCCTGGTTTTTTACCCCCTCTATCCTGGCAAGACTTAGGCGCAGCTGATCTTCAAGTAGATGTATGCTTACTGCTGCATGTGCCACTGCATTCTTCAAGATCCATTGATCTAGGTCCTTGACCTGCTGGATTTCTTGCTCATCTTCCTCATACCTGTTCTATAGATGTTCTAGAAATAATTCATGTTTCGGTATCACATCCAATATTTTCTCTGCAGAAGTCTGGTATCTATTGTATGTAGCAAGCACTCTCCCGCAATATTCAACACATGCTCCCTTTGTTTTCTTCATGGTTTTCTTGAACTCTTCTGCTACATTAATCACAAATTCCAATAAATCATAATCCTGTTTTAAACTCTATTGATCCTTAACTGCTAACTCCACAAGAGATTCCTTATTTGTTTCTGCCAAGACCATTCTTCCTATTAGAATCTCCAAAATATCCTGAGATCTGTCCAAAAAGTATGAAGTAATGTCCAAAATTTCCTCTAATCTGGTGTCTATCTATAAAATTTTACACCTTTCATCCTCTACGCATATCTGTAATTGGTGAATCTTCTTTATTTGAGTTAGAATGTGTTCTTTCAAAGGTTGAATGTATGTTTTCTATTCCATAGCATCTTTTAGTGATGCTATCAATGAAGTGTTTTTCTCTTCTAAGGCTGCCGCCTACATTTGATACTGCTTTTCTTTGTCTTCTGTGGTATCCTTCTCCATTTCTAACTCAGTGACCTTGCTTTGCAACCTGTTCTTCTCTGCACTTAGATTCTCATATGATACCTACAGATCATCCCTCTCAGTTTTCAACATTTTATGTTCTAGCTATAGCTTTTGTAATTCACCTAAGCTATCATGAGCATTATTTTCCATTTTCTCTGCGGATATTTCTAAAGCATCTTTATCAGTCTGCAGAATCTGGAATTTCATTCTTGAAGTCTTGACTTCATTCATCATGTCTTCATACTTCCTTTTCAACTTCTGACCCTCATCTCTTTCTTTCTTTAAGCTTTCTTTCAATTGATCTGCATTCATTCTTGACTGTTCTAGGTCCATCATAATCTTGTCCACGTTGTCCTCAATTTCTTGGGTTAATGCTACCCCAGCTCTTGCTATCAATAGTGGATCTTTATTTGTTCCATGCAACAATGTTTTATCTGTTACCAGTTTTCCTGACTGTTCTCCAGTCTCAACTTTCTTCTCAGTTCTTTTTATAATTATTTTCTTTTCCTTATCGTAAAAAATGGTACTAAAATCAGGAACCTCCTCCCCCTCAGTAGGCATGAAAGGGATCAAATTTATCTCAAAAAATGAAGTTTTCACTAGTATGCTGCCAGAAGATGCAGCATGTTTCGGGGGATCAGGATCAGATTGTCCTTGTTTTTTATCTATTTGATCCTGCACTCCTTGCGTAACTACTTGCTCTATAGTCTGCTGATCCTTTTGAGATCCTGTTAGTCTCAAACCTTCACTTTCTTCTTGCTTTTTCTTGATTTCAGCTTCTCTTTTTTCTTTCTTTCTTCCTCTTCCTTCCTTACTACTTCCTCTGCAGCTCGCTTCTTTTCTTCTTCTTCATTCTTCAACCAGCTCTCTGCTTCCTGTGCTAGCATTCTAGCATCGTCTTCTCTCTTTTTTGCCTCTTCTTTTTCCAATGTCTTAGTCTTTTCTGAACTTTTTCCCTTTTCACCATAGTAGTTATTTTCTGTTTGAACCTTTTCTTAAGGGAGGTTATGTTCTTCGCACTTTTGAATGTCGCCCTCATCCTTGTCCCAAAAATGAATATATTCAAAATTAATTCCTCCTTCCTTGTAGTAGTCTGCCACTTTATTTCAGGAGTCATTTCTGTGAAAATTCATTTTTCCAAAATGAAAATGCTCCTGCTCCTTAACAAATTCTGCAGCCTACTTTACTCTTGAAAACTTGTAGCTGTCAAGCAGGAAAGGTACTGTAGGATATGTTTCCTTTTTATGCTCCAACAGAAAGTTGCCTACACCATCAATATACACCTACCTAACCACCTCTTTATGGAGTACATAATCTATGGTGTACTTTTGTAGTAGGGAAGGAGCTCTGGAACCACCGTACATTCTTATATGCAACCCATCCTTGGTTAAATAGTAATCTCCAAACTCCTCCATGAATTTGAATGCTTCTTCAGACATGCAATTGCATTCATTCAAGAAATTGAGGGTATATAAGGGCATGATGAAGTGCTCGCATATTTCCCTGTAATAGCTATGATACTTATGATCCCATAACAATTTATATGTTGTGTACACTGGGGTTCTTTCCCTCTCCTAGTTACATCTCAAAGCTGGAAAAGAGGGAGTTCACAGTATGCAGTCAATCAGGATAGAGCTCATACAAAACTCTGATCTCTTTTGTGACACCCCTCCTAAGGCCACTGATATACATGCAGAAAGGTTGTTTGACACAATATTTGACCAGTTAAAGATGGTTCCCTGGGTAGCGACAAAGTAAATAACTGGTATCCATCCTATCTTGAAGCTCTTCCCATTAGCTCTGCCGAAGATCCTATTGAGCATTAATGCGGTGAGCCTGTAGGGAGCTCGGAGAGTGGAGGTATCATACTCTCTGGAAGGTCTAGTTCGTAAATTTTTACCGGGTATCATCATTATTTTCACTGTCTCCACCAAGTCCATAGTTGTTTCCTTCAACCAAATTTCTGTCAGATAAACCTGGGGTGAGGGTAGATGATAAGCCATAGAGACATATGCAGGGATATAAGTAGCGTAGCCTTGCTTGGAAGCATTCCCCAGAATCATTTTTGTTACATTTTTCCCAGGAAAAATCCACCCTATCACTTCTGCACAAGGAAATAACTTAGGTCTCGTGGCTACTTTCATCAGAGCTGGTTTCTCAATATTGGCATATATAGTCAGCTCCTCAAAACCAGCATCAGGTACATTCTAGTTGGAAATCATTCTGTAGATCTCTCCCCACTTTTAGTCCAGTTCGACCCCAGTGGAGGCTTTGGTATCTTCGTAAATATACTCTACCTTGGTGATGATCTCTACTTCGGGTTCTCCTTCAACCACATGAGCCTTCTTCTTTTGTCTCTTCGACATGTTTTCGATATAATGTTGATGTAATTGTAACTTTGGAATGTATTCATCTATATATCTTATGTATTGTACCCCGATGTTTATTCTGGGATATGTTTGTAATGTATTTGAGTCATGTCATACCCTGATGTTTATTCCGGAAAGTTTCTATAATGTAAACAAGTCATGTCAAGTCATTGTGAGTAACCCTCCTATTTGTCAAGGGTTAAATTCCGAGCAGTTGTGGGGCCCTAGGGTTATTAGAATATCCTAGAGAAGTCGACCCTAGGTGAGTCATTGTAAGTTGGGGAAATAGTCCCCACCATTTTGTTAAGGATAACCCTCCTTGTTGGTCGTTGGAGGCAAAGTCCCCACAAGTTGTGAGGCACTAGGGTTAATAGACACTCCTAGAGATTTCAGCTCTAGTAAGTAATTGTTAAGTGAGGCCGACATGTTGGAGCGGGTTTCAAGTGAACGAAAGAATAAAAATAGAGAGTGAGCCTCTCTATTTATCACACACACACTCACTCATTGGGGCTCATGAGTGAGAGGAGAAGTTGTTGGGACAGGAGAGAGACTACTGCTGTTGGGAGATCATCTTTATGTTTTTGGGTTTTACTTTTGGTGCTGATTCTATATTTGAGGAAGTTGTGAGGTTTTTTCCTTTATGGTTTCCTCGAGGAAAATTCTTTGTGTCTCTTGTCTCTTTTGTTTATTGTTGTGCATGTTATTCTCTCAGTTAAAGATCCTAAGATCATAATGCTCGCTTGAATGATAAAAATCTAACATGGTATCAGAGCTAACCTGAGAAGAAGACATTGTGCAGCTACAGAAGCTAGCGATTCTTAGTTTTTGGGTCTCTCTCCACAATCCATCAGCAAAAGTATGCTAGGATGACTCTCCATTGAAGGGCGCATCTTTCTGCCGAAGCGAAATTTGATTCCAAGCATTTTCAGTTTTTGGTGCGGGAAATTAGGGCTTTCTACAGAAGAGGAATTTTTGAGTGAGCCCAACATAGGATTTCTCTCCTCATCAAAATTGAAGTTTAGAGACCTGGGTCAATATTTTTGGTTGGGTGAAACTTCAGGAAAGTCAAACCCTAGTTTGACCCTGAGCTAGAAAAACCCTGAAATACTAAAACTGATACGTTTTGGTACATTCGCTATATCTCTAGATTGGAGAATACTCAAGAGCTAAAAATTTCAAAGGTTGAATAGACAATCCTATTGTACATCATTTCCAAAATGCAGCCTCAGATTCGCTATATTCTGGGAGATATTATCCCTCCAAGTTAAGGTTCCAGCCTCTTCCAGAATTCATCCCTAAACAGGACACCTAGGGAAAATTGCTATATCTTGGGCTACAAAGGTCCCAATGAAATTTATGAAGATGTTCCAAAAAGGGAACAGACTATAGCTTTGGTGGTCCAAGTTTCAAACTCAAACAATGAATCAGTGACACATGGTAGTCCGTACAACTTCACTATGCTGAACAGTCCTGTAACAAGTCACCTTGGGAGAATAGGGACATGTGAGGCTACCTTAGTACGAATTTTTAGACATAGAGGAGCATTAATTTCAGATATACCGCAGAAACAGTATCAGGAATTTCTGTAGAAGAAATTGGTAAACTAGGGCTTCCTGTTCCGGGAGCTTCCCTCCACTGTTTTCAGAAAAGGAGTACATTGGACAGCTCAACTTGAAGATATATATCTTTCTATCCAATCAGAGATGAAATATTCTAAGTTTTGAAAATTAGGGTTTATTTGACAAACCCTAGATCAGCCAGGACGGACGGACGCCTCAAATCGATAAGATCTAATCTTTTGCTATTTGCATTTGAGGTTCTCATTTCAAAGTGATCTATCACATCAGCTTGATGATAAGCTTAGTGAAGTTGACAACTTCCAAGCATGGAATTATTTGATCTCTCTGAATAAAATGGATTGGACACCTACATGAGTAGAGAGGTTCCAGAGGGAGATGAGGCTAAAATACTTACACCAGAAGAACTTGGTCAAGGCCAAGAAGATCATTGTTGATTCAATCATGGATCACATTGTACCACAAGTGTCTTCCCTAAAGACACCAAATATGTTTGATTCCTTAACCAAGCTATTTGAATGGAAGAACATAAATCAGAATATGACCTTAAGAAACTAGTTGAAGAATGTGAAGATCCAGAATGCAGAGACCATACAGTCATACTTTACGGGGGTCTCTCAAATCCGAGAACAAATTGAAGCGGTAGAAGAAGAAGTGGAGAATGAAAAAGTGGTGATAACCACCTTGAATGGCCTCCTAGGATCATGGGATTCATTCATGCAAGGAATGTGTTCCAGAAGGAAGTAATTACTTTCAGCAAAATCTGGGAAGAAGAAGAAGCTCGACTCAAAATAAGAGAAGAGAAGATGGGAGCAACTGAATATCAAGCTCTCACCATCCAAAGAAGATCCCTCAAGCAATGAAGAATATGAAGAACTCAACTATTTAAGAACCTCTTATCCACCTTAGCATTTGGATAAGAAACGATGCTATGAAGAAGACGATGAAGCTAAAGGCTCAAGAAGGAGTCTACCCACGAAAAAAATAAAGATAAGTATTCAAATGCCATTTCATGATATTGTTTTGTTATGCATTTGTTTATATTTAGTTGATGTAGTATGCATGATAGAACGTCTGGATTAATGACAGTATACTACTAATATGCATGTGATGGATAAGTAGCTCATGGTGCTACACAACTCTCCATTGTTGCTTATCTAGAATGAAACCTCTTTGCTGACATATTGGATTAGTGCACAATCTCAATGTTGTCCTAGTAGAGATGGAAGGCATCTAGAAAGTTTTCGTGAGATATGGAGGGATGTCGTATTAGCTAAAGTAGTTGCATGATCATATATTTATGCATAAGAATTTTCCAGTATGAATATTCCTTATGAAATGTTTCTAACCATACAAATGCATTTGACTTGTAGGAAAGATCGCATACATAATCACCTACAAGCAAAGAAGGATGACAATTGTTACGAAGAACAAGTGACGACTGTTCAAGATGAAGAATAATATGACGAATACAGTGACATCATTGATGTAGAACCTTCAAGCTATGAGAAAGTAACCAAGAAGAAAGGGAATACCAGTTCAAGAAGAATGATGTCTAGGATGCAGTATCGATATGTGAAGGGAAGTTCATAGTTCCATCATGCAGTAGATGGAAACATCATGGGATACAAGGCAAGATTCATAGCATGAGGCTTCTCACGAAAAGAAGGCATAGACTACGAAGAGACATTTGCAGCCAGTGGGAGTTGAGACACATGACAGGCAGAATCATGTGTACAAATGAAAGAAGGCCTTGTACGAGTTCAGAAGACACCCATGGGATTACACATACATGATGAGCTTGATGAAGATCTGAACCTATGCTACAAGGTTGATAGAGGATGACAAGCTCACAGATGGGTGTGAGAAGAACTTTTGAAAAATTTCAAGATAGAGGTTCTTGGTATCCAGTGATCCTAGATGGATACATAGAATATTACTAGTAGAGGAAGCTACTTGTGACTCCAGTACAAAATGTTTCAGTGCATAGAGTATGGAAGACAGAGGGAGTATAATGCTTCAGAGGGAGTGACTATAGAATATCCTAAGGTTCGACATGGTATGAGAGGATGGATAGATTACTGATGACTCTAGGCTTTACTGAGAGTAAATTGGATTCCAACCTTTGCTTCAAGGTTGAAGGTGGAAGACCAGTCATGCTCTTGTTATGTGTCGATGCACTATTTTCTAGGCATGGAGGTGTGGAAAAGGGAAGTATGCAATAGAGATCCTGAAGAGGTTCAGGATGATGGACTACAAGGACATGACCACATCTATGGCATTGAACCTGAAGCTATTGAGTGATGCTTCGTTAGAGACGGTCTATGCTACGATGTATCGTCAGATGATTGGGTCCTTGATGTACCTGACGAACACGAGACCAGATATTTTCTTTGCTGTGAACACCTTGAGCCAGTTCTTGACAGATCTGAGACATGTTCACTTGATTGCTGCAAAGCACATTCTGAGGTACATGAGGGGTACAATTGATTATGGGCTCAAGTACGAGGCGAATCAGAAGATTAAACTGGAGGGTTATGTTGATTCAGATTGGGCAGGAAGTGCCATTGATAAGAAGAG
Source organism: Pseudotsuga menziesii (assembly GCA_001517045.1). Taxonomy (NCBI): domain Eukaryota; kingdom Viridiplantae; phylum Streptophyta; class Pinopsida; order Pinales; family Pinaceae; genus Pseudotsuga; species Pseudotsuga menziesii. Next base: position 39,594 of record LPNX011101308.1, read on the forward strand.
AACTTCAGGGTGTTGCTTCAGTATGGGATTAGGTGTGATCTCTTGGTTTAGCAGGAAGAAATATTGTGTGGCATTGAGTACAGCTGAAGTAGAGTATGTCACAGCTTGTTCAGCTAGATGTGAGGTAGTATGGCTAAGGAAGCTACTGTCTGATTCATTTGATCTCCAGATGGATTCTACTTGCATACATTGTGACAACCAGAGTTGCGTGAAGTTGTCATAGAATCCAGTGTTCCATGACAAGTCAAAGCATATCGAGATCAAGTATCACTATATTAGGGATATGGTGCAGAGGGGAGTAGTGATGCTCCAGTATGTTGCGACGGAGGAACAGATAGCTGATGTGTTGACAAAGCCATTGGCTAGGGTGAAGCTCAAGTACTTCAAGGATAAGCTTGGTGTTCTCCATATCGAGGTTTCCTCCAAAGGGAAATGATGAGACCCAGAGCCATTCTGACATGGTGAGAGGATTGGTTCCTTCCATGGTCAGATGTAAGGGTTGAGCCATTCTATCATGGTGAGAAGATTGGTTCCTTCCATGTCATATATGAGTGCTGAGACATTCTGATGTGACTATAGGATTGGTTCCTACATGATCAGAAATAAGCGTTGAATTCCATTCTTGGAATGGAGGAAACTGGTCAGTTACTAGGTAACTCATTCTGGGACTATGGGCCATTCTGATATGACTGTCGGATTGGTTCCTACATGATCATATGTGAGTGAAATCCCTTCTAACATGCATGCTGGATTGGTTCCTCCCATGTGCAGATGTAAGTGCAGATCCCTTTTGAACATGTATGTTGGATTGGTTCCTCACATGTGTCGAATGTAAGTGCAGAGCCCTTTCGAACATGTATGTTGGATTGGTTCCTCACATGTGTCGGATGTAAGTGCAGAGCCTTTTTGAACCTGTATGTTGGATTGGTTCCTCGCATGTGTCAAATATAAGTGTTGAGCCTTTTTGAACATGTATGTTGGATTGGTTCCTCACATGTGTCAAATGTGAGTGTTGGGCCTTTCTAACAGGGTTGTGGGATTGGTTCCCACATGGTTAGATGTGAGTGCTGGGCGTGCCTTTCTGATATGATTATAGGATTGGTTCCTACATGATCAGATATAAGTGCTGAGCGGGCCATTCTAACTCAGGGTCAGATATAAGTGTTGAAGAAGACCTACATGGAGGCTAGGCCTACAACCAGCATGAAAAAGGGATGGATCTGTAGAAATTCTTATGACGAGAAGAATCATGAGATAGCACCTGTGATGATCCAGTGATGATGATCCAGTAGAGATGATTCAGATCGAGGGATGATCCATATCCAGAGATGATGCTCTAGAGATGATCCAGATTGAGGGATGATCCATATCCAATGATGATGATCCAGATAGAGTAATGATCCAGATCCAGATGAAGATGACTTGAAGATGAATATGACGAGAAATCAATGATGATCCAAATGATACAGAGAAGAAGACTTGGGCTGATCAATTGTGTTGAGAGAATACCTTCCTAGTTAAGAGGGAGTGTTGATGTAATTGTAACTTTGGAATGTATTCATCCGTATATCTTATGTATTGTACCCCGATGTTTATTCTGGGATGTGTTTGTAATGTATTTGAATCCTGTCATACACCCATGTTTATTTCAGAAATTTTCTATAATGTAAACAAGTCATGTCAAGTCATTGTGAGTAACCCTCCTATTTGTCAAGGATTAAAGTCCCCGCAGTTCTGGGGACCTAGGGTTATTAGACTATCCTAGAGAAGTTGACCCTAGGTGAGTCATTGTAAGTCAGGGCAATAGTCCTGACCATTGTGTTAAGGATAACCCTCCTTGTTGGTCAGAGGAGGCAAATTCCCCACAAGTTGTGAGGCACTAGGGTTATTAGACACTCCTAGAGATGTCGGCTCTAGTAAGTAATTGTTAAGTGAGGCCAACATGTTGGAGTGGGTTTCAAGTGAACGAAAGAATATAAATAGAGAGTGAGCCTCTCTATTTATCACACACACACTCACTCATTGGGGCGCATGAGTGAGAGGAGAAATTGTTGGGACAAGAGAGAGACTACTGCTGTCAGGAGATCATCTTTATATTTTCGGGTTTTACTTTTGGTGTTGATTCTATCTCTGAGGAAGTTTTCGGGTTTTCTCCTTTATGGTTTCCCCAAGGAAAATTATTTGTGTCTCTTGTCTCTTTTGTTTATTGCTGTGCATGTTATTCTCTTAGTTAAAGATCCTAAGATAATAATGCTAGCTTGAATGATAAAAATATAACATATAATAGTCATCCTGTCATAGTCAAACATGTTCTTAGATCAATTGAGCTATTAGTAAGTGTTTTAAAGAATAAACAGGAAACTATATCAATTTGTTTACCTCCTCAATATGCATACTGAAAAATAAACTACACATAGTACTCAATGCTTGAAAGAATTAACAAGGCAAAGGGACAGTCCTATGGGTTGCTTCCTAAAACTGCCTAAGCCCCACTATCTGTAAACTTCACAACATAGAAAAATCCTTAGCTCAGGTCGTATCAAAACTAATCCTCAGTCAAAAAAAGGAATGGATCGGACTAATCCTACTGCTTGTCTTCAAAACCAAACTCAAGAATATTAAACCATGCACAATGATCGCCTTGGTGAACAACCCTAAACCAACCAAAGATAATAAAAAATCTCCATAGTCCCATAGGATAAGGTAAATGCAAGCAAAAAGGTTTAAAACCCCCTGGGCGGCTAAAGACAACTCAAGAAATGGGTGGTGCAGACAGTGAAACGCTTGTCTGCACCGTGCCCTAATCTTTCACACTGGAGCAAAATCATCCATAACGGCTCAAACAATCACATAGTCTCAAAATTTCCCGCTAAAGAAAACTGCAAACAACTAAACTCTTCACCCTCAAAGTAAAACATCCATAAAAACTATAAATGTGAACATCCTTTTATGCGGACAAACCTAACTCACAGAAAACCTAACCAAGGGAAAAACCTAACAGTTCCCAAATCGACCAATAAAAACCAAAACAATAACATTGTGGTTAACCTACCTGGAAAAAGCATTGTAGTCGACTGGATGGAAGAACCCTTCATGGTAGCAATGCGAGTGAATCAAGTCTGAACAGCTGGGCGCGTGCGAATCGATGCAAACGACAAGGACTAGAGCAAACTATGAGTTTAAAATACGGATAAACAATAAAATAACACACCCCCCATATATATTACCCTCATTGGCATCTGTTGGTGAGTTAAAACCCTATCGATAGTCACGGCTTATGTCAATCGGAAGAATAGTTTGGAGGACAGCCGAAATGGCGAACGCAAAACAAACTATGGGCCTGCGAGACTTTAACACTATCGGTCATCGGCATCACTAGAATTTAAGTACATAAACTCTAGACGAATCTTTCTCCGCAACGTCGATGCTGTAAAGAAGTATCATCGTGACTCCACTCATTCTAATGGGTGTTGAAGATCGGAATGCCTAAAATCTAGAGATTCGGCAAGGAAAAGTACTAACCTTCTTAACGCTTCAACACTAGGTTCCTACAATGTCGGAAATGACAGGCGCTAAGACTCCGGCTCACTCTTGTAAAACATTCCGACAGCGACAAAAATAATCGAAAATCAAAACTACTAAGTGTTAAGCTTGGCAAAACAACAACGAAGAGAGAAAAATGCAATGTTTCGACGTATCGGCGAGGAAATCGAAAGTACTTCCAACATGCTTGACCATTTGGCTTCCGTAACGTTGGAAATATAGTCTACTATGCTTCCGATATCAGAAGGATAGTTGACTAGTCTTCCGATACAGAAAATGAAAAAGATCAAATTTCTTAAGGAAAAAATCTGAACTTCAAGGCATCTTCAATGAAAACCAAATACTCCTAGGCCACAGCAAATAAAAACAAATAAAAGGAGGGGCCCTAAAATTTAAAATTTTGGGGAAAAATAGTTCCAGCTACAACAATTGATTTGTCATTGACATTTGGATAGGAAATTATCATTAACGATAAATATCAGCACATTCTTAGTCTACTTAAACATTGGAATAATAAACAAGATTAATTGACATTAAAAACTCAAATTTCACCTATAATATTGGAATAACAATGTAAGAACCCTACGTTCATTTCATAAAAAGGAAGAACACTATGATCAGCCAAGAATTTCCTTAGGTGAGGAACAACTAGCTCAAGAGATTTATGTAAATTTGTACGCTCTCCTTTTATCTCAAGCACTTTGTCATCTGTTAAAGCTCAATTTGGGATATCCTATGCACCCACTCCAATGCAATTATATGATATCAAATTTTTATTGAGTTAAAATAAAAGACAAAAAACAATTATATGCAAAATTCCTATTAGATTTTCCTTAATCATTAATTCTTTAAATTCATTTTAGAAACACTAACACACATTGAATTGTAAAAACATACTAGAAAATATATCTAGTATGGAATTCTTCACAAATCTACCCAAGGTTGTACAAATCAATAGGATGGTTGATAAATCAAGAATATTTAAATCTAATGAAAAGATCACACCATGCTCAAAACAAGCCCAGATCTAGAAACAAGGCCCTTTACTCCCCTTTAATGCACATGTAACTGCTTAGGATGCTATTTGAAGTACAAAATAGGGCTGAAACATGCCCAGATCAAATATAAGTTTATGTAGTTCCTTTTGATGTCTACAATGTAGTAGTTGGTACCACCCATCTATATATGAGGGATATTTGTTGATGTAATTGTAACTTTGGAATGTATTCACTTGTATATCTTATGTATTGTACCCTGATGTTTATTCTGGGAAGTGGTTGAGTCATGTCATGCCCCGATGTTCCTATCGGGAGATTCTATAATGTAAACAAGTCATGTAAAGTCATTCTGGGTAACCCTCCTATTGATCAAGGGTTAAAGTCCCTGCAGTTGTGGGGCCCTAGGGTTATTAGACTCTCCTAGAGAAGTCGGCCCTAGTGAGTTATTGTCAAGTCAAGAATTAGTATAAATAAAGAGTGATCCTCTCTATTTATCATACATTCACTCACACTCAGTTTTAGCGCATAACTGAGAGAGAAGAAGTTATTGGGACAAGAGAGAGAGAGAGAGACTACTGTTGTCGAGAGATCACCTTACTATTTTGGGGTTTTACTTTTGGTGTTGATTCTATCTCTAAGGAAGTTGCGGGGTTTTCTCCTTTATGGTTTCCCCGAGGAAAATATTTGTGTCCATTGTCTCTTATGTTTGATTGTTGTGCTTATTATTCTCTCAGTTAAAGATCCTAAGATAATGCTAGCTTGAATGATAAAAATCTAACATGGTATCAGAGCTAACCTGAGAAGAAGACATTGTGCAGCTGCAAAAAATAGGGATTCATATTTTTTGGATCTCTCTCCACAAATTTTCAGCAAAAGAAAGTTGGGATGACTCTCCTCTCAAGGGCACATCTTTCTGTCGAAGCAGAATCTGATTCTGAGCATTTCTAGTTTTTTACCCGACACTGCTGCCGAAAATTAGGTCTTTCCACAGAAGTGAAATTTTTGAGTGAGCCCAGGCCTGGATTGATCTCCTCCTCAAAATCAAAGTTTAGAGATCAATATCAAAGTTTTTGGTTGGGTAGAACTCTGGGAAAATCAAACCCTAATCTGCTCCTGAACCAGCACTGCAGAAATTCAGCTCCAGATCCAGTTCTGACATCTTGACCTAGTAAGATATAAATATTTTGTATTTCCATTTGAGGTTCTCTATTAATATGTATCATTATACCAATCTTGATGAAAATATTGATGGAGTTGATAAATTCCGAGCTTGGAAGTATCGGATCTCCCTGGTCCTGGAAGAAAATGAGTTGGACTCTTACATCACTGAAGAGGTTCTAGTTCCAGAGGGAGATGAGGCTAAGGCCTTACACAAGAATAAATTGGTCATGGATAAGAGGATTATTGCTGATTCAATCAAGTATCACCTCATACCACAGGTGTCCTCCCTAAATACACCTAAAGCTATGTTTGATTCCCTAACCAAACTATTTGAAGGGAAGAACACAAATCGGAAGATGAGTTTGAGGAACTAGTTGAAGAATGTAAAGATCTAGAATGAGGATACCATACAGTCATACTTTACAAGGGTCTCTCAGATCAAATAACAACTTGAAGCAGTGGATGAAGAAGTGGAGAATGCAGAAATTGTGATGACCACCTTGAATAGTCTCCCTAGGTCATGGGATTCTTTCATCCAAGGAATCTGTGCTAGAAAGAAGCTAATCAAGTTTAGTAGGTTGTGGGAAGAATGCTCACAAGAAGAAGCTCAAATAGTAGCTCGAGAAGAAAATATGGGAAATGAAGATCAAGCTCTCACAATACACTCCAAGAAAAGTAGAAGGGACAATCATCTTCACCAAGGTAAGCATTCTCACCAGAAAGATAATTCTATAAGAACAAACAAGGATATATCCAAACTTAGATGTTATACATGTGATGAAAGAGGACACTTTGCTAGAAATTGTCCCATGAATAATAGTGGTTCGAAGAAGAAGAAGAACTCCAAAAGAAGACATCATGCTCACACTACTGAGGATGATGATCCTCCTAGAAAAAGAGTCAAACAAGAAAGTGAAGACTCTTCAAGTGATGAAGAATATGTTCTAATCTCTACTCTCACGGGAACTATCACACATGGAAGCAAAGATTGGCTTATTGACAGTGGGGCTTCAAAGCACATGACAAGATTCAAGGAATCTTTTGAGAAACTATCTGAACATAATTCACCCCATAAGATGAAACTTGGGGATGACTACCAATATCCCATAAAAGGTAGTGGTGAATCCTCCTACAAGCTAGACTCTAGAAAGTCTATGAAAATGAAGGATGTCTTGTTTGTACGAGGACTAAAGAAGAATCTCCTCTCCATATCGGCATTGGATGCAAAAGGCATGAGGGTTGCATTTGTAGATGGCCAAGTCCTCATGTGGCTAAAAGGAAAGACTATTGACAATGCAATAGTAATTGGAGAACAAGAGGGAGGATTATACAAATTGAAGGGCCAACCAAAACAAGCTTTGGTTCATGACTCAAAAGAGCCAAATGAACTTTGGCATAGAAGGCTTGCACATGTACACTACAGAGCACTACCACTTGCAAGAAAAGTTGTTGAAGGACTTCTAGAAATGCAGAAAAAACATGAAGGAGTTTGCAAAGGTTGTGCGAAAGGAAAGAACACAAAGAAGACATTTCCAAGTAGTGAAAGCAAAGCAAAAGGAATCTTGGAAATCATTCACTCTGATGTATGTGGTCCAATTTCATCTAGCTCATTAGGCGGGTATGTATACTATGTTTCTTTTATTGATGATTTTTCTAGGAAGACATGGATCTACTTTATGAAGAACAAAGATGAAGTATTCAACAAGTTCAAAGAGTTCAAAGCTTTGATCGAGAATCATATAGAAAATAAAATCAAGACCTTTCGATCAGACAATGGCGGAGAATTCACTTCAAATGAATTCAAAGAATTATGCAGAGATTAAGAGGAAGTTAACCATGCCATATAATACAAAATAGAATGGGGTTGCATAAAGAAAGAATAGAAGGATTATGGAAGCTGCAAGGGCAATGCTTCATGATCAAGATCTTCCTATGCATCTATGGGCAGAAGATGCTAGAACAGTTGTGTATGTACAGAACCATACTCCACATAAAGTACTCGAGAACAAAACACCTGAATAAGTCTTCTCCGGCAAGAAACCAGAAGTCATCCATCTAAGAATATTCAATTGTCCAGTGTACATACATTTTCTGAAAGAAAAGAGGACAAACTTAGATCCTTCAAGAAAGAAGGGTATATTTGTGGGATACTATGAAAGCTCAAAGGCTTACAGAATATACTTCCTAGGATTCAAGAAGATTGACATCAGTAGGGATGTAACATTTGACAAAGACTTAGATTACAACAAATCCAGAAAGAGACCTGCTGAAGAACCTGAAGAAATAGAAGCACCCAGAATTCATGACACAACCATGAACAAAGAAAATCAAGAAGAAGATTGAGAATTAGAATAACCTCAAGAACCTGTAGATCCACCTCAGGAGAAGAATCCTCACAAGAGGAAACCTGCTTGGGTACGAGAAGCTATCCAAGGTGCAGAGAGATATGGGGCTCCAGAAGAAAATCACATAGAAAGAAAAAGAACCGGATCCTGCTCTGGGTATGTAGCCTTATTATGTGACTTCATCGATAAAGAACCTTCCAACTATGAAGAAGTGACAGAAAGGAAAGAATGGAAGGATGCTATGATCAAAGAATATCAATCGATCATGAAGAATGATGTCTGGGATGTTGTCCCTAGACCAAAGGGGAATTCTATTGTAACTTCCAAATGGATCTACAAGATCAAACATGCTGTAGACGGTAGAATAGAGAAATATAAAGCAAGATTTGTGGCTCGTGGCTTCCCAGAAAGAAGGAATAGATTATGAAGAAACTTTTGCACCTATAGTCATATTAGTACTTGCTCTGGCTGCAGTAATGAAATGGAAGATACACCAGATGGATGTCAAGACTGCTTTTTTGAATGGTGTAGTGGAAGAGGAAGTGTATGTGGAGCAGCCACTCGGTTTTGAGACACATGATAGGGAGTCTCATGTGTGTAAGTTAAAGAAATCCCTGTACAGTTTCAAACAGGCACCCAGGACATGGTATGGTAGAATTGATGGCTTTCTATCCAGTTTGGGCTTTACCAAAAGTAAAGTAGATTCCAACCTTTACTACAAGGTTGAAGAAGGGAACCTAGTGATACTCCTACTGTATGTAGATGACCTATTTGTAACAGGTAGAGATGGGTTGATTATTGATACAAAGAGAAAGCTTGCTGCCGAGTTCGAAATGAAGGACTTGGGCATGATGCACTATTTTCTAGGCATGGAGGTGTGGCAGAATGCAGATGCAATCTCCCTCGGACAAGGGAAGTATGCAGTAGATATCCTGAAGAGATTCGAGATGATAGATTGCAAGGCCATGGCCACACCTATGGCATCGAACCTGAAGCTATTGAGTGATTCTTCATCTGAGACGGTTGATGGTACGATGTATAGTTAGATGATTGGGTCCTTGATGTACTTGATGAATACGAGATTAGATATTTGTTTTGCTATGAACAGCTTGAGCCATTACCTGACAGATCCGAGACATGTTCACTTGATTGCTGCAAAGCATATTCTGAGGTACCTAAGGGGTACAATTGATTATGGGCTCAAGTATGAGGTGAATCAAAAGATTAACCTGGAAGGTTATGTTGATTCAGATTGGGTAGACAGTGCCATCGATAGTAAGAGCACTTCAGGGTGTTTCTTCTATATGGGATCAGGTGTGATCTCTTGGTTTAGTAGGAAATAGTCTTGCATGGCACTAAGTACAGATGAAGCAGAGTATGTCGCAACTTGTTCAGCTAGTTGTGAGGAAGTATGGCTAAGGAAGCTATTGTCTGATTTATTTGATATCCAGTTGGATGCTACTTGTATATATTGCAGCAACCAGAGTTGTGTGAAGTTGTCAGAGAACCCAGTGTTCCATGACAAGTCAAAGCATATCAAGATCAAACATCACTATATCAGGGATATGGTGCAGAGAGGAGTAGTGAAGCTCCAGTATGTTGCGACGCACGAACAGATAGCTGATGTGTTGACTAAGCCATTGGTCAGAGTGAAGTTTGAGTACTTTAGGGAGAAGCTTGGTGTTCTCTAGATCAAGGTTCCCTCCAAGGGGAAGTGATGAGTCCGTGAGCCATTCTGACATGGTGAGAGGATTGGTTCCTTCCATGGTCAGATGTAAGGGCGGAGCCATTCTATCATGGTGAGAGGATTGGTTCCTTCCATGTCAAATGTGAGTGCTGAGCCATTTTGAGGTGACTCTGGGATGTGTTCCCACATGATCAGATATAAGCACTAAATGCTATTCTCTGGGAGAATGGAGGCACCTGGTCAGTTACCAGGAATACTTAGCCTAGAGCTGAGGGCCATTCTGATGTGACTGTGGAATTTGTTCCCACATGATCAGATATAAGTGAAGAGCCATTCTGATGTGACTGTGGGATGTGTTCCCACATGATCAGATGTAAGTGCAGAGCCCTTCTGACATGTATGCTGGATTGGCTCCTCGCATGGGCAAATGTAAGTGTAGAGCCCTTCTGACATGTATTCTATATTGGTTCCTCGCATGGGAAGATGTAAGTGCAAATCCCTTTCTACATGTAGGTTGGATTGGTTCCTCGCATGGTCGAATGTAAGTGCATAGAATTTTTTACATGTATGTTGGATTGGTTCCTTGCATGGTCAAATGTAAGTGTAGAGCCTTTCTGACATGAATGCTGGATTGGTTCCTCTCATGGTCAGATGTGAGTGCTGGAAATTTCTGACATAGATGACTAGATTGGTTCCTCTCATGGTCAGATGTGAGTGTTGGGCATGCCTTTCTGACATGTATGTTGGATGTGTTCCTTGCGTGGTCATATGTAAGTGTTGGGCGAACCATTCTAACTTAGGGTCAGATATAAACGCTGAAGAAGACCTACATGGAGGCTAGGCCTACAACCAGCATGAAAAAGGGTTGGCTCTGTAGAACTTCCTATGATGAGAAGAATCAAGAGATAGAACCTATGATGACGATCTATCATAGATGATCCAGATCCATATATGATCAAGATCCAATGATGTTCCAGATCCAGTGATGATGATCCAAATCAAGTGATGATCCAGATCCAGTGAAGATGACTAGAAGATGAAGATGGCTTGAAGATGAAGATGACGAGAACTTGACGATGATTCAGATGATACAGAGCAGAAGACTTGTGCTGATAAATTGTGTTGAGAGAATACCTTCCTAGTTAAGAGGGAGTGTTGATGTAATTGTAACTTCAAGATGTATTCACTTGTATATCTTATGTATTGTACCCCGATTTTTATTCCGGGAAGTGGTTGATTCATGTCATGCCCTAATGTTCCTATAGAGAGATTCTATAATGTAAAGAAGTCATGTAAATTCAGTATGGGTAACCCTCCTATTGATCAAGGGTTAAATTCCCCACAGTTGTGGGGCCCTAGGGTTATTAGACTCTTCTAGAGAAGTAGGCCCTAGTGAGTTATTGTCAAGATGGGAATTAATATAAATAGAGAGTGAGCCTCTCTATTTATCATACATTCACTCACACTCAGTTGTAGCGCATAACTAAGAGAGAAGAAGTTGTTGGGACAAGAGAGAGAGACACTACTATTGTTGGGAGATCATCTTACTGTTTTGGGGTTTTACTTTTGTTGTTGATTTTATCTCTGAGGAAGTTGCAGGGTTTTCTCCTTTATGGTTTCCCCGAGGAAAATCTTTGTCTCCATTGTCTCTTATGTTTGATTGTTGTGCTTGTTATTCTCTCAGTTAAAGATCCTAAGATAATGCAAGCTTGAATGATAAAAATCTAACAATATTATCTTAATGAGAAGGGATAATCAATGTGTTTCATAATCAAGGATGCTAATAATTCATCATCAATGCACATAAGGGGAAGTATAAGATCTCTCTCATGAGTGAAAACCAAGATAATAGATCGTGTTAGCATCCTACTCTAACCTCTCATTTAATAGAACAATGTAGAGTGCATACGGAGCACAATGGAACAATTGGAAAGACTAGCCAAAGTTCATGAAAAATTAAAAAATCACAATGGATGGCCCTTTTATGACCTTGTCTCTTCCTCCTTCCCATTTTTGTAGATTATCACATTATATGGAATAGAAAAAGACACGGGACAACACACTTTATCTTTTGTTAGTAAGGCTATTGCATTGATGATAATATGTATATATTATTATTTGTTGCCACATGTTTGTATGAATTGTTGTGCAATTTTCCTCTATTATGAGTTGTTGTGTTTATTTTTTTGGTCATTTAAACAACAAGTCTTCTTATCAATAATATTGTGAACCAAAAACCTAATAGCTTCACTAATACAGTTACCATGCCAGTTGGAGGATTATGGACACTTGCTACAAATTGTTGTGGTTATTGGATTTCAATATTTGGACGAGAACATTGCAGATAACTACTACAATCTGAACCATTAATTGTCAAGTAAACAACTTGAATTTATTGAATGTCAATAAGGATATGATTGATCAATTTGTTGGTGCAAGATCAAATGGGAGGAACTTTGCATCAGGTTCAAATGGATGTAACCCAACATAATTTGATGATTCAGTATGTGGAACCACTGCTTCACATGGTATATCAGGGTTAGTAGTCTCAATTTTCTCTTTTGGAAAGATTGAAAGCAAAACAGGGTCCACATTTGACTGTGTCATGGGAGTACTACCATCCACCCATAGGAAAATAAAGTCCTTCAATAAAACCTTGGCCATTGAGTACACTTACAAATATGCATGTTACCTGCAATTTGAGGAGATTAAATAGTCAGTAAATTTGATTTGATAATGCATAGTACATAAGTTTGCAAACCAATTTCAACAAAAAATGAAACTCTAGTAGCTAGTAGGAATTTGAAGGGACTAGTTCTCACTCTACTTCATAAACAATTTATACCTCTGATTTCTTATTTAAATTTACCAACATAGCTCTATACATGGCATATTATTTTCCTCCCAATAACCTGCTCTTCAAATCCTTCTTTACAAGGGGGGTGAACTGTTGCTCAAGAGATCATGTTGCATACAACCAAGATAGGATTGTGGCTAGTGGGATAATTCCAGGATATGGTGTTGAATTACCAAGCCACCCAAATCCCAATATGAGTACTTGTTGAATGAGTGCACCTCCTAATATGAGAGGGATTGTAGACCACATCTATTGCAGGTTTACCCTTCACTTGTTCAAACAATCACTAATAGTTATCATTTGCAGCTCAGGGAGTTGGTGTGTGTGTGTGTGTTTGGGATACATATTGCAGGTGGAATTTTCTATGACAAAGGGGATAATCCAAGATTAATGAATTTAAATGTCATTACCCACTATAACATATGTATACAGGTTATCTTAAGGACAGAGGGATTTCAATAAGTGGAAAATTAAATGGACCTTGTGTTGGGTGAAATTAATGTCGTTTTAATTGAGTTGTAGTAGTTTCTCAACCATTTAATTTGTCAATCCAAGGTTCGTAGGATTACGAAGCATGTGCGCTATATGTGTAGGACTGAAGTGGAACTAATCTAATATAGCAACTAATATAGGAAGCTGAAACATACTTTCAAATTGAAATTGATGAAATCAAACTAATCTAGGAATGGAAATTTGCATGAAGAAAAAACAATACAACATGTGAAGAGTTTAACGACAAATAACATATAGGAGCTCACACAATAAATATATCTCAAATTACATTACAAGAATAAAATGAGAAATCATGAAAACAATCATGAAAGCATGAATTAAACTAAGAATCAAAGCTAAGAATCCCCTTCTCCAAATTACAAAGTCAAGACTAACTTCTACAATCTAAGATTAATCAAGAGTAATCAAAAACTACCTCAAGACTCCCCATGGAGAGAGAGAGAACTCTCTTTTATACATGAGAGCCCTGAAAAGAAGATAGGCATCTCATAATTGCAAATCCACTATTCTCTCAACCAATTTCTCATTATTACAAATTATGATCCCTTGAAATCCTTACACATATCTCTCATAAATCTTGGATAAGATATACTATCCAAATCTCCATGATCTTCTCCTTAGAATAGGCTTTGAATAATTATCGCCTTCAAATGGTGGAGGAGATATTAGAGAAGTCCCTTGAATTAATCCTTCACATATTCATACATAATACAAAGCTCATCCATACTTGAGATAGTAATAAAAAACATGTTAATTTCTAACATTTAATCATAAATTCACTTATAATACTAAAATGATAAAAGTGGAAAATAATAAGGTGAAACCCAAATATATGTAAGGAAATGGTATAATGAAATTTTAATGGGACGATGAAATGTGAAGAATAGCGAAAGGTAAAGTGGATGAAAATATGACATTTCTGAGTCCCAACATTCTCCCCAACTGAACTTGTTGCATGTCTTCATGCAACCTTGCATGGATCTTCTTGAGAACTTTTGGCATCTAAACTATGGCTTTGATTGATAATGTTTTTTTAACAATGAATGTTTCCAGGGTGTGAGATAAATGAGTAAGGACTGACATTTTCTTATGGTTGGTTCTTGTGTGATTGTTGTCAAAGTTTTTTATTAGGGCTTGGAAACTGCTTCAGAAGACACATAAAAAATAGTTAGAAACTAAGATTCTAAAATATCATAGGATAACCAAAATCATAAGAAGGCACACAAGAACCTCATAAATGCTAGAAATGCGTGCTCCTTCAGTTTGAACTTCCATGTCACTTCAACGAAATGTATACTTATTCCATAGGCTACCACAATAGTAGTAAGGTCTAGCACATACCTCAACTTCAACAAAAACTTTGCACTATCAACCATTCTCGGCTTGGGTTTTTCTTTTAGCGAGCATACTACGACAATCAGTTGACAACACACTTCATTTGATGATGAATCTTAACAACAATCCATCAACCAAACCCTTTGTTTTATCACCAATATATAGGTAAAGGAATCATACATTTTTCCTTGCTTCTGTCTTTGGTAGTGTTGGATCATTGAACACTTATTTGTCTGTCCACTAGTAAATACTGGCAATTTAAGTCCCAATAAAACTTCCAAGATCATCATTCCTTTCAGTGATACAACCCATCCATCTACACGTGGTCCCAATTTTGTTCTAAAATGTGAAAAATATTTGACAGTACAGTGAAGACCAAGGCTACATTTTCCCCCAATGCAAAAAGAAGATAAAATTGTTTAGCTTCATCAACAATTGTAATATATCATGACGATCAAAAATATTATTAGTTCTATTAGGAAAAATTAACTAACAAAAAAAGTACATCCATGGTTGCTGTTATTACCACTCCATGACCATGTTCTTAGGAGGTGATTTTAATTTAGAGTGTGATGAGAGAGAGAAAAGTCGAACAAAGTTGGCCAAGCTCCCTACGCAACATGAAAGCATATTGCTATGAGATTCTCGCTCATGATAAAAAAAAAGTCATACAAAGGTCCTTGTTTTGGATATTACACATACCATTTCTGGAAAAGCAACAACAAGATTTGTATCAATTCCTTCTAAAAACTAACAAACTCTGTAAAACATAATGTTTCAAATTTCTAATGAACTGCAATTTAAAGAAATAGCACTAGAAAAAGTTTATTTTCAACATGGTAAGATGCCATGATTCTAAGAATAATATAATATGAAAAAACTTATATATGTATCTAAAAATAAATAGAAATGTTAAAAAAAATGCAATTTGATTCTTGAGAAATTTCAATAAACAATATATATAACCATAAGAACATACAACCAAAAAAATAAATAATAAAAAAATGAAATACAAGGAAAAAAAATTTAAGCCAAAAAAACAAAAACATCCAAAAAAATGAGCTATTATAACTGTTAGTACCAAAATATGCTTATCGTAATCTTTTATCACATTTTTACAAACTTTCCGAATTTCTTCCTCAGGTTTTGTTTAACAAGTCAGCTCCCTCTTTGGGTCAAATTCATCAACTTTTATGTCCTTTTCCAAAATCAACTTATAACTCAAGAACAATTATTATTATTTGAGATAAGTCTCTTATATTATATTAAAAGTCTTACTTTTAAATAGTTATAAGTGTTAATCGCTTGAAATTATGACAATAGCAAAGTCGTATTATATATATTCTCATGAAGTTGTATCACCAATATTGTCACGTCGATGTATATTATGCTTCATTTTGTTTAAACTTTAAAGGCATATTCGTCATGCTTCAAAGTTTAAATTTCCATAGTGTTTAAATGCCAAGTCACTTAAACCAAAAGACAAGTTGCCTCCAACTTCCTTTTTGTCACCAACTTGAACTATGTGCCTAAATTCTTATCTAGTGTTCATCCATTGTTGAGTTGAGCAAAGTCACATCAAACCACAAATGCCTAAATTCCTATCTAGTGTTCATCCAATGTTGAGTTGAGCAAAGTCACATTAAACCACAAAATATTAAGTGCGTCCATGTGTCAAAGTAAACACCTAAAAGAGAAATCTATGAACCCCAAGTGCACTCAAGTTTCATGGCGAGCGCCTAACTCTCACGTAAGAGTCTAAGAACACCAAATTAACAAGCTCACAAATACGTCAAGGTAGTGCACTATGGAACCATTGTTCACCACCAAGAAGAGTGTTAAGGGAAAAGTAAGTGGATTGATGCTCTCTTATGTAATGTAATTAATGTAATTTTTTGTTTGCTCCATGGAAAAAAACAATGGCCAAGGAGAATGCAAGAAAGCTGCTTGCAAAAGCATATAACAGCCTTTCTTGGTTGCTAATTATGGAGATTCAATACCATGAATGAGTGTTGATGAAATGTAACATAGGGATTGAACGCCATGGAAAGACTATCAATGTGCACTACATGTTGACAAATACATGGAGAATCATACTATAGAAATGATTTGGCATTTGGCATGCTTCTTATTCACTTGGGGCTTTTGTGCAAGGTTTGCAGATTTTTAAGAACAACGTTGAACCAATCTACTGCCAATTTTCCAGCTACCGAGTTTGACTATTGCCAAAAGTGATTACAGTGTTAGTTGTCGCCTAAATCACATGTCTAAATACTAATCCAAAATAATTTACTATTTGTTTTTTATTCCATGTACTGCTTTGGATCAATTGGAGAGGATATGCAATTAATTCTCTAGGACTTGATGATGGATGAAATTATAGTGTTTGTGCAAAGGTGTACTCCAGGTGGCTCTCCTAGAGATAGTACAAGAAGTCAATCTACCTATGTGGATAATGTCAATTCTGTGGGTCTTCTTCAATATGCTCCAAGTAGGAGGAATGTTCCGAAGCTCTCCTCTGTGGTAGCTTATAAAGTACTACACAAAACATTAGGGCCTTTTGTTGGGTAATGGTCATGTCCTTGGTACCCTTTAAGGCAATTGATTAGGGTATATACTTCTCATTCCTTTACGGTATATATTTATCTATCAACCTATGACTTCTCTAGTCTCTGGATAGTTTAAGTGATAAGATGTAATTGCACTTTAAAATATTATAATTTAATCTTATAATATTGATACTTGTTTGGTTAGTTCTAAAATAGGTCTGGATGGTCCCATTGATCACAAATTTTTTTATTATCTAGACTCATGAGTTTACAAATTTCAAATATTTCAAAAACCTTTTTAAAATCAAGTTTATGCCAATTCGAAACTCCCTTTAACATGTTTGAATGAGATTGAGAAAATCTCAATTAGGGTTGATCTAGCTAAATGCAACTTTAAAAAATACAAAAGAAAAAATATATTGTATGAGAGTAGGTTGGAAGAAAATGGTTATATCCACAATTGACGAAACATGAAAAATAACTTAGTTCAAGTTAATGATGATTTTGAAATACATATGGATATTATTCTTTGGATTTTATGATCTTTTGAGAAAAAACTTAGTGCAACTCGGTAATGATTTTGAAATACATATAGATATCATTTTTTTGGTTTCATAATATTTTTTAACCTTTTTAAGGTTCTTACTTTTCTAGATGATTATTAGGGTTGGAACATTAATAAAGAACCAAGGCTTTAAACTAAATCAATTTTAAATGATCAGCTTTTAACTTTAAAATAATGTTTTGTTATTGATAGTTCAAATAGGAAGCCTTATTCAACCATATTTCTAACTTCACATGTGTATTTCACATTGCAACTTATATTATTTTTCAAATGATCATCGGGCATGTAGAAATGCTTGTAACTTATGCAGAAAAATGTACACAACATTAAGAAAATGCTCGCAACTTATGCAGAAAAATGTACACAACATTAAGAAAATGCTCACAATAGCCTTATTGTAGATATCCTCACAGTCTCACAAATTTGTACCTATAAACTTGAAGGACTATCTACCTAATTTAGCGTTCCTTAGAATGGGGGTGATTGGAAAAATCAAAGGTAGTTTGTGATATCCATAGTCTATGATATGCGTCTCCATCTAGCCAACTACTGCTTCCTCAAAGGATGAGTCAAGCATCATATAGAATACTTGCAATGTAATTCATTGAATTTTCATACGATAAAAAATTTAGGAATTGACATTATTTCCTCGTGGTAGAGTCACAGATGTCTTAGAAAATACATAGCGATATAATCATACATATTTTTACAACATACTTAGACACCGTTATATCTAAATATATTCCATATCCAATAGTATATAAGCAATTTGTTGTGATTCGATTATGAACACAAGTTGAAAGTTATTTTTGAAGAGTGAATACTCAAAAAGTAAAGAATTTCCATTCATTCTTTAAAATGCATGAAATTTTTTGGTCAAATTTCACACCATATTTTGTCATTATGATCAAGAGATTAACTAAAGGCTATAAAAGATCAACCAATTTACTAGTAGCTCAACTAATACTATGAAAAATATCAACTAATGTTGCAGAGAACAATTACATTAAAACAAGCATGATATATTAATCAAGAATGTGTTATTATCCAAATAATTGTGCCTCGTGCTAGCCATTTGATTCTTGGCTCAATAACTTCAGTATTCCTATAAAAACGAGAAATGTTTAGGGACAATTATTCATATTAGTCCTTTTAAAGGTTATTAAAATTTCTAGGATTTTATTTACTTCTACATAAATTTAAACAATAGATAACAATCTCAGTAATATAGTGTCTCATATTTTCCACATGAGTTGCATAGATATGATAATTTTGTTGTATTTTTATTACATTTTATGCATAAAATTATACTTTATGAGATGCATGCATCATCATTATGTTGTTATATATTGAATCTAAAAAATAAGATGAAAGAAACTTCATATTTGAAGCAAATAAGAAACAACCATGATCCAATTCAGTGTAAGAAAACTAAACTATCATTAACCAAAATAAGATAGCATTTTTAGGAATGTTAACAACTTCCATGTTAATTGGTCACTCGTGGTTGTTTCCAGGGATGATTTTAAGGAACCATACTTATTTAAAAGTGTATAAATGTTGGCGAATCTTACCAATTCTTAAAACACCAACTATACAATGTTTGGCGATATTTTTCAAAAACTATTTTAATTTCCAAGGATTTTATATCGTTTATATAATAATTTGGCGATTTTGAGGGTGAAAATAGTTAACCCCATCAAAATTGGGAGAAACAGGGCTTCAAAAATTGCAAAATGGCGAATCTTTTTTTCGAGAAAACCCCCTAAAAATAGCCCATGGGCTAAATTTCGCCCCTAAAATTATCCCTGGTTAGGGATGATTTTAAGGAACCATACTTATTTAAAAGTGTATAAATGTTGGCGAATATTACCAATTCTTAAAACGCCAACTATAAAATGATTGGTGATATTTTTCAAAAAATATTTTAATTTCCAAGGATTTTATATCGTTTATATAATAATTTGGCGATTTTTAGGGTGAAAAAATTTTACCCCATCAAAATTGGGCAAAATAGGGCTTCAAAAAATGCAAAATGGTGAATGTTTTTTGGGAGAAAAACATGGAAAAATAGCCCACTGGTCTAAAATTCGCCCCTAAAATTATCCTTGTCCCTAGTTGTTTCCTTGGAAGTCGACCATATAATGAAATGGTTCATGAGCTTTTCTTGGTTATTACTCTTTAAAACAAAATGATTTGTATACTTTTTTTGAGTATGTAGTTAAGGAAATGAAGGAATTTAACAAATCTAAAAAAATCGATGCTTTATTTAGTTTTCCCAAAAGAACTTACTACAATGTTTTTGAGAATATAACGGTATCACCCATGTTAGGTTCCATTGGGGTTTAGAATATGTGCCACCATGAGTCATATAAGAGCCTACCATTATTTATTGGTGGAATGAAAGACTTGTGAGTGTTATCTCTTAATAGTATTCTCATGGTGCTGTTAAGTATGATTCAATTGACTATAGTACAAATTTATGGGATGTGTTTTTTACAACAAAAAAACCATCAATTGAGAAATTTATACATGAAAGTGAAAGCATTGAAACACTTGTTCACTTGTTTTATGGAAATGAGAAACCATTTAAAGCTTGCTTCCTTTTTTAAGAGATAGAAATCACTTGTCCCCAATATTTTGACAATCAAGTTTGATAAAATGATTTTGAAACCATTGTTTCTACAACTTTGAGTTTGATTGGGAGAATAAGAGGAAAAGCATTACAAACCTTGGGAAGCGTGAGTTAATTTCTTTCTAAATTGTTGGGAAAATATGAAACACAATAAAAAGTAGTGAATCAAATTGGTGATTTCCTGTTATCATTCCTTGATAATTAACAATTTAGAAAGACTTGTGTTTTCATTGAAATACTCTCTCTTTAGAAAGAGGCTTTGCTAGCGTTGAGTGACAAAAGTGCTATGAAAATGCTAACTTCCTTCATTTTGTGGCTAACTTCGTCCACATTTAGTATTTGAGTTCATATTTTTGTTATCCTAGAAGTGCTCTTTAAAATTGACCATTCATTGGCCTTCCCTGCAACTCTTGTAGTTGATTTGTGATTGTACTCAGGGTACAAGGCCAACTCTACACCATTGGAAAATTTTAGTCCATGCAATTTTTGGGTTTTTTTATACCAAAACACCAATTCAACTTTAGTTTCCCCTTTTCAGCAATTTCACCCTCCAACAACAACTTATTCCATATTATTACACCTTTTTGGGGAAATTGCTAGAGATCATTGCACCTTCTTGGAGAAATTGCTATGTTTAATTGCTCCAAGAAGAGGAAAGGAGCAATATAGGTTGCAAGGTGCAATGATATAGTTATATTGTGCAATTTTTATATCATATCCCAAATGATCTTTCGGCATATAAACCTGCCCTAATGATTTTTTTTCCTCTTCATTTCACCTGGACAAGCCTCAACCCCATCCAAGCACAGTTAGACTACATTTTTGTTAAAACAAGAACTATATAATTTTTATATTTTCATTGTATTGTTGGGTAATTTTCCATTCCTTTTTTACTAAATATTTTTTGAAGAAAAAATATGTCGAGAACTATAAATTATGAAAATACACAACATAATATTGTGCTTCAATTTTAAAACCAAATTTGTCAAAGTTGAATATAGAAATTTTCCTAGGACTAATATAGACTAAAACAATTCCCATCATTGAATTTGTTTCAATAGTTTTATTTGGTTTTTGTGGTTTCCTACCAAGTCATATCTAAATCTCCCAAAGTCAAATTTCCCATTTTCAAAATTTTATGAAAACTACTTTTGACATCCTCAATCCTCATTTCATTACCAATTATCTCTACAATATATCAAGTATGTTGCAACATCAATAATCTAAATCTCTCTAAAATACATCAAGTGTGTTGCAACATAGAATCTCATTGAACCATTTATTAAAAATATACATATGTCTTCAAACTTCTGTCATTTTTCCAAATATTCTCAGGGTCTATCTCAATTTACGCACTTTTGATAATTCACTGATCAACATTGCATGTGACCACCTCATGAGCATGCATCTTTGTTATGTACAATTTGATAATTCATTTATACACATTTCATGTGACCACCTCATGGGCATGCCTTTTTGTTATGTACAATATCAATTTGATAATTAATTGATCAATATTATGTGTGACCACCACATGAGCATGCCTCTTTATTATGTACAACGTCATAAACAAACTCTTAACCATTCAAATCATTCATACTTTGACTCTACCTATCTAACAACATATGCAATAGTGTGTCATACAAGATTCCTATCTAACACTTAGCCACCATGCCTTTTTTACCATGATCCAAAACCATCTTAGCCTTACACACTTCCTTTTGGGAGTGTTATCATGCTAAATAATTTTCTTCCCCTCGCATCTCGTTTTGGTTTATTTGAATAAAATTTCCACACTTCAAAAACCTGATACTCAAATTCCTTCAAATAAATTATGTTCTTAGCCATGATTATACAAATTCCATATCATATAAATTATACTCACATTTTATACTAGTAAATACTTTTAAATAAATAACCTACCACTCACAACTTATGACCCTTATACATAACTTGATACTGTTTACAGAAAATTGGTGGGTTATCAAAACCCTACAGGGATTGAATACACCTAATTACTATACTACATAGATTTATGCCCTCTACATTTCATTACATGTCAGCCTCTACAAATACAAATAGCAAAAGAGGGATCCTAATATGAAATGTGGATAAGAGTGATTATTTTCATTCAAGGGGTTGTACTATGTCCACGTTTGTTATAAATTTATTGTCAAACTCAAATGGTAAATGCATCTTTCATTATTATTCCTCCATTCATAATTATTTGTGGAAAGGTACAATTGAATGAATAGAGACGATACTATATTCATGTTGACACGTTTCCAACATTACTCCATTCATGACCCCAATCAAATCTTGAACCATAGACATGGTTATAGAGTGTACTAGATCAGATTTATTCCTTACATACCTTTCCTTAGCATTACTAATGCATATTACCAAAAGTTGGTATAGATATTCAATTAAATCATAAGTATATAAATGTTGGAAATAACTTTTAATTATTAAAGTATAATTTCCATAATGCAAATATAAGTTAATCTTGCAAAAATATTGTATTTATTTATCTTGTAATTATATTATGAAAGTTTTTTGTATTTAGTTACCTGCACCTAACCCTTAGGTGCATTATCAAGGACCATAAGATCACATCATCAGTTTGGATCTTCTCCTTATACATTGATGATAAAAATATATTTTATATACCTTGAGAGAGAGAACATATTAAAGTCCTTTTTTGACCCGTAACTATGTTGCATTATTCCTTCTGTCGGGCCATGACCTTATCTTGAACTGAAACACATTAGATGTATTTTGTTTGGGGGTTGCTTCCTATTTGGATACTACATACCTAGACTAGCCTTTGTTTTGTATTCCTTTTGGTTGGAACATGACTGTTGTTATCTTCTCCTAACAAGTTGTCCCTATTTGAATCATTTTTGGCTTGGGTTGTATTTATTCTGGATGGGCCATGATTGTACATGTTTGTGTTAAACCCTATATCGTAGGTCAATAGTAGTGTTAGGTCTTACCATATGACCTTTAGTACCTTATTCTAAGTCAACCTAATCTTTATTTTATTTTATTGGTAACTATCCTAAAATTTAGGGATTACCCAAATGGCCTTTCTAGAAGGATTTTCAATATTATAAATTTAGTTTTCACTTCTCGATTTGTATGTGGCAACTGGACAAGAGAGAAGATAATATCTACTTATTTTTCTGCTTTATACCTGTTTGCTATTGTTTTTTCTTGACGATATTTTTGTTGCTTAACACCAAGGGTTACTACTACTTTTCCTTAACATCTAGGTTTGTTTCTGATATTGGAGTGGGGCATGATAGGAATTTTTTCCCCTGGGGTCTTTGTTGAGAACAATGTATCATTTTTCATCCCTTCCTCCAATCCATATTCTTCTTTTTTCCTCCTGCTTTGTTGACGTGTGTCCGTTTTTTTCTTTTCCTGCTCTGTTAAACTACTGAAATACCGTGGTTTCTTGACCTGCTCTAGTCGTTTCTTCCCCTATTCCAGTGGACTCTATTCGCCCCGTGGTTTCTTCCCTTGCTCTGGTGGACTACATATATCCTCGATTATGTTGCTTCTTCTCCTGATCAAATGGACTCTCCTTGTTCTATTGGTGGTTATCTTGGTGACATTAATGTTGAGTTTATGGAACCCCAATTGTAGGTGACATATAGCTTGCTTTGAGGTTTTTCATTGGCTGCATTAATGTGTTTTGTAACAAACACAAATTCCTCATCCATCTAATAGCCATTCAAGACTTTACTTAGGTATACAACCTCCATGACCAGACTGTTGAGATTACAGCATCAGGAGTCATTCTTCAGTCTTGTGAGTAATATCAAGACAGTAGACTTTTGTATTCCTACAAATATCCTCATATGATTGAGGTGGTGATGTTGTAAAGTCTTGTGAGTAATATCAAGAAAGTAGGCTTGTATATTCCTATGAATATCCTCATATAATTGATGTGGACAGTAGGCTTGTGCAGCCCTAATAATATCCTCATATGATTGAGGTGGATAGTAGGCTTGTGTAGCCCTACGAATATCCTCATATGATTGAGGTGGATAGTAGGCTTGTGTGGCCTTACGAATATCCTCATATGGTTTAGGTGGTGATACGGTAGGCTTATGTAGCCCTACGAATATCCTCATATGATTGAGGTGGACAGTAGGCTTGTGTAGCCCTATGAATATCCTCATATGGTTGAGGTGGTGATATAGTAGGATTGTGCAGCCCTACTAATATCCTCATATGATTGAGGTGGACAGTAGGCTTGTGTAGTCCTACGAATATCCTCATGTTGTGAGGTGGTGTGCTTTACTATGTAAAGTAGATAAACTATGTGGTGTATGGCTAGTCATGGTCAACATGTGCTAGAAGTCTCCTTTAGGGATTAGCTACACCTAGAGTGATTTACTTTAGCATGTGAGTATATGACCTAGGGCAATACATATGATCATAGGTTTGGAAACGATCTTATGAGTATGATATGATAAAGATGATTATTTAATGAAAACACATATGGACCATGCAGAGATATTTAATATAAGCACAGAGAAAGAGAGAGAACTCGAATTGCATATGTTTCCACCAAGTAAACTCAAATTGATTAGATATCAGTTGAGTATTAGTTATGGTAAACAAGTTCAGTTAATTAAGGAATCAGCTCCTTAATTTATGCAAGTGATTGTTGGGAATAAACACTGATGGAGAAGCACTAGTTCTGTTCGGTTACATTCAGTTACTGTTTAGTTGCATTCAATTATGTTCAGTTACATTCAGTTCAACTCAATTACATTCAGTTCAGTTACATTTAGTTCAATTCAGTTACACTCAGTTGTATGCAGTTACACTCAATTACATTCTGTTGCATGTAGTTCCATTTAGTTCAACTCAGTTAACAACTCTGTTAGAGTTAGTTAATTAATGGAAGGCACATATCTTCTTGTGGGAGATAATTATGGAGTGTCAACTTGTTAGATTTTTAACATTAAGCTAGCATAACACTAGGATATTTAACTGAGAGAACAACAAGCACAGCAATCAAACACAAGAGACAATGAACACAGTGTTTTTCCTCGTGGAAACCATAAATGGAGAAAACCCCACAACTTCCTCAAAGATAGAATCAGCACCAAAAGTGAAACCCAAAAACAGTAAGATGGATCTCCCGACAGCAGTAACTTCTTTCTTCCTTGCCCCAGTGTCTTTCTCTTCCTCATCTATGCGCTACAACTGATTGTGAGTGAGTGTGTGATAAATAGAGAGGCTAGCTCTCTATTTATACTAATTCCTGACTTGACTAAACCCAACTAGGGCCAACTTCACTAGGTGAGTCTAATAACCCTAGTGCCCCGGAACTACGGGAACTTTAACCCTTAGACAATAGGAGGGTTACACACCTTGACTTGACATGACTTGTTTACATTATAGAAACTCCCGATAGGAACCTTGGGGCATGACATGACTCAAGTACATTACAAATAAATCTCAGAATAAACATCGGGTTACAATACATAAGAAATACAAGTGAATACATTCCAAACTTACAATTACATCAACACTCCATCTTAACTAGGAAGGTATTCTCTCGACGCAATTTATCAACACAAGTCTTCTTCTCTGGATCATCATCGAGTTCTCGTCATATTCACCTTCAAGTCATCTCTATCTTCAAGTCATCTTCATCTGCAAGTCATCTTCATCTGGATCTAGATCATCACTCGATCTGGATCATCATCTCTGAATCTGGATCATCCCTCGATCTGGATAATCTCTGTTGGATCATCATCAGTGGATCTTCACGAGTGCTATCTCATGATTCTTCTCGTCACAGGAATTTCTACAAAGCCATCCCTTTTTCATGTTGGTTGTAGGCCTAGCCTCCATGTAGGTCTTCTTCAGCGCTTATATCTAACCCTAAGTCAGAATGGCTTGTCCAGCACTTATATCTGATCATGTAGGAACCAATCCTATAATCATATCAAAAAGGCACACCCAGCACTCACATCTGACCATGAGAGGAACCAATCTAGAATTCATGTCAGAAAGGATCTGCACTTACATTCGAAACATGCAAGGAACCAATCCAACATACATGTTTGAAAAGGATCTGCACTTACATTCGACAGATGAGAGGAACCAATCCAACATACATGTTCGAAAGGAATCTGCACTTACATTCAACACATGCGAGGAACCAATCCAACATACATGTTCGAAAGGGTTCTGCACTTACATCTGCACATCCAAGGAACCAATCTAGCATGCATGTTAGAAGAGCTTGCACTCACATCTGATCATGTAGGAACCAATCCTATAGTCATATCAGAATGGCCCCCAATCCCAGACTAAGCTACTTGGTAACTGACCAGGTGCCTCCATTCCAAGAATGGCATTCAGTGCTTATTTCTGATCATGTAGGAACCAATCCTACAGTCACATCAAAATGGTTCAGCACTCATATCTAACATGGAAGGAACCAATCCTCTCACCATGACAGAATGGCTTGGCCCTTACATCTGACCATGGAAGGAACCAATCCTCTCACCATGTTAGAATGGCTCTGGGTCTCATCATTTCCCCTTGGAGGAAACCTCGATATGGAGAACACCAATCTTCTCCTTGAAGTACTCGAACTTCACCCTATCCAATGGCTTTGTCAACACATCAGCTATATGTTCCTCCATCGCAACATACTACAGCTTCACTGCTCCCCTCTGCACCATATCCCTGATATAGTGATACTTGATCTCAATATGCTTCGACTTGTCATGGAACACTGGATTCTCTGACAACTTCACGCAAATATGGTTGTCACAATGTATACAAGTAGCATCCATCTGGAGATCAAATAAATCAGACAATAGCTTCCTCAGCCATACTGCAACATACTCTGCTTCAGCTGTACTTAGTGCCACACAGGATTGCTTCCTGCTAAACCAAGAGATCACATCTAATACCATACTGAAGAAACACCCTAAATTTCTCTTCCTATCGATGGCACTACCTGCCAAATATGAATCAACATAACCCTCCAAGTTAATCTTCTGATTCGCCTCATACTTGAGCCCATAATAAATTTTACCCCTCATGTACCTCAGAATATGCTTTGCAGCAATCAAGTGAACATGTCTTGAATCTTTCAAGAACTGGCTCAAGGTGTTCACAGCAAAGCAAATATCTGGTATCGTTTTCGTTAGGTACATCAAGGACCCAATCATCTGATGATACATCATAGCATCAATCGCTTCTGATGAAGCATCACTCAACAGCTTCAGGTTCAATGCCATAGGTGTGGTCATGGCCTTGCAGTCCATCATCCCAAAACTCTTCAGGATCTTTACTGCATACTTCCCTTGTCTGAGGGAGATTCCATCTGCATTCTGCCACACCTCCATGCCTAGAAAATAATGCATCATATCCAAGTCCTTCATTTCAAACTTAGCAACAACCTTTCTCTTCATATCAGTAATCAACCTATCCATACCTGTTACAAACAGATCATCTACATATAGTAGGAGCATCACTGGGTTTCCATCTTCAACCTTGTAGTAAAGGTTGGAATTTGCTTTACTCTTGGTAAATCCCAAACTAGATAGAAAGCTGTCAATTCTGTCATACCATGTCCTGGGTACCTGTTTAAAACCATACAGGGCTTTCTTCAATCTGCACACATGAGACTTCCTGTCATGTGTCTCAAAACCGAGTGGCTGCTCTACATACACTTCCTCTTCCACTACACCATTCAAGAAAGTAGTCTTGACATCCATTTGGTGTATCTTCCACTTCATCATTGCAGCCAGAGCAAGTACTAATATGATGGAAGTGTATCTAGCTACAGGTGCAAAGGTTTCTTCATAATATATTCCTTATTTCTATGAGAAGCCACGAGCCACGAATCTTGCCTTATATTTCTCTATGCTACCATCTGCATCATGCTTGATCTTGTAAATCCATTTGGAAGTTACAACCGACTTCCCTTCTGGTCTTGGGACAACATCCCAAACATCATTCTTCATCATCGATTGATACTCTTCGATCATAGCACCCTTCCATTCTTTTCGTTCTACTACTTCTTCATAATTGGAAGGTTCTTCATTGATAAAGTCACATAGTAAAGCTACATATCTGGAACAGGATCTAGTTCTCTTTCATTCTCTGTGATTATCTTCTGGAGCCCCATATCTTTCCGCACCTTGGATAGCTTTTCGTACCCAAGCAGGTTTCCTCTTGTGAGGATTCTTCTCTTGAGGTGGATCTACGGGTCTGTGCGGTTCTTCAAATTCTCTATCTTCTTCTTGAGTTTATTCATTCATGGTTGTATCATGAATTCTGGGTGCTTGTGCTTCTTCAGGTTCTTCAGCAGGTCTCTTTCTGGATTTGTTGTAAGATGTGTCTTCATCAAATGTTACATCCCTACTGATGTCGATCTTCTTGAATCTTGGGAAGTATATTCTGTAAGCCTTCGAGCTTTCATAGTATCCCACAAATATACCCTTCTTTCCTGAAGGATCTAATTTTGTCCTCTTCTCTTTTGGAATGTGTATGTACACTAGACAGTCGAATATCTTGAGATGGATGACTTCTGGTTTCTTTTCGGAGAAGACTTCTTCCAGAGTCTTGTTCTCAAGTACTTTGTGTGTAGTATGGTTCTGTAAATACATCGCTGTTTTGGTAGCCTCTTCCCAGGGATGCATCAGAAGATCTTGATCATGAAGCATTTCTCTTGCAACTTCCATGATAGTTCTATTCTTCCTTTTTGCAACCCCATTCTGTTGTGGATTATATGGAGTGTATAACTCCCTCTTAATCCCTGATTCTTTGCATAAGTCTTTGAATTCATTTGATGTGAATTCTCTGCCATTATCTGATCGAAAGGTCTTGATCTTCTTTTCTGTGTGGTTCTTGATCAAGGCTTTGAATTCCTTAAACTTGTTGAAAAATTCATCATTGTTCTTCATGAAGTAAATCCATGTCTTCCTAGAAAAGCCATCAATGAAAGAAACATAGTATACATACCTACTTAGTGAAATTGATGACATTGGTCCGCATACCTCGGAGTGGATGATTTCCAAGGTTCCCTTTGCCTTACTTTCTCTACTTGGAAATGTATTATTTGTATTCTTTCCTTTCATACATCCTTTGCAGACCCCTTCATATTTTGCTTGAATTTTTGGAAGACCTTCAACAACTTTGCTCACAAGTGGTAGTTCTCTATAATGCACATGTGCAAGCCTTCTCTGCCAAAGTTCATTTGGATCTACTGTGTCATGGACCAAAGCTTGTTCTGGATGGCCCTTCAATTTGTGTAATCCTCCTTCTTGTTCTCCAATTACTATTGCATCGTCAATAGTCTTTCTTCATAGCCACATGAGGACTTGGCCATCTACAAATGCAACCCTCATGCCTTTTGCATCCAATGCTGATATGGAAGATTCTTCTTTAGTCCTGGTACAAACAAGACATCCTTCATTTTCATAGAATTTCCAGAGTCTAGCTTGTAGGAGGATTCACCACTACCTTTTATGGGATATTGGTAGTCATCCCCAAGTTTCACCTTATGGGATGAATTATGTTCAGATAGTTTCTCAAAGGATTCCTTGAAAACTGTCATGTGTTTGGAAGCCCCACTGTCAATAAGTCAATATTTGCTTCCATGAGTAACAGTTCCCGTGAGAGTGGAGATCAGAACATATTCATCTTCACTAGAAGAGTCTTCAGTTTCTTGTTTTACTCTCTTTCTGGGAGGATCATCATCCTCAGCAGTGTGAGCATGATGTCTTCTTTTGGAGTTCCTCTTCTTCTTGGATCCATTCTTATTCATGGGAAATTTTCTAGCAAAGTGTCCTATTTCATTGCATGTATAACATCTGAGTTTAGATTAACCTTTCTAATGAGAATTCTTACCTTGGTGATGATGCTTTTCCCTTCTTCCTTTCTCGGAGTGTACTGTGAGAGCTTGATCTTCACTTCCCATCTTTTCTTCTCGAGCTGATATTCAAACTTCTTCTTGTGAAAATTCTTCCCGCAGTCTATTAAACTTGACTAACTTCTTCCTAGCATAGATTCCTTGGATGAAAGAATCCTATAACCTAGGGAGGCCATTCAAGGTTGTCATCACAATTTATGCATTCTCCACTTCTTCATCTACTGCTTCTAGTTGTTCTTTGATCTGGGAGACCCTAGTGAAGTATGACTAGATGGTCTCCTCATTCTGGATCTTTAAATTCTTCAACTGGTTCCTTAGAGTCATCTTTCGATTGATGTTCTTCCCTTCAAACAGTTTGGTTAGGGCATCAAACATAGCTTTAGGTGTCTTGAGGGAGGACACCTGTGGTATGAGGTCATCCTTGATAGAATCAGCAATGATCCTCTTTTCCATAACCAACTTCTTCTTATGTAAGACCTTAGCCTCATCTCCCTCTGGAACTGGAACCTCCTCACTGATATAGGAGTCCAACTCATTTTCTTCCAGGACCAGGGAGATCCTATACTTCCAGCCTCGGAAGTTATCAGCTCCCTCAAGATTTTCATCAAGCTTGGTATGATGAGACATCTTAACTGAGAACCTCAAATGGAAATATAAAATATTTAGATCTTACCAGGTCAAGATGTCAAATCTGGATTTGGAGCTGAAATCCTGCAGCGCTGGTTCAGGAGCAGATTATGGTTTTGCTTTTCCAAGGTTTTGTCCAACCAAATTCTTTGATTTTGATCCCTAACTTCGATTTTGAGGAGGAGATCAATCCAGGCCTGGGCTCACTCAAAAATTCCACTTCTGTGAAAAGCCCTAATTTTTTACAGCAGTGTCGGGTCCAAAACTGAAAAACCTCATAATTGGATTATATTTCGATAGAAAGATGCGCCCTAGGGAGGAGAGTTATTCCACCCTTCTTTTGTTGAAAATATATGGAGAGAGATCCACAAAGTAGGAAGCCCTAGTTCCCGCAGCTGCACAGTGTCTTCTTCTCAGGTTAGCTCTGATACCATGTTAGATTTTTAATATTAATCTAGCATAACATTAGGATCTTTAACTAAGAGAACAACAAGCACAAAAATGAAACACAAGAGACAATGAACACAGTGTTTTTCCTCGGGGAAACCATAAATGGAGAAAACCTCGCAACTTCCTCAGAGATAGAATCAGCACCAAAAGTGAAACCCAAAAATAGTAAGATGATCTCCTGACAGCAGTAACTTCTTTATTCCTTGCCCCGGTGTCTTTCTCTTCCTTAGCTATGCACTACAACTGAGTGTGAGTGAGTGTGTGATAAATAGAGAGGCTAGCTCTCTATTTATACTAATTCCTGACTTGACTAAACCCAACTAGGGCTGACTTCACTAGGTGATTCTAATAACCCTATTGCCCTGGAACTGCAGGGACTTTAACCCTTAGACAATAGAAGGGTTACACACCTTGACTTGACATGACTTGTTTACATTATAGAAACTCCCGATAGGAACCTCGGGGCATGGCATGACTCAAGTACATTACAAATACATCCCGGAATAAACATCAGGTTACAATACATAAGAAATACGAGTGAATACATTCTGAAGTTACAATTACATCAACAAGAGGATGCATGATTGTTCATAAGATATGAATATAGAGCATGCATGATTTTATAAAATATGAATATAGAGCATGCATGATTATGAATATAGAGGATGCATGATTGTTTCATAAAGATATGAATATAGAGTTGCATGCTTGTTTCATAAATATAAAGATGCATGATTGATTCATGAGATATGAATGTTGGGCTGCATGATTATTTAATTATGATTTTATAAAATCAGATTATGTTTTATTACAATCTGTATTCCTGGACTTGGAATTGTGTTTAGCATATACATTGTTGTTCCTATCTTTATTGGAATGTTATCAATCTCATGAGTCCAAATTTTGCGAGATGATATAAAGACTGATATAAGACTTATGTAGAAATGATACAAGGTGGAAAACATCATTCATAAGACATGAGATCTAGGGCAGCATGATTGTTTCATGAACTGTGAACATAAGACTACATGATTGGCTAGATAGAGGGCTTGATGCTTACTTCATGAGATATGAACATGGGACTATATATTTCCTTCATAAAATGAATTTTTTGGATTGATATAGGACTGATATAGGGTTGCATATCAGTACATAAGATTATAATGGGTTATGATAAATCAGTCGGTCAATATCTGTACATAACTAAGTAAATCTTTATTAGTATATTGAAAGTATTTCATGTGAATAAAATTCATGAGTATGAAATAGTTCTAACCATGAGAATAATTTTTCTTGTAGGGAAAATTAATATGCCATTACCTACAAGTAAATAAGGACATGAATGTGGAGTCATTTTGATGGCTGATCCTGGAAGAGAATAGTTCAAGAGGTTCCTATGTCTCTTGGAAAGCAGAAAAAATAGATGGCTTAGTTATATTTTGATAGATGTGAAGACTCCTGAAGATATTCTATCTTATTTAGATTCATGTGTCAAATAAAGAGCTTCATATATATATGAGCATAAGTCTTCGTGATGGAGAACCCATATTATGATTCTCACATTTTGCATGGTGAGAGGGAGTTGCTAGTCTCACTAGCTCATGAAGAACCAGTGTAATTGGTTGATGTACCTCCTGTAAAAAAAAAGGGAGATATGCATGATGCTCATATTCAGAAGGAAGTTGAGAACTGTATTCAAGAATATTGTTATGATTCTTATGATTAGTGGTGTGGCAGTCACTAGACAAATATTTTCCTCAGTTAAGGAAAATGTGCAGTAAAAGAGCCTGAAGTGTTTCAAGATGATGGACTATAAATCCATGGCCACACATATCAAGGTAAATATGAAACTATTCTTATTTCATATTTGGAGGATCTCAAGTCAGTTGAGATGTATTTGGTTAGTCACAGGTCCCAAGATTTGTTATGTACTTTACAGTTTGTACATAGACATGTACAAAGCATGTGTTGTGGTACCTACTTGGTACAAGTATATGTGATATCATATATATCTTGATAAGAGAAATAGAGTTTTAAATATATATGAAATCTGACTAATATAGTGATCGAGGAAGATCACATGTGTTTCTCTAGATAGAGAATGTTGAAAAGCAGTAAAGCTTTTGAGGGTTCTACTCAGTTATATTTGAGACATGGTACATATCCATAGATGAGCAGCATTGCCAGCATTCTTACTAAGCTTCTGTCCAGGACAAGCTTGGTATAGTACATAATAACTCCTCTAGTTGAAGAGGGATTATTGATGTGTATTCATGGGCTACAGTAGATAAAGTCCCCACCAGTTAGCCATCGTACATGAATTAGGCAGTTGAGGGCTTTGATAGCTTGTGGAGAGAATCCACATGAGAAGAGACACAGTCAAAAGTATCAAAGACTATTTATAGTCTAGACTGTTAGAGAACAGTTACAACCTCTCGGCGAGGTAGTTGGGGTGCTACAAATATAAAGAGAAGGATCACTGAGAAAGTGATCATGACTTGAAGAACATTACAGAGAATGGCATGCTCACAAAGAACTTCTCCAAATAATAGAAGATTCAAGAAGATAACAAATGTTGAAGAATGAAATAAATATAAGTATTTCTTTCTGCATGTTATTACACATTTGTTGTATAATGTTGTATGTGATGGATTTAAAAAAATCCATGGTTTCTAGTTTAGAGAAATTTTATTCTGGATTAGATCCACATGATGCTACTTTGTGTAAGTAGTTGGTTGGTATTTGAGAAGACCTATTATGTTTTATGCTTACTACTAAGCATATGTTTGAGTACCTTTGAGGTACATTAGAATAGGCTCTTTATTGTATTGGATACATGGCAGACCTATTATTTGATTGTGTTATCTAGCTATTGTTTTAGCCTGAGATAAGCGATGTAATTTGAGGCTAGTACTACAAAAGCTAAGTGTATTGTGGCTAGTACTACAGAATAAAGATGTATGAATGAGAGTACTATAAAAGCAAAATGTGTTTTTTGGATAATACTACATACTGAGGAGTAGTGTAGCTTGGGAGGCTACCTACTACGGTGAAATACTTGAGCCTACAGTCATTAGGTGTTAATAGTGAAGCTTTCTTGAAAACCCTATATGTGTTTTATGATAAAACATATTCGAGATGAAGTTTAAATTCATTGAACTCATAGTCATGAGTTCTAGTACATAGGTACTAATGAGCAGATTGCAAATTTGTGACAAGCCTCTATTTGTGACGAAGTTTAAACACTTCTGAGATAAGCTTGGTATGGCAGAAAATGTCTCCCTCGCTAAGAAGGAGTGTTGAGATTACAGCATCAGGAGTCATTCTCCAATCCTGTGATTAATATCAAGACAGTAGACTTGTAGTCCTAAAAATATCCTCATATGATTGAGGTGATGATGTTGTAAAGTCTTGTGAGTAATATTAAGACAGTAGGCTTGTATAGTCCTATGAATATCCTCATATAATTAAGGTGGATAGTAGGCTTGTGTAGCCCTATGAATATCCTCATATGGTTGAGGTGGTGATACAGTAGGCTTGTGTAGCCCTACGAATATCCTCATATGATTGAGGTGGACAGTAGGCTTGTGTATCCCTACGAATATCCTCATATGGTTGACGTGGTGATACAGTAGGCTTGTGTAGCCCTACGAATATCCTCATATGATTGAGGTGGATAGTAGGCTTGTGTAGTCCTACGAATATCCTCATGTTGTGAGGTGGTGTGCTTTACTATGTAAAGCGGATATACTATGTGGTGTATGGCTAGTCATGGTCAACATGTGCTAGAAGTCTCCTTTAGGGATTAGCTACCCCTAGAGTGATTTACTTTAGCATGTGAGTATATGACCCGGGGAAATACATATAATCAAAGGTTTGGAAACAATCTTATGAGTATGATATGATAAAGATGATTATTTAATGAAAACACATATGGACCATGCAAGGATATTTAATATAAGCACAAAGAAAGAGAGAGAACTCAAATTGCATATGTTTCCACCAAGTAAACTCGAATTGATTAGATATCAGTTGAGTATTAGTTATGGTAAACGTGATGCGGAGTGCAGTCTCTGAGCACCCTGCTCCTTTTTATGAATCAAGGATGAGACATATATTTAGGAAACTTCACATTGGCAGTAATCACTCATATGATGCAAATGGGTCAAAATATCCAATGGGAAGTTATTCTGATGGAGCAGGTCCGAGCCAAAGAGGTATGGTATCTACCTTAGACTCAAAAACCTATTTCTCAAATTCTTCTGAGTATAAACCTTTTTCCAATATATCTGGGTGGTTGAATTATGTGGAAAGACAAACCTTTCCATCTCCATCCCATGTCATTCCTGCCAGTTCGAGTGGAGGAGATAGTATAAATGATATATTAGAAATCTCAAGTAGCCCTTCTGCTACCCTGAGTGAGAGTTTTGAGATACTTAGAAGTGATTTAGGACCCACAAATGTTAGATAAGTGCAAGTTGTTTATCCAGCGAAAGAGGAAGAGTATTAAATATAGTTGGATATGGAATTGCATGTCAATGATTATCCCGAGGCGGTCCAAATTAAAGCTGATCATGTTGAAATTACTTGACTCATTTCATGATTCAAACCTCCCTAAATACGATTTGGTGCCTTTTCAAGCAACAATCGTTACTAGTCAGCTTTTCCATATTTACATGGCCTGTGCTAGTTCTAAGTAAGGATTTATATTGTACCTTAAACCCCTTGGAAAAATATGAACCAGGGATCTTGATCAGAATTGAGAGAAGTGTTGCAGGAAAATCACAAAAGTGTCTACCAAAATCTTTCGCTTTGTTTGAAGTTTACAAGTCCATCAGTTCTTGTAACATAAGCTTCAGGATCATCTGTAAAACCCCACCAAATTGAACATGTATGAAAATACAAAACCAATGTAAGTAAAAGAACCATAATAGTATGTAATACCTTGATTGCATACTTTCTTTATGGCACTCTTCTTACAGAAGGATGTCTCTGTCATATTCCTAGATTTCGAAGGTACGTTGTAAGAGGATTTTGTGTATTTTCCATGAAATGGTTTTTCAACTTTTCCAAGCTCAACAAATTAGCAATTATTACATGACTTTTCCTTTGAATATCTCCATGCACTGAATATGGGTTATACTTACCATCAAAACAACCCCATTCCCTATATTTATCAAGTCACTTACCGTCAAAACAGCCCCATTCCCTAGATTTATCAAGTCCGACGAGTTGGTGGGCATATTGTGGAAAATAATATGAGTTATTTTTTGGGGCCCTGCCTTTATAAGTTTTGCACCGAGCCATCAGCCGAATAGAATGACCATCATCGCCCAGCAAATAACACTCTACTAAATTCGTTGCAGAAGATCTCAACGAGCGAATCTTGCAGACACAATTGTTTCCACAACCAGGCAAGGATGTTCAACATTTTCTCCTCATGTTGTGATTTGTTCTATGGGGAGATTTTGATAGGCTGGAAATTAAGGGTAGAGAGAATTTGAAGTCAAAATGTTTTGTTGAAATTCCATGCACTTTTTTTCCTTTGATTATTTCCAGAGATTTTACAATATGCTTTACATCTATATTTCGTAGGAAGAATTTCTTAGACTTTCGGTATTTCATTTTTGGCAGAGATTTTGCAAATATGCTTTACATTGATATATTGTAGGAAGAATTTCTCATATTAGTGCAAGAATAGAGATACTTGAAGTGATGAAGAACATCTGGTATTTTTAAGTGTTTTACAAACCACAACAAAGAAAGGTTGAAGTGATGGAGAATATCTGGTATTTTTATGTGTTTAGCAAACCACAACAAACAAAGGTAGTAGATATAATCTTTCAGTTTTGCTAAGTTATGCTCTTTTACTTGTTTACAATTGTTGCCTTTTCCACTATTATGTTTTTGAAATATGAGATCTTAATGCAGCAAAGACAAGGAAACCTTTAAATTGTTGTTCAGTTTTGAAGATTGATATTGCATACCTTGTCAAAACGCAATATCACCGTGCACAAAACCAGTGACGACGATGGATCTCTTTTCATCTTGGTAGCTGCCTCTGAAACTGCACAATGAGGCACAAAAATGGAGGAGGCGTGATGTGCACAATGTTCACCACCGGTGTAGCTATTCTTGCAGTTGGCCTTGATCTTGGATCTTGCAGTGTTTCGGTATCACTTTACAACGAAACTTCAAGGACATGACAAACACGTGGCATGTAATAAATTGACAATCAAGAAAAACGCGTGGCGAAATATGGTTGGTATGAGCGATGACAAAATTGTGAACAGTGTTCTCAAACCCTACATTGAAAAAAAAATGCCTATCTCCATAAATATAATAGTATTATTTGAAGATGTCATGTTTCTAGAAATCTTATTGTTAAAGTTATCTTTTATATACTAGTATTATTTGAAGATGTCATGTTTCTAAAAATCTTATTGTTAAAGTTATCTTTTATATGTATTTTAAATTGAATATTTATAAATATAATAATTATTTATTCGATAAAATTAATTGGATATTTATTATAGGTAATGGATTTATTCGATTTATAAACACTTAAGTAAGGTGAAAGAGAGATAACGGATGTGATGGTTTTCACTTGATACTTTGATGATAGGTGGAATGTCCACTCAAAACATTGAGATGTTACTAAACTGGGACATAATGTATTCCACAAATCTTAAATAATGAGTGCTTATTGTGAAAATTTGTATACTCATATCTTAAATATCTATGGAGGGGATTTTCTCAAAGAGACTCGTATCTTTGAATATCTTAGAATTAAAATGAAGAAAATAAATGTCATCATTTAACTTTCACTTTATCCCTTGATTGTGGGTGAAGTGTCCACTCAAAACATTGTGACGTTTCTAAACTCACACATAGTGCATTCCAAAAATCTTAAGTAATCTTAAATGTTTAACAAGTCACTAGAGAGTATCATAAAGAGTTGAAGATTTATATGTTATTTAAGGTGTTGGTAGGTTGCATTTGTTTAGGGTGTTGGTAGGGTGGCTCTGTTTGGGGAATTAATTTGCTTCAACATTCACCACTTAATCTCTTATGGTCCATTAATAAATTCCATATATTATTCTTGTCTTTTTCAACATGGCATTGCTTTCTGTGATTGATAACCTTCGTCAATGTTGCACACTTCACTTTCACTTTCTTATGGTTTTTATTTTTCTATGTCAATACAAAAAACCACCTATTCACTTCTCCACTCTACTTGATTCATAATTTTTTTTGTTAGTAAGCAGAGAAACTTTATATTGCTATATGGTACAAAAGTAGAATACATTCGATCCCAGCTAGGTGAAAGGGCCACGCTGGACCAGGAATTTATTTAGATAGGTAATTTTGTCATTGCCCCCATTCCTAACTCCCCTTATCTCTCTAAGATTCTGGTAATCCAGACCCCTTCCCACATTAACATCATTTATAGCAGAACGGTTACAGGGACAAATAGCTTGATGCCTCTTGAACTAGTATATGCACAGGGACAGATAGTTGGTGATGGCTTCCCTATTGATTACCCATTCCCAACCAAAACTATTACATTCATATATTGTCAAAAACATATTTGTTAAAAGCATAATAAAACCATATTTTATCGGCCAAGCACAGAAAGAAGAAATAAAAATAGAAGAAAACCAAAAAACGCTACCCTTCCAAGGGCCTTACTACGGTGGAGGATCAATGGGTGAGGGTGGTAGCACTGAGGAATTCTCCCCTAGGATTCCCAGCAAATCACTCGCAATCAAATCCAGCATTGTGAATCCCGCGGCACACTCTTGCTATCCTTGTGTGATCATGGATAGTGCTTCTCGAATGCCATGTGGCAGTTGCAAATTTGCATGAATATCCTGAGCCAACAGGATGCGCACCTTCAAAAACAGACTGGAAGCTAAAGGCCTCCCTTTATGGGTCTCATATTCATGGATGAGCTCCACTTCCTTAACAGCGATAATGGTTTCCACCCTTTCCGGGGTTTCTGCCATATATTGCGCTCCCTAGTTAAACGACAGAGGATTTGGGCCTTCTTCCACGGGCAGGGCACTACTCGATGAGCAGGCCTAGGGTAAATTTCCTCCTTCCACTCTTCCCCACTTCCCCTAGCGACACCGCCCATGCCATTTTTGATCCATTCTATCGTAGAGACGATAATTTCTAGAGGCCTGCACAAGAATATGATCAAAGCTAAGCTTGACCCTGGTGATCCTCTCACCATCCCAATATGAATATATAGCCATTTCCTTAACCTTAATGATGTAACCACCCCTCATATGCATTGCTTGATGTTTCCTTTTTTCTCCCTGTGAAATTTCACCCTTACAATTCCACAGCCATTTGATCTTTGTCAAATTCTTCTCTCCGTGCGAAATATTGACAATCTTATCCCCCATTAAAATCCACCTAGTATAGGACTGACTAATATTGATAGTCCAGGTACAAATACTTGATAGCTCCCCATCGATAAACCCAAAAGGTCTGATCCCATGTACCTCACCATACTTTGCAGGCATGAAGGAGACGATTTTATAATTGAAGGCCCGATGCTAGATTGTGCTCATCGCATCGAGTATGTATTCCACCATCCCCCTACAAATCGCTCAACTGCTTCCCACCTATCCTAGCCTTAGCCACATCCTACTAGAAATAAATTCCATGTGGTATGTATGTCTCATCGCCATCATTTGCACCTAAAATGGGGATGTGGAGGAGGGCTCCAACATGCCGAATCAGGTGGCCATCTGAAGGCTGTCCGAAAAGGATGAGGGGGGCGCGGAGGGGGGAAGTGATGAATGACACTATTAAAGAGGGAAATTGAGTGCATATTTCCTACACCGAGGGCTGAGAAGTGGACAGTTTCTGAGTCTATCCTACATCTGTCTTCCTGACATCGTCCACCACCAGTGCTTCACATTTTCTCCATAATGGACCATCTCTCTTGTCGTTGGTTTCCTCTGCATGGAAGGAACTTACCTTGCCAGCCCCTTCATTTGTTAAGGAATCCACCACCCTGTTACTTGTTTTTTTTACATGCGATAACCTGAGCGCAAGATTATCCCTTAGCCAACTTCTTAGCGCAGTAAGCCTGCACTCCCATCGCTATTTTTTGGAGACTTAGCCTATGGTCACTCTGTTCTGAAGCCTTCTAGATATGTTGATGACCACATTTGATTCCCCTTCCATAATTAGTGGGGTTCACTAGTTTTGTAAGGCCCAAGAGACCACATTTATCAAGCCTTCAATATCTGTTAGGTTATTAGTGCTGGTGCCTATGTTGCCCCACCAGATGCTAAGAATTCTTCCCTGTGAGTCCATGATCGCTCCACCGAAGCTAGCAGGACCCGAGTTCCCTTCTGTGGCCCCGTCGAATTTCAACTTGAAGGTGCCCGTCGAAGGATTTTTCCAAGAATCCGAGCTACTCAGCTGCTTAAACATTTTGCTGGGCCATGAATTGTTCACAGGTAACTTCCTAATTCCCCACCCGTGAAGAATATGTTTGTCTATTGCTTCTACCTCAAAATCCTCCTATGTCCATGGGGTTAGCATTATAGTTTATTTTAAATGAGATTCTATATTCACCAATATTTCATCAACCCGTCGCTTTTTTGTTCAAAATTTTTTAAGTTTTGAGTTTTCCATATTTCCCAAACCGCAAAGCCCAGAAATAGCTCCCAGATTCCGTTCACAATTTTGTTTTTGAATATATTCTTTGGCCACTTAGTTATTGTTATGTCGGGTCTTCCATTATATCTATGGGTTTTTTTAAAACCCGACTCCTCTTTCCCATATAGCATCTGCTATTGGGAGTTCATCCACTGATATGATTTATAGTTTCATTGCTATTTTCACATAGGCTACATCTTGAAGGTCCCAAAATCCCTCATACTTATATGTTATGCCATGTGAGAATTTAGCATTTGAGAATGAACTAGCCTATAAAGATGCAACCTTGGGCCACCATTTCCCTCCCCAAATTTTTCTCCATTTTCCTTCCTTTTCCAACCTATGAGTTTCATTCAACACCCCTATGGCCTCTTTTATATTGAACCTTCCAAGATTGGAATATCCCCATCGTATTTTATCTGGGCCATCATGCCAGGGGATCTTCCTAGAACAGAGGTCCATGTCAAAATCTTCAATGTCCTCTATTGGTACCAGTGTTTTCCACCATTTTTTCCTTTTCCAGGTCCTGAATATTTTTTCATGGGACCCAGAGTCCCAAAATTTCTTCGCCTTCTTTATCTGGCTATTCTGAAGACGGAATATAAGTATCGAAACATCGTCTCGACTTTCAATACTTTTCTCTTGGTTCCAAGCGTCGCTGACGAACCAAAATGAGCTACCATCTCTTACCTCCCAGAAACTGTGTCTTTGGATGAGGCTTCAGTTTTCCTGAGTCGATTTCCTTATGCTGGAGCCCGAGAGGTCCTCCCCAAACATTATCAGCGATTGTTTCGGCCACTGCGATGCATACTTCACGTGCCATAGCTTTTCCCATGGTTCTTCCTCATGTGTTATCCATTTCCACCATATCTTCTCTCTCATTATTTATTGGTATCTAGTGGGTCACAAAGACCTAACCCTCCCACATATTTGGGTTTACAAATAGTTTGCCAGTCCGCCAATGGCCATTTCATGTGGCTATCATCTCCTCCCCATAGATAGTTCCTTTGAAT
This sequence comes from Pseudotsuga menziesii, assembly GCA_001517045.1. Lineage (NCBI taxonomy): Eukaryota > Viridiplantae > Streptophyta > Pinopsida > Pinales > Pinaceae > Pseudotsuga > Pseudotsuga menziesii. Next base: position 81,478 of record LPNX011101308.1, read on the forward strand.
ATTCCTGATCTGCTTAATCACTGATTTTGGCACTGCCAAAATCGAGAATAGATAGAGTGGAATAGATTAAAGGCTAGACTTAACCTGAATGAGTCTACTTGGGAAGTTAAGGGCTCTAAAATTCCATTGGTTGAGTTTCTGTGTAAGTTTGTCCAGCAAATCCTTCCAAGAGACCTGTCTGATTGTTGATTCTTCAAGCGGTGCTCCTAAATATTTGGAAGGGAGCCCTCCCTCAGAGAATCCTAGAATCCTTAGAATGTTGTTTTTTGTTATTTTCTGTGTATTGAAGAATTAAACCTAGGATTTGTACGTATTGATTTCAAGTCCGCTGGCTTCTAGGAAAGTATCCAACCCATCTTTAATTCCTCGTGCCTCCTATACATTGGAAGGACCCATAAGCATCGTATCATCTACAAACTATTGATGAGTTTGAGGTTCCAGCTCTTCAATAAGGGATAGCCCTTTGATCTTATTCTCCAAGCGTAATTTCTTCAGCATTATTCCTAAACCCTCAGTTACTATAATGAACAGGAAGGGGGATAGCGGGTCACCCTGTCTAATTCCTCTTGAGACCTGGAAGGGTGTGGAGGGGGTACCGTTAAATAAAATGGAGAAGAAGGCTGAAGATACCAGATTCATGACCCACCCCTTCCATTGATCATAGAATATGAAATCCTTAAGCACCTTGCTAAGAATTGCTAGTTTAGTTTATCATAAGCTTTAGAAAAATCTAATTTCAGAAGCATACCTGAGATTTTCTCGATTTTGACCGAGTGGATGGTTTCATGGATCAAGATGATTCCATTAATAATTTGTCTTCCTTCAACGAATCCTGCCTACTCAGGTGAGATAATTAGAGGAATCAGGGGACGAAGCATGTTGGCTATGATCTTAGAGATGATTTTATATATGACATTACATAAGGCGATCAGTCAGAGCTTTCCAGGGTCTTCAGTTCCCGTCTCTTGTGGAATAAGTAAAAGGAACGCTACATTTAGAGCTTTCAGAATATTATCAGTCTTCCTTGAGTCCTCCACCAGAGCCCAAAATTCTTCTTTTAGCCAATCCCAGGAAGTACGGAAGAAGTTTGTGGTAAACTTATCAAGTCCTGAGGCTTTATAATTCACCATTTGCTTAACTGCAACATCAAATTCTTCCATCTCAATTGGTTTTAGAATCAATAAGCTATGTTCTTCCTTTATGACTTTTGGAATGTGCCTCAGAACCTCCCTCTAGGAAGCATCCCTATCCCAATCAGGTTCCTCCAAGAGTTTGGTGAAAAAGGAATTCAGGGTGAGTTCTAGTTCTTCCTGGGTTTCGGCAATGTGTCTTTCTTATATTTTCAATCTATCCATATGATTTCCCTGGTGCTGTTGAATGGCTGATTTGTGGAAAAAACTAGTATTCCATTCTCCTTCTTGGAGCCACTTAACTCTAGACTTCTAATTCCATAATATTTCCTCTTGTTGTTATCTTTAGATAAATTCATGGATCAAATATTTTTCTTGCTCCCGAATTTCCGCCGTGAAACCCATCTACATTCCTCTAATTTGCACCTCTTTGATTTTTCCATCCATCTCCGCTTTAGCCTTAAAGATGTTACCAAATGATTCTTTGTTCCAATTCTTGATTTTTTATTTAAGGATTTTAAGCTTTTGTTGGAACTGGTACATCCACGTTCCTCTTATGGTTGTTATTTCCTCCCACCATTCTTTAAATTTCTCTAGGAAGCCATCCTGGAGAAGCCAACAAATTTCGAAACGAAAAAGTCTAGGAAGGTGAAACCCCATGTTATCCCATTCCAACTTAATAGGACAATGGTTTGATCCGGCTGATGGGAGTACCACAACCATCATTTCTCCTCCATTCACCATAATGGATTCCAAGACCAAAAAGTGGTCTAGCCGACAAGCTATGCCTCTGTATCCTGTTCTTTTATTACTCCAAGTAAATTTGTCATTATTTGTTCTGACATCAACCAATTCTAGGTTGTCAATAAATTCATTAAAATACTCACTCAAAGGTTTTAGCTTCCTTATGCCACCTTTTTTTTCATCAATATTCCTGACCAGGTTGAATTCCCCTCCAAGAATCCAGGGGTTTCCTTTCGACATCCTTTTAAGCATCCCTAAGGAGTCTAGAAATTGCATTTTCTTCTCTTCCCAAGGAGGGTCGTACACATTAGTCATAAACCCCCTCGTACTAGTACCTAAGATATCAAAAGCTGCAGAAAGAGAGTGTTGAGTTGCAGAGAAGTCACAGAGAGAAACCTCTCTTGGGTTCCAGAGAATCCCAATACCTCCAACTGCCCTTTTACCATCCACTGCATGGCCTCACATCCCTTCCAAACTTTTCCTCCTTTGCTCTTCAGTTCCTCCTCCGAACATTTTATTTCTTATAAGAAAAATTTTCCCGAATTTTCCAGCTCTATCTCTCTCCTTAGAAGACAAATCTTCAAGGTGTTGTTACAGCCTCTTATATTCCAGGATGTGATTCGCATTGAAAACTTATTTATTCGCAGGAGAAAGGGCCGCATCTATGGTAGGGTATTTCCCTGATGCCACTAGTTGAGCCCTGACCATTTGAATCCTTTGCATGTTACTATGTCTTCATCAGTTCTCTTTCTTTTCTCTCTTTTTTCCATCTGGATATTTGAGGGATTCTATCGAGACCCCTAGAAACTTCATCGATTTGGCCTTGATTATCGCTTTTTCCAATAATGTGACTTGTTGTGGAAATATTTTTTAGGGGACCTTCTCAAAGCGTGATGTTTCCAGCCCTACTAGATCTAGATCTCCTATCTCCATTTCTTCCTCTTCAGCTTCCGGTGTCTTGTTATCATCTTCTTTCATTTCCTGAGGATCTTCCTGGATTTGGATCTTTGTGCTTAGAACAGTTTCTTGGGTCTACTGGTTTTAAATATTTTCTTCTTTCTAGATAATAGTCCGCTTAGGTTCTTGGAGGGATTCAAACCTATTTTGTGTTTGTACTTTTTTAAATATTTTTGGGCCTGTAATCTTCTTGGATGATATTTTCTTATTTTGGACTCAGATAAACCCCTCAGAATCTTGATTTTCTTGTTCTTTCGTTCCTCCTAGTTTTTTTGTTCTGCGGGCATTCTCTGAATAGTTGTCTGTACTAATGACATTTCATACATCTAAACGGCATCAGTTCGTAGTCGATTGCTTAAAACCAATCCTTATCCTCCCATGTTAAGTCAGTTTCATCTGGAAGATTCTTCGATATATCAAGATCGATGCAAATCTAGGCATATGAAGTGTACCTTCTCTGTTGTGTTTACTTTGAGAATTTTACAAAGTTCCCTAGGATGCTCCCAATGTCTATCAGAATTTCTTCTGTCCAGTATTCCATCTAAAGAGAATACATTATGATCCATATTGGGGCTATTGTGAGATTTTCCTTGTCTAGATTAAATATTTCTTTCCACGGTCTTAAGAATAGACCAGCAGAGTTAAAGAAATAAGGCCCTCTCAAAGATTTTGGTTCTATCTTCTTCATTAAAAAAGATAACCATGAAGAATCATTTTTCTCCCAGTTGCATGTCATAATGGCCTTGTGGTTTCCAGGTGGTGTTTATCCACCACACTAAGGTCTTCTCTGTGGGCCAGATCCCCACAAATTTACCTATAAGAGTGCGCTCCTTCATGTAGTTAATGTCTTTCCTTATTTGACTCGATTTGATTTGAAGCTTTGGGACCGTCTTTGATTTTGGCACACATTGCCCAATTCTTCTGTTTTCTCCCTTTGCTGTGGTTTCTTTAATGGATCCACTCGTTCCTTCTCCATCCTTCTCGAGTTGGGTATTGGGAATTTTCCTTTTTCCTTTTTGTTAGAATAATCAACCCATAGTTAGCTACCTTAGACATTAATTAATCCATTTTTGTCTTATTTGCCTAGTTTCCAATATTCCACTCTATGCAAGTTGTCTTCCACATGTCCTAGAAGTCAAACTTGCTAAAACTGAGTCATGGAGTGCTTGGGAAACCTCCTAGAATCCATATTTATCATATCTACTTTATTCCATATCCTCCTTAGCACATGTTTGCTTTTTTCTGCTTTATTGCCTACTTTACTGAGTTTTATGGCAAAAGGGAAAGTAAGACTAGGTGCAGTTGACTTGTTTTTTTCCCTCATCATCCTCCATTCTTTTCTCCTAATAAAATCATGTATGATTTGTCTTTCCATCACCTATTATCTTGCCTACTTGACTTTGCCAATTCATGAGCTCCTAGGCAGATTTGGAAACTGCTTTATGCACGTATGGGGGATTTGTCTAGATTTAGTAAGCCTGCTTTTGACTATTTTGAATGGAATCCTTATGCATTCGAATCTCTCATGTAATTATTTATTGCATCATCCTATGACTTCATATGTTTGGATATTGTACACGTATTCAATACAGATTAGTGTTATGCTCCAATTTCAGTCTCCTTTGTGTGTAAATTTGCATGTTTGATTAGTAATTTTGTGAGTGCAATTTATCTATCACCTAGGTTCAATTTCCACATGGTATCAGAGCCTTTGTAGATCGATTTCTCTCCTTCCATATTGCTATTGTAGGTTTGACATCTTGACTGGGAGCTATTTTGCTGACTGAAGGGACAATTTTTGAGCTATGGATCAATCTCAGAAGATCATCTTGACTCCATTTAATTTATTTGAATGGAAAGCAGAGATGGAGATACTGTTGAGAGAGAAAGGTCTATACAGGGTGACTATGGCAACTGAAGTAGAGCCCAATGCAGCTAGAGAGAAAATTAAATGGAACAATAGGAGGGATGAGGCTTATGGTCTCTTGTGTCTGAGCATATCCAAAGACCTTCTCTTCCATCTTGATGGATTGACATCAACAAATGAAGTATGGGAGAAGCTTGTAGATATTTTTGGTAAGACAGATGAGATGAGAGAACATCAAATCGAGAATGAATTGATCTCCTTGAGTCCCAACAGCTTCAAATCCCTGCAACTCTACTTTTCCAAGTTTAAAGTCCTTGTTTTGCAGCTAAAATAGTGTGGAATTGAAAAGAGGGATTAGCAACTAGTTTTGGCCATACTCTCAAAGCTTGGCCCTGACTATTCAGTGTTTTTTTTGACCTTCCATGCCACCAAGTTGATAGATCAATCTTGGAAGATGCCTAAGCTTGCAGAGTTCATGGAATCCCTCACACAAGAACAAGATAAACTGGTGATGATGGGCACCATCAAACCTTCCAAAGACCAAGCTCTGGTTGCTAGAGATTTGAGGGTGGATTCAAAAGGAAAGAAGAAATCTAAGAATCCCCCTGAGTAGAAGAGAGATAAGAACAAGTCTTAGGAGGAGCCCCAAGGCTCCAATAAGAACTTCCAAAAGAAGAAGAATAAAGGAGAAATGAGAAAAGTGTTCATACTACAGTAAGGGCTTTCATCCTGAAAGCTCCTGCATGAAGAAGCAAATTGACATGCTTACCCAACTCCTGGAGAAGAATAAAATCTCCCTTCCTGATAGCTCAAAGAAGAGGGAAGGAGGATCAAATTCAAAATACAGAGAGAGATTTCATGCATTGGTTGCTGGAACATCAAGCTCACCTAGCTTCATCATAGACTCTAGAGCTTCAAGACATATGGTTTCGACCAAGGAGGCATTCTCCTCTCTTGACATGTCGAAAGGTCCACCAATAGTGTTGGGAGATGACTCTCTCACTGACAGTTTGGGAAAAGGAAGGATTGATCTTGACCATGGTAAGTTCAGCAATGTATTGTATGTTCTAGGTCTTGCCTCTAACCTCTTGTTAGTGTATCAAATGACCCACATAGGGTCTCCAAAGAAGGTCATATTCTCCTTTGATGATGTTGAGATCATGGAGATCTCGAGTGGTAAATTCATTGCAAAAGGAGTTGTAGATCACACTTAGAAGGTATATTGGTTTTCACATTTTCTACCCTACTCAAACCCCTCTACTCTTCTGATTCATGCTAATAAGTCAAGCAAGATTTGGCATGAAATATTTGGCCATATTAACTATAAGTATCTTTCTAATCTAAGTGAAAACGAAATGGTCATAGGGTTACCAAAGATTAATTTTTCCAAGGGAGTCTGTCAAGGTTGTGTCCTAAGAAAACACCCTGAGCATAAATTTGAGAAAGCTAGTGATGAGAGAACCTCTACACCTCTTGAGTTGATCCACATTGATGTTTTTGGTCCATTCCCTCATATGTCAATGATTCAGGCCAAATATGCATTAACTTTCATAGATGAATTTTCCAGGTACTATTGGGCTTACTTCCTGAAGCATGAGTCTGAAGTTTTTGGCCTCTTCAAAGTCTTTAAGGCTTTGGTTGAAAACTAGTCTGGAAGGAAACTCAAGATCCTCAGATCTGAAAATGGTGATGAGTATGTCAAGTCTGAGTTCATTCAATATTGTGAAGATGTAGGTATCCATATGCAGCATTCAATCCCTTACACACCACAGCAAAATGGTGTTGCTGAGAGAAAGAACAGATCACTGAAAGAGATGGCAACCTGTATGTTGGAGGATAAGAATTTGCCACCAAAGTTTTGGGCCGAGGCTATAAACTGTGCATCTTATATCTAGAATATGGTGCCTCATAAACAACTTGATGGTATGACTCCTTTCAAAGCATGGCGTGGGCACAAGCCAGATGTGACCCATTTCAGGATTTTTGGCTCAAGGGCTTGGGCTAGAATTCCAATAGAAAAGAGGAAGGATTTGCAGCCCCAAATCCAAGAGTGTCTATTTGTTGGGTACTCTAAAGATTCAAAAGGGTACAAACTGATCAATTTGAGCACAAAAAAATCCTTCATTGAAAGGAGTGTTCAGTTCCAAGAAGAGCCTTTAGCAGCAGTTGAAGTTGGAGAGTCTTCTTCACCACCAGAACCATTGAATGTAAGTGAAGAGACAAATGAGTTTGCTGATTCTGAGATGTATGATAATGATGATTTAATTGCAGATCCTAACAGTCCTACAAGACCAAAATGGGCAGCAAATACCATTCATGCAGCTGGGGAACTAGCTGGAAATCTTAGTGATCCTAGGAGGACTAGATCTCAGTTTGAGAGTGCCCTGAGCATGAAAGACCCTTTGTTTGCAGAGAAATGCTATCTGATGGTTGAATAAGACCCAAATACATATGAATATGCAGCACATGATCCAATTTGGCAAGCAGCCATGAAAGAAGAATTCAGCTCACTCCAGAAGAACAACACTTGGGAGTTGGTTGATCTTCCCCCAGGGAGGAAGCTAGTTCAATGAAAGTGGGTTTTCAAAAATAAGTTTGCTGCTGATGGTTCACCTTTGAAATATAATGAAATATTGGTATCCAATGGCTACTCATAGGTACATGGTATTGACTACAATGAGACCTTTGTACCAGTGGCAAAGATGGACTCCATCAGGCTAGCCTTAGCCATTGCAGCTTCGAAGCAGTGGGAGGTACATCACATGGATGTGAAGTGTGCTTTCCTGAATGGAGATATTACTGAAGGGATTTACATGCATCAGCCTCAAGGGTTTGTTACTAATCCATCTTTTGTGTGCAGACTAAAGAAATCGTTGTATGGGCTTAAGCAATCCCCTAGGGATTGGTATGCCAAGATTGATGGATTTCTATTGTCATTGAGTTTTGTTTGATGCAAGTCTGATCCAAATGTTTATTTGAAGATGATTCATGGTTATTTGATGATTATTGTCTTGTATGTGGATGACCTTCCGATTACAGGAAGCTCAAAGAAAGAAATTTCCTCCTTGAAGGATGCAATGAACCATGCATTTTCTAAGACTGATTTGGGGTTGTTGAGCCAATTTTTGGGTCTCGAAATTGCTCAATCCCAACATGGAATAAAATTACATCAGTCCAAGTATGCTTTGGATTTTCTAAACAAGTTCAACATGAAATATTGCAAGCCAAGCAAGACTCCCTTCCTTTCAGGAGTTAAGCTTGAAGAAGCAGGTTCTTCTCCTATGGTAGATAGATAGACAACTGATTGGGTGTTTGTTGTACCTTACACACAATCAACCTGATATTTCTTATGCAATAAGTGTGGCTTAAATATACATGGATCAGCCTCATGAGATCCATTGGAGAGAAGCCAAAAGGATCCTTAACTTTGTTCAGGGAACAAGAACTCATGGGATCTTCTACAAAGCTAAATCTGATCTTGATTTGATTGGGTTTACTGACAATGATTGGGCAGGTGACAACACAGATCAAAATTCAACATCAGGATATGTGTTCATGCTTGCTGAAGGACCAATCAGTTGGTCAAGCAAGAAACAGAGTGGCCTTGCACTCTCATCTATATAAGTAGAGTATAGAGGAGTTGTAAATGCAACAACTCAATGTTTATGGTTGCAGGGGTTACTTGGTGAGTGTGGCTTCGAATCAGAGTTCTCAACTATTATCTATTGTGATAATTAGAACACCATTAAAATCTGCAATGATCTAGTTCAGAGACATAGAACCAAACACATTGAGATCCATATGCACTACATCAGACAGCTTGTGCATGATGGCACCATTCACCTACTCTTCTGTGCATCTTCAGAACAAGTAGCTGACATCTTCACCAAAGTATTTTGTGAGAAGACATTCAGAAATCTAAAATTACTACTAGGGATTTCTGATCATGCTATGAAGCATGATTGATGACAATATTTTCAAATTTTGTTTTACTGTCCATGTTTAAGGGAGGATTTTCCCACTGGGTTTTTGCCTCTTTCCTTGGTTAAATGGACATGCAGTATGTAAAGGGTGACTAAGACTTGTTGCTAGGCCCTATATTTTTCTGATATTTACTCATAAGTCAAGCTTAAGAGGGGGTGTTAGAATAATCAACCCATAGTTAGCTACCTTAGACATTAATTAATCCATTTTTGTCTTATTTGCCTAGTTTCCAATATTCCACTCTATGCAAGTTGTCTTCCACATGTCCTAGAAGTCAAACTTGCTAAAAATAAGTCATGGAACACTTGGGAAACCTCCTAAAATCCATATTTATCATATCTTCTTTATTCCATATCCTCCCTAGTGCATGTCTTCTTTTTTCTGCTTTACTGAGTTTTATGGCAAAAGGGAAAGTAAGACTAGGTGCAGTTGACTTGTTTTTTTCCCTCATCATCCTCCATTATTTTCTCCTAATAAAAGCATGTATGAGTTGTCTTTCCATCACCTATTAGGTTGCCTACTTGACTTTGCCAATTTGTGAGCTCCTAGGCATATTTGGAAACTGCTTTATGCACCTATGGGGGATTTGACTAGATTTAGTAAGCCCGCTTTTGACTATTTCGAATGGCATCCTTATGCATTCGAATATCTCATGTAATTATTTATTTCAGCATCCTATTACTTCATATGGTTGGCTATTGTACACTTATCCAATACAGATTAGTGTTATGCTCCAATTTCAGTCTCCTTTGTGTGTAAATTTGCATGTTTGATTAGTAATTTTGTGAGTGCAATTGATCTATCACCTGGATTCAATTTCCACACTTTGTCTTTCTCGATTTCCATTTCTTATCTCTGAACAGGGGGCATTTCTCCACCATCCGTGGGATCATTCATCCCCAGACCAAGCCCCCCCCCCCCCCCCCCCCCCCCCACCTACGAAACAGGCTTAGGCCCCTGGCCCCTCCCTCAAGAACCAGCAATCCCTACAACTTGCAGCCACCGTAAAACCTCCTACCTCTCAGACTTCCATCAATCCGTACTCTCACCAAAACTCATTCAACCTCATAGAACATTTATCTTCTCTTGATTCATAATTAATATGTACATTCAAATCCAATTGAATTAATGTATTAAATTGTAATAAGTATCATTCAACTATATTTAGAATCATTATTAATTTTTATAATAGGAATAATCAATATTGTACATCCATATTAAGGAAAATATCATACTAATACCCTAAATCTAGCTCTTTCCCTTCTTAACCAATGAGCCTCTCCCTTTCCCTCCACAAAAGCAATGTCCACATGTGAAATCATGGTCTTGAAGCAAACTATCCCACAATTGTCAACAAATACTTTCCATTAAGGCTAAAGGATTGGTCATCATTGCTTGAATTATGAGGAGGAGGGATTCCTACCCTGATGCCCATCTACCCCATACCCACAAATAAGGAAAACTCAAGGATCATAAGTTTATTAAAGTAGAAACCTTCGTAAATCTCACAAATTCTTAAATTTCCAACCATAAATTATTTGGTGATACTTTTGTAAATATAATTAAATTTCTAAGGTTTTATGACAATTTTGGTGACGTTTAGAGTAAAATATTTTAATCTCGTGGAATATGGGTGAATCATTTAAAAAAAGAATGGAAATTGGTGAATCATTTTTTGGATGAAACATCCAAAATGATCTCATGGGCTGAATGTTTCCCCTAAAATTCCCCCCATAAAAAACCCAATGGCAAAGGACCATGGTTATTGCACATCCCCATACATTTTCCTTCCCATGCATGTGCTTCCTTCCTCCATACCTTCCCTATAATATATCGATAAAATTACTGAATGTAGAAAGTTGAATCTCCATGCACATAAGAGTATGTTGAGACACACTTGATATACATGTGATATTAATCTCACCAAAACTTCCTTTAAATTGATTCTCCATTTTCATCTCTATGCACCAATTTAAACACTTAATGGTTGTATTTAGGTGGATATCTAATATGCATGCCACAGAATGTAGCAATTGGGTATTCCATGTGTTTTGACGTATAACAATAAACATGTATTATTTCCAACTATATGGACATTTGTTTGTGTTTTGTAATCCTTAGTACATTAGCATTTCAGTAAATACTGAGAAGCCAACCACTTTTAAATAATATATTGTTCCAAATGTAGTAGTTTGGAAGTTTTCATTGCACTTTTCCTACAATGTTAGACACCTTTGGACATAGAAATTGGGTTTTAGTGAAATTATTTAATCTTGAAACCATTAACACTAATTCATGTCTGACTTCATGATACTTTTAATTTTCCTGAAGAATCACTTCTATGCAACATGGGGCTTTCCTAGCTAAGCTAATTTGATTCTTTCCAAACCAATTACTTAACTTAAATTGAAGAGGACATTCGACCTTTTAGAGGTGTATTATAAATATCAACCAAAACCTTCTCAATTTCAGTGAAGAATCACTTCTATACAACATGGGGCTTTCCTAGCTAAGCTAATGTGCTTCTTGCTAGACCAGTTACCTAACTTAAATTGAAGTGAACATTCAACCTTTAAATGGTTTATTCTAAATATCAACCAAAACCTTCCCAAGTTCGTAGTTTTTTCAACAAAGTAACCACCCATACTTTTCACCCACTTCAAAAATATGCTAATGTGTATATGGTAATCCTGTATGCTAGTTTTTAAATGATACACAAAATGAACACATCGAAACCAATGAAACAATAAACGTAAATCCAACTACATAAATGACATATAAAGTGGACCTCATATGTCTTTGCAAGAGTCAACTGAATAAATAGGATGACCCATAATTAGGTCGCTTTATAGTTGACAGAGTGCACCTTGAGTTTATTGAGGATATATACTTCCTCATTGTTTTATGTAGCCCAGGGAAGTTGGTGGAATTGATAATTACCCAACATGCATCACTTAAACATCATTAGTTACCTAGAACATATATCACTTAAACATCAATTTGTTGGGCTTTGCGACATTGTGTTATTATTTGAGTGAGTTAGACGTGTATTAAATGTATCTAATTTTTTTGTACTAAATAGTATGTTCAATGTTCCACTATGATATCATATATGTTGGAACTTTGGTTAAATATTTTATTCTATTTTAAACTAAACCAAGTGCTTCCAAATTTATCAAAATTTCAAATCAATTTGAACTCTATTTCTTGTGTGACTAGATTTAATATAGAAGAAAAATTGCTACACGTCACCTATGTGATTATCTATATTAAAATGGTTTTCATGTGTGTGATGACACATATTATGATATGTATGGCACCGACATCGGGTTAATGTATGAATGTTTGTTATTATGTATGTATGATATAGTATTGTTATGAAATTATCAAGGTATATATGATCAAGTTTATTGCAGAGAATGTTTGTGTGAATGAATGATAGAGTTTTATAATGATTTTTTTTAAATAGATTAGGTGTCTATGTATGATACATCCCCGTCGGAAGTAAATATTGGAGGGTCGTAGAATTGACCAATGTCTTTCCAATTCTATGGAGCTCTAATTTATGGCAGCTTATTTAACACGTGTTATAATACGTGTTGAAGAGAAGCAGAGTGTGAGAGAAAAAAATATCGGTGTGGAGGGGATGTGGATTCCCACCATGTTATTTTATTATGAATCCTTTGCACCTCCTTACTTGATTTCCTAGAGAAACAACATTTATACATGTCAAGTTCTGAACAAATTAGGGAATGCAGGAGGAGAAATGCTTCATAAACTTGTGAATTTAAGTTTTTGTTACAGTTGACTAGAACATAGCATATATTGAAATAATTATGGTTGTAAAGTTGAGTTAGAGTGTTCTTAATGTGGTGGCGTTGATCGTCTTGGCCGATTTTCTTATCACCATATTTCAGATCGCTTCAGTGGAGTTCAATGAAAAAAAAGCAGATGAATTAGTAGAAAATAGAAAGGTGGGACATGTGGAGAAGGACACACGGGACATGCAAACAAGTGAGAAGACGGTGGAAGGAGAAGGCATAGCGTCATGGGGTAAACTAAAAAGGTGGACAAGTGTGGTTTCTAACAAGTTTCCAAAATCCTTTAGTTTCAAGAAGACAATAGCGTTGACATCCCAGTAAGACCTAGATAGATATATTATAAATAATTTGATAATGGGACTAACTGTAAGCAGAGCATAAAACAATTCCATACACAGATCTTATTGTCTTTGTTTTGTAGTCATTCTAGGTCTTTGCTTTGCAGTCATTGATTGTCTCTATGTTAGAGAATTATTTATAATATATTTATCTAGGTCCATACAATTTACAACTTACTTCTTCTTAAATAAAGGATTTAACAATTGTTTTAGATTTTCTTAGAGAGAAATTGAGCGTTATTTAATATTATCATGTTAGACTGAAACTGAACAGTGACATAATGCAATCTCTAATTTTCAATCTGATTCATAATCTACCATCAAACCATATAACCGATGTAAAGTAAAATCCTATTGTTGTTCACTTTTATGATCAGAACTGCATACTAACTGTTCTTTTCAAATATGAACACTAACGAGTGAAAACCTACATTAAACTATATGAATTTCATTATAGGTGGAGGGGACAAACAAGGAACATGGAATTAAACAACAAAGCTGTAGGGATTATTCTGTACCAGACAGAGTCACTTTTTAGATATGAAGCATTGGTGTTTCAGGGTGTCGAATTCGGGCTCTTTTGTCTTGTTGCTTCTTCCCTCTGTGGGAATGTGCCCTCTTTTGAGTTCTTGGCGTCCCCTATAAGTTCTCCATTTGTGAAATACCATAAGAATGAGGCGGTTAAGGTTTCCAAATCCTATATCCACTTTCCAACGAGATGTTGTCATCATTTTGTCTATGTTTGGTTTGTGGTTCTCACCAATTTCACACTCCCGCTGCCCACTTTTGAATAACCAATTTGGATACCCCCTCTTTCTGTTGAATTATTGTAACTTTGAAGTGTATTCACTTATTATCCCTGATGTTCCTATCGAGAGAATCATTTGTATTTCATTATACCCCGATGATCCTATCGGGAGAACTACTAAGAATCATGAGGAAATTCCCTCCGTTGTAAGTCGGGTCATTAGCACCCTAATTAATATTATATTAAGTTGTTTGTGTCCTCCTAGAGAAGTCGGCCCAGTCAGTTTTAGTGGGGCCAACTTGTTGGAGTGAATTGTCAAGTGAACAGAAGAATATAAATAGAAGTGAGGCTCCTCTTACTTCTACACACTCACACTCACTTGTGTAGCGCATAAGAGAGAGAGATAGTTGTAGCTGCAAGGAGGAGAAGGGTCAGTCTGGGGTTTTATCTTTTATCTTTTGATCATCTATATTAAGGAAGATTTTGCTGGGTTTTTCCCATTAGGGTTTTCCCAGGGTAAATCTGTGTTGATCTTGTGATATTGTTTCTTTCAGTGATCCTATCTATATGCTTTTGTTATGAAATTGAAATTGAATGTTGATAATCTAGATTAGCATATGGAATATTAACATGGTATCAGAGCTAACCTGAATAGGATAGCTTTCACAAGGTGAAAAAAATCCCTCTCACTCTCCCCGACAAGAAATTAGGGTTTCGAGAAAATTTTGAGTTTTGAAGAACTGAGTGCATGGAAAGTTGCGCCCTCCTAGAGTGCATCTTCTGATCCCAGGATAGAAGTTTTTGGAGGAGCATATCTCCCAGAAAGTCAAACCCTAGTTTGACACTGCACCAAAAAAACTACAGATCGAGTGAACCAGAAAACTACTAGAAGTTGTAGTGTTAAATCTCGCAAGTCAGATTTGAAAGGTGAAGACTTTAGATCTCCAAAAACTGAGCACACCAGTCAACTTGCCTTAATCAAGTGCATCTCCTGGTAAGATCGGTTTCTTATTTTCCAAATTTTCAATTTTTGCGATCTCCTGTCAAAATGGCCCCAAGCAACAAGCTTGAGGACAAGCTAGAAGGAATAGAGAATTACAAAGCATGGAAATATAGAATTGGTCTCATTCTCAAGGAGAATGATCTTGAGAAATATATCAAGGATGAAGTTTCAAAACCTGAAGAGGATGAAGCTAAGGAGAAGCATAGAAAGGATCTAATTAGGGCATAGAGGATTATTACTGACTCTATCAAGGATCACTTGATCTTTCAAGTGTCATCCAAGAAGACTCCAAAAGAAATGTATGATGCCCTAGCAAGAATGTATGAAGGAAGAAACATCAACAGAAAGATGAATCTAAGAGATCAGTTTAAGAGCACCAAAATGAGTCATGGAGAATCCATCCAGGACTACATCACAAGGGTCTCCCAGTTCAAGGAACAATTAGAAGCCATTGGAGACAAACTTGATGAAGATGAATTGGTTATGATTGCTCTCAATGGTCTCACTAGACCCTACGAGTCATTCATCTAGATGATGTGTGCTAGGAAGGAAAGCATGAAGTTTGATGTGGTATGGGAAGACTGTATTCAAGAGGAGACTAGAGTGGAAAATAGTGAAGCTGTACTGAAGGAGGATGATCAAGCCCTAGCCACCCATACCAAAAGTAGAATAATTCAACCCAACTTCAAGAAGGGAAACCACGAGGAGTCTCAACCTCCCAGAAAGTTCTAGAAGACAAGATAAAGTCTCTCCAATAAATACTACTCCATCTTTCAATGTTTTCATTGTGATAAGATAGGACACATTGCCATAAATTGTCCTTTGAAGAGACAAGAATACAAGAAGAGGAACTACAACAACAAAATACATCATGCACATCTAGCTAAAGATGAGGATGAAGAAGAAGAAGAGGAAGGAACTCGAAGAAATCAAGCAAGAGAAGAAGAAGTAGAAGAATATGTACTATAATCCAATCAAAGGAATCGGTGGAGCAAGCTACAAGCTTGATTTAGGAAATCCCCTGAAGATGAAGGAATTTTTATATGTACCAGGTCTAAAGAAGAATTTTCTTTCTATCTCCACCCTAGATAAGAAAGGATTCAGAGTTATATTCATATATGTCCAAGTACTCATGTGGCCCAAAGCAAAGTCAATTGAAGATGTAGTTGTCATCGGTGAAGAAGAAGGAGGCCTGTATAAACTCAAGGGACATTCAGAAACAACCCTTGTTCATGATTCCACTAACCCTAGTGAACTATGGCATAGAAGGCTTTCCCATATCAATTACAAAGCAATACCTCATGTGAACAAAGTTGTAACGGGATTACCAGAATTGAAGATCAACCATGAAGTCATTCGCAAAGGATGTGCGAAAGGAAAGAATATCAAAAATCCATTTCTGAAGAGTGAAACAAAAACTTAAGGTACATTGGAATTGATTCATTTAGATGTGTGTGGTCCAATGTCCTCCACATCTTTGAGTGGTTTTAAATATTATATTACATTTATTGATGACTATTCAAGAAAGACATGGATATACTTCTTGAAAGAAAAGAACAAGGTGTTTGAGAGATTCAAGGAATTCAAAGCCTTGAAAGAGAATCTTTCAGACAAGAGAATAAAGACACTTCGATCAGACAATGGAGGAGAGTATACTTCAAAATAATTTGAATCCTTTTGCAAAGATCCTGGAATCAAGAGGGAACTAACTACTCCCTACAATCCTCAACAAAATGGTGTTGGAAAAAGAAAGAACAGAACCAACATGGAGGCAGTGAAGACAATGATATATGATAAAGATCTTCCAATGCGTCTATGGGAAGAAGCAGAAAGAACGGTTGTCTATGTACATAATAGAATATCTCACAGTTCTCTTGGATTCAAGACTCCATAAGAGATGTTCACGGGAAAGAATCCTAAGGTAAGTCACCTCAAGATATTTGGTTGTCCAATATATGTTCATATACCGAAATAGAAAAGAACCAAGTTGGACCCTACCGGAAAGAAGGAAATATTTGTTGGATACTGTGAAGTATCCAAGGCATTCAAAATTTACATTCTTGTATTCCATCACATGGAAATCAGCAGAGATGTAACATTCGATGAAGAAGCAGCTCTCAAGAGATCCAGAAAATGTCAACATGAAGAAGTGTATGAGGAAGATACACCTCCCTGACGTTGAAGCACCTAAAGATCATGATATGACAGAACCACAAGAACCCCCTATGATGGAAATATCATGGAAGAGAAATCTTGCTTGGGCAAGAGAAATTATACAAGAAGCGGAAAGATATAGAGCTCCTGAAGGCTCCACAAGGATAAGCAAGAATCCTAAGACATTCTCCAACTATGTAGCATTGATGTGTGATATTGTGGATCAAGAACCTACAAACTATGAAGAAGTTGTACAGAAGAAAGAATGGGTAGAAGCAATGATGGAAGAGTACCAGTCAATAATGAAGAATGTTGTTTTGGATATAGTTCCCAAACCAGAAGGAAAGAGTGTAGTATCCTCCAAATGGACCTACAATATAAAACATGCAGCTGACGGAAGTATCGAGAAGTACTAGGCAAGATTTGTGGCCAGAGGTTTCTCTCATAAAGAGGGAATTGATTATGAAGAAAAATTTCCACCAGTAGCATGGTATACTTCAATTAGAACTATCATGGAACTTACATCCATGATGAAGTGGGACTTACACCAGATGGATGTGAAGACAGCCTTTGTCATGTACCCACCCTTCTACTAGCAAGAGGACATGACATTACCACTAACAGTCTGGGAAACTAGCCCCATGAACATAAGATAAATGCAATGAAGAAGAGAAAACAACACATAGATGCATAAAACTATTATCAAACATGTGCAGATGTATAATTCCTTAAACATACAGTGGAAAAAATTACAGGTCATTATACAACATACACAGCATATAAGCATTCGTCATGTTTGTTTATAATATAATCAATTGCAAGGAGCTAAGCATAAGATTACTTATCTTCAATAAATATTGTCCCGAAACTAGCTACGTCGCTGCAGCATTCCACCCAACCATAGGCCAGTGCGCTCCTTAATCTCTTAGCGAAACTGCCACCCCCGAGCTGGGCATGATTCCACAAGGGATAAGGGGAACTAGACGGCGTGCACGTAGCCAAGGATACACCACTCTGCCAAGCCAACACGATTGGGTTTACCAGGCCAATACTACACAACAATGCATAAACAAGCCAACAAGTTGGGTTTATCAGGTTATCAGGAGATGGAAGCACTGTCTACTAAGCTAGTTGGATCAATGAAGAGCTAAGGATTCCTACACCATAACTATATTGACTCCTAAGACATCCACACACATCCAACACAAGGAATCATTCCCTTCTCTATTGCACAGTCCCTCAGGCCATGACTTCCCTTCTAGTGATGTTTAGGGGGTGTAGAGAAGAGAGCCATCCCTATAGCTCTATCTATGAGGATCTTGCAAAACACTAGGTTTATGAAGCAGACTCATTTCCACTCCTACATAGTCCAAAGACCAATCCACTATGCACACACAGCAAAACAACCAGCCCTTGGATTTGAAGGAGGAACACCACTACACAAAGAAAAATGGAATGACAAGAATGGTTAACGCCTTGCCCAGACTAGGAAATTGACTCCAAATTCGTTTATGTCCCTATCGCGGCCAAAACAACCCAACACATCCTACAACAACCCAAATCGTGGAGGAATGACAGCCACTAATCCTCTGCCGCGTGAGGAGAGGACACACCACCTGCATGGAGGTGGATTACATCCATACAGACCACAATGTGAAGGAAATTTAACAAATCAATATATGGAGAGGAAGACTGAACCAGTTGTGGTATGCTTGTGTGAGGACTGAGTGACCGCGTGAGGATGGGAAGCTTCTCTTTTCCCGCGTGAGGAAAAACCCCAAATCATTTTCGTGAGGAGAAAACAGCATTATGTGCGTGAGGATGGGTAAATGGAATCGCGGTCTCCTTCTCCTCCTGCCCACATGAGGATGAATGTGCTCCCTGGTGGAGTGTGTGTGTGGGCAAGGACTGATAGTCCTTCCACACACCACTTCCGATGCAAAAATATTTTCCCAGGAAATAAATGCCCCCAACTAACTCCAAAGGATTTAATTTGGTAGTTGAGACAAGAATAAGACAGAAAAGGTTGTTGAATGAGACAAGGGATAAAGGGTGAGCAAGACAAAAAAACGTTGACAGCTAAATGGGATCACCTCTTGAAACTTGGAATTTCCCCAATGGCTCCCAATGGTTAGACATCCCCCCCCATATCCTTAGGAAATCATGCCCATTTCATTATGGTTGTATTGACATAGCTGGTTATAGGTATTTTTTTTAATTACTTTGCATATGTACATGTTGCCCAAATTATAATGTGTCGGCTAGCACAATATTACCATCGGCGTCGATTTTAATTGTCGAACATAAAACGATAAATCAATGGTGGGTATTTTTCCTTTAGTTCCACTCCATGATTACATACAATATAAACATCATATACATTTTTAATGCAAACGGGGTCAAAACGGGGGTGTTACATTCCCCTCCCCCTTCAACAGCACTGTCCTTAGTGCTTTACAAAATTGAACAAAAATGTTACAGTGGTACCGCCTCAGTGCTCCACAGAATTGAACAAAAATGGATGTGCCAATTGCATGGCATCCTCCAGCTCCCACATAACCTCTTCAAAACCATAGTGCTCCCATTGCATCTTTACCTGCCCTATGGCTCAGTTCCGAAGCATTGTGACCTTCCTGTAGAGGATATGCATTGGCTCGATTTGGAACTCTCCCTCGGGTTCCACCTGAATCACATCCCAATTTATCACATGGTTAGGATCATGTACATATTTCTTAAGTAAATAAACATGAAAAAATTATGATCCCTAGTGCTAGCAGGAAATGCAAGTCTATATGCAACTGGCCCTATTCTTTCAAGCACTTCGAACGGCCCACAATATCTAGGTGATATCTTGGCACAAATTCCAAGCTTCAAGGAACTCTTCTTTTCCCTCACTTTGAGGTAAACATGATCCCCAACACTAAACTCCCTGTTCAACCTATGCTTATCTGCATAGCTTTTCTATCTGTCTTGGGCTGCTTTCACATTCTGCCTGATCTTTACAACCTCCTGCTCCATGTCCTTGAATAATTCTGGACCAAGCACAACCCTGTTCACTGGATTATCCCATGGCACTAGCTTCCTACACCTCCTGCCATAAAAAGCTTCATATGGACTCATCCCCAAGGATGCTTGCTATCCATTGTTATAAGCAAAATCTATCAAGTGTAAGTAATCTTCCCACTTGGTTGGTTTATCCATCACATACATGCGAAGCATGTATTCAAGCACTTGATTAACTCTCTCTATCTTCCCATCAGTCTGAGGATGGTAGGAAGTGCTGAAGTTCAACTTTGTACCCAAATGTGCAAACAACACCTTCCAAAAATTGGAAGTGAACTGGACATCTCTGTCAAAGACTATTGCCTTAGGAAATCCATGCAATTAAAAAATATCCTTCATGAAGATCTTTGCAATGTCATCAGTTTTATGCGTAGACTTAACCGGTATGAAATGTGCTTCCTTTGTCTACTTGTCCACCACAACCATTATGGAATCATGTTGTCTCCAAGTCATTGGAAATCCTGTAATAAAATCCATGGAAATAACTTCCCATTTCCATTCTGGAACTGGCAAAGGCTGCAACAACCCTGTAGGGTGTTGATGCTCAACCTTTACCTGGTGTCATTTCATGCACCTTGAAATATATTCAGCTATGTCCTTTTTCATTCCTGGCCAAAAATACTGCTTTCTAGCTGTAGCAATTGTCTTCTGATATCTTGGGTGACCAGAATATGGAGCTTGATGGATTTCATCCATAACAACTCTCCTCATATCTGCTACATTTGGAATATAGATCCTATTCTTATAAGTAAGAAGTCCATCTTATTCCAATTTATATCCCTCATACCTATTCTCAATACTATGCTGCTGAAATTTGTATTTTACATGCTCATACAATTCATCTCCAGCAGTATGATTAACAATCTGCTGCCTCAAATCTAATTGGAAAATACTAAGAGATGCAACATGCATTTCCTGCACCTTCCTGCTGAGTGCATCAACTACTTTATTCTCTTTTCCTTTTATGTGTTTGATTTCAAAATCAAACTCACATAAAAACTTCAGCCATCTAGCTTGCCTAGCATTTAGAGTAGGCTGATCAAACAAATACTTCGGACCACAATGGTATGTCCTTAGCTCAAATATTCTACCCATCAAGTAATGCCTCCACATCTTAAGAGCATGTACTATGGCTGCAAGTTCTATATCATGAGTGGCATAGTTCTTCTCATGCTCCTTCAGCTTTATTGACTCGTAACATATCACGTGGTTGGCTTGCATAAGGACTCTTCTAAGCCCTTGTCCGCATGCATCGATACACACCACAAAATATTTCTCTGGGTCTGCAACTTTCAATACTGGTGCACTGGTGAGAATATTCTTCAACTGTTGGAAGCTTTCTTCACACCTCGATGTCCATTCAAACTTTATCCCCTTCTTTTGAAAAGAAGTGATGGCATGTGCAACTTTGGAGAATCCTTAAATGAATCTCCTGTAGTATCCTGCAAGTCCCATAAAAGATCTTATATCTGTCGCATTTCTTGGAGTAGACCAATTCATAATGGATTCAATCTTTTCAGGGTCCACATATATACCCTCTTCTGAGATAATGTGACCCAAATATTGAATTATATCTCTATAGAAGTCACACTTGCCCAGCTTTGCATATAGCTGATGCTTCTTGAGTAATTGCAATGTCAATCTCAAATGTTCTTAATGGTCTTCCTCATTCTTAGAATAAATAAGAATGTCATCAAGGAAAACAAGAACAAACTTGTCCAAATACCTGCTGAAGACACTATTCATAAGGCACATAAATGTAGCTGGTGCATTTGTGAGACCAATTGGTACTACTACAAACTCATAATGTCCATACCTTGTTCTAAAGGTTGTCTTATGAATGTCTTCATCCTTGATTCTTACATGATGGTAACCAGAACTCAAGTCAATCTTGGAAAATACCTTTGCACCTCTCATTTTATCAAAGAGGTCATAAATCCTAGGCAAAGAATATTTCTTCTTCACAGTGACTTTGTTCAGCTGTCTATAATCAATACACAACCTGAGTGTACTATCTTTCTTCTTTACAAACAGAATTGGTGCTCCCTAAGGAGACACACTCGGTCGGATATACTTATTTTCCAACAACTCTCGCAGTTGCATTTTCAACTCTATCATTTCTGGTGTACTCATCCTGTAGGGTGTCTTAGACACTGGTGCTGCTCCTGGAACAAGTTCAATTGTGAAATCAATGTCCCTATTTGGAGGAAGCCCTGGAATCTCATAAGGAAACACATCCCTGAATTCCTGCAACACATGAAAGTCCTCCAACCTAGGAGTTTCATTCTATGTTTCCTCCAAAATATTAGCTGCATACAACTGGAAACCTTTCCTACAGAACTTCTTCAATTGCATTGCTGAAATCTGCCTCACAGAAATCACCTTTGGAATGCCTCTTACAACCCTTGAGTTTCCTTCTTCATCCAAGCACTCAAAGTCCTTATTATAATAGTCAAGCTTTACCCTGTGAGCTTCTAGCCAATCCATTCCAATGAGAACATCATAGGAACCAAGTGGTAGAACATTCACATCAGCATAAGTAACCAATCCATTCATGACTAATGGACATTTCTATGCCACTTCACTAACCTTTCTTTAAGTTCCAGTGGCTAGTTGAACTAACCAAGATTTGTTATGCTTTAATTTCTTCAAAAAACAAATCTCCACTACTCTAGGGGTAATGTAAATATGAGTAGAACCAGGGTCAATCAAAATAGAAATAGATTGCTCAACAATATTCCTGCAACTTCAACCACTATTGACTGGTGATCTGCCTGGTGGTCCTCCAGTGTTGCGTAAATCCTAGGGACGACCCTTGCTACTTTACCCACTATTTTTGCTTCTTGAATGTAGTAATATGTCCTTGCACTCTCATTCTCGAGTGGAAAATTCTTGCACATGTGGGGTCCTCCACATTTCCAACATTGGAGAGGTTCTTTGTTCTTCTCTGGATCTCTAGGCTTTTCTCCCATCGCTCTGGCTGGCTACTTCTCAGCTTGTGATGGTTGCTTTTGTTGATTCCTGAAGTTAGAAGGTTTGAAACCTTTATTCCTTTGGTAAGACTTCTCATTCTTTTTGTCCTTCCATGTATTATGATAATCAAATTTACCTTTGATTTGATCATAGAAATACTTAGCTTTCCTTATTGCTTCTTCCAGAGTTCTAGGTTCGTAAAACTCAGTTATGTCTTTGTAAGACTTAGGCAATTCTGATATTATGTCTTTGTAAGACTTGACATACCTCAATAGTTCCAATAACTTATTTGCATACTCTTCCATGGTCTGTTGTCCCAATCTCGGCTCATGGAACTCCTTAATATTGTCATCATAGTACATGTTAGAGAGGTACTTCTGCTTAAAGTATTTCTTGAATTGTTTCCACACAATTATTCTTTCATTAACCTTCTTTAATTTTATGTGGTGTTCCCACCATATGGATGCTCTCCTAGTAAAATTGAATATCGCTACCCTTGCTTTCATATTTCCAGAGTATTCTTGAACTTGGAAATACTTCCTCATCCCAAGAATCCAAGCCTTAGATTCTTGACGAATATTTACCTCACCATTAAAAATAGGAGGCCTTGCCTTTTTGAAATCATCTTGTGAATCGTTCTTGTAACGTCTCCTCCTATTATTCCTATGAGATGGAGAGCTTGAATCCCCATTGGGTTTTTGAGAATCAGATGACCCACTGGTAGGCCATTCTAGAGTATTCCTTCTGTCCCTGGAAGCCCTCCTGGAGACATGGGACCTTTTATGGGAATCTCCTCTTGCACTACTCCTGCTTTTTTCTGGATTAGTTGTCTGATGCCCGAAGTTTATCTGTCCCTAGATGTTTGTCAAACTTTGTAGTATAGCTGCATTTATCTGGGTTTGATATTCTTGAGCCTTAAGCATCCTTTCATTGTCTTCTCTGCAAATTTGCAACTCCACCCTTAGGCTCCTCATGGTGGCTGCAACATCTAGGGGAGTCTCTTGATTTCTCCTTCCATTGGACTCTGTCTTGTCATTTCCAACTCTAACATTTTCTCCCGTAGAATCTTCCTCGAACTCATAGTGTTCCTGTGCATCATTCATGTCATCGATTCTCATCTTGTCCCAACCAAGAATGAATTTTTGAAACTGCTCTATGCGGAATCTTGCCTTTGAAGGTGACTATGATTCTGCAAAATGTTTTAATAACACAATTGTTAGCTACATACATTCACATGAATCATACATTACTTACCTACATTTGGAAAATACTATATTGACAACTTTGTAAAAACACAGAATTTTCTTTTCACCAAGAACGATGGTCTTAGGGGAACGGCGAGGGTAAAGGCAGCTTTTCCCCCTTGTGGCTTCCCTGTGCCATTGCAGGGCGGGTCGAGGGCAGAGCCCTCATTTTTTTTTTTGTAAATATTTGATATTCACGCAATCTGGTGCATAATATTGCTTCCATTTTTTACCTTTTCAGCACCTATAAATCCCTTTGAAATACTGCTTTTCCACTAAAAAATCCCACTGAAATCTCATATTTTCCATCCGATCGGAAAGCTCACCGAATTTTTTCGACATATCGGCTCAAATTTCATTTCCCTTCCGACGCTTCAGTGGATTGATATTATTTTCTCTTCCGACACCTCATCAGATCAATCTTCTTTTCTCTTCCGATGCCTTGTCGGATCAACCTTCTTTTCTCTTCCGGCACCTTGTCGGATCAATCTTCTTTTCTCTTTCGATGGGCAATTTAAAAAATTCTTTCAAGGTTTATCGAAAATATTTTTCGATCCTCGTCAGAAGCTTATCTGAGATGCCTCGGAGAGCTTCTCACGAGAGACATCGGAAAGTTATCCAAGATGCCTTGGAGAGCTTCTCCTGAGAGCCATCAGAAATTTATCCGAGATGCCTCGAAGAGATTCACCCGAGTGACATCGAAAAAAATTTCCCGAGATTTCCTATACTTCAAAAAAATTTCAAATCTCCTCTTCCTCTTTCTGCTGCCATGTCAGCTCCCTTCTAGAGAGCCTTTCGAACACCTCGGCTCCTATTGGCCCAGTAAAGGGGCATAAGGAAGAAGTTCGCGTGCACAACCAAGGAAGATGCACCGTGCGCACGATAGAAACAAAGGAAGACTACGAAGGAAGCAAAGGACTAGAGCATGAAAAATAGAGAGGTGCACGATGAAGGAAAGGCAAGTGCAGAAGTGTGCAAATGATAATGACTGGAAAGCGACAGGTGAAGAATCTAGATCATGATTGTTTATGGTGGCGTAAGCCTACAGCTACGCATGTATGAGGGGATATCTGTAAGTCAGGATGATAGTGCCTCGTGTCAAGTCATGATCACCACAGCTGTAGCCTAAGGGGCGGCTAATGGTGACACTTAACATACTACCAGTATGCAGTCGGCCCTATGGGGTCATGTAAAATAGTATAAATAGGAGGAATGCAATAGTTAGAAGGTTGTATTTTCTTGGATTTTGTTAGATTTTAGTGGCTTTTAGTTGTTATCATTAATTCTGATTATGTTTAGGTTAGTTCTTTAGTAATAGTTTACCTCTTTAGTGGTAATCCATGGTGAAGGATGCCACTTTTGATGTAATGTTGTAGAGATCAGAGAAGAGAATACTCAGGAGGAGTCCAATAGCGATAGAGGGGTTGTTGAGCCACGGATTTGGCTTCTGTGTGCATGGACCGCTAGGAGTAGATGTAGGGTAGAAGAGCAAACCAGAGAGCATGAGAACCATAAGTCTGAGTCTTAAAGACATATCTTAAGATCAGTCTACATCTTGCAGACTACAAGGTGTTGTATCATTTTCTCATGCCAGATGAATAGCACCTTGGTGGTTTTTCCTAGATGGGTTTCCACGTTATCTCTTACGTTGAATGAATGATTGATGTGCTAGATGTTTATGTGAACGGTTGTTATTTGATTTTTGTATAATGTTAAACGCTTCTTAAATATCTGATGTTATTCTGTAATCAGTAGATGAATGATTGGAAAGGCGTCACTGAAATGAACATGTATATACCGGTGTGTATGTTTCTTCCTTGAGTCAAGACTTGAGTCATAGGTCCAATTGGTATGAGTCAGATGTTCTGCACAAGTTGCACTAGTTTCAAGGTGGAAAGGAAGGTCAAGTTGCACGTGATGACATGTATTTGTGCTCAACCACGCAAAATAGACTCCTTTGTCCAACCATCCTCTTGCCCTCGTTGAGCTCCTTGGATGCGAGCCAAGGGACTATAATCCCTCGACAATCGCCGAAACATGGTTCCGGTGGTCACCCATCGAAGAGATCTCTCAGGTGAGACTGCACCTGCTTCACAGGTGTTGTTGACGAGGCTTTCTCTATCGAGCCGGTATCTCAGGTATTTGTTGGGTTAACGGGCTGCGCGGAACCTGGGTCACACGAGTTAGGTGTTATCCCTAAATTTGAACCTAGACTACGGGATTCAAGCTTAAGGAAATCTTGTTTAAAAACGTACAAATCAAATGAAATCAAACTGAAAAGATAAGCTAGTATGAAACCAAGGCTAATGAAACTATAAAGAACTAGGCTGGTATAACATGAAATCTGTAAGTGAAATCAAACAATGATTGACGAAATAGGCTAATATAAAATCAAAGCTGTTTGTACAGATCATACAACTATAAGTGGACTAAACTGGTATGAAATCAAAAGCTGTAAAAAGCATCACACAGTTTACAATAAACTAAGCTGGTATATATCACACACTGGTATAATATAAGTATTTGTAAGAAAATAAAAGCATTGATGAAAGTGCAGGCTGGTAGGTCAATCAGAGCTACAAGATAATCCACAGGGACTGTATAACATGAGATAAAACACGGAGTTTAATATCAAGGTTACTATGATCATAAAGACAAGAAGTGAAACTGCCTATGTTTTCCACAGTGTAAAGATAATTGTATCTCACAATAAGAATTAATACAATGGGATATAAAGGACCATGTGCATAATAAAATTATCAAAGAAACAATTCATAAGACATATAGGCAAATCATCATCATATTTCATTCAAAAATAGAACCTGTACAGAAGCTGTATAAAGTCTATGTCATACAGGAAAAGCTCCAAACAGGGCTTGCATTCTCCAAAATTTGCCAACCCCGGCCCCCTCCTGAAGAGCCCAGGCTTACAATGACTAAATAGCTTTAGAAACAAAACAAATTTGTTTTAGATCCTACATTCTTGCTAACTGATCCTAAGATATTGCTATGAATCATCCCTCAAATATCTGCTATATCTAGCTGTGACTGAAATGTGGCAGTTCTTTCCCAATGGCAAATAGCTTCTCCAATAAATGTATAACACTTTGCAGGCTGGCCTGGTGGTATTTCAGTGATCTTGAATGCTCGTGACAATAAGCAGCAATCACCATTCCCATTCTCTATCAATTCCTTAATGCCAAGTAGCAATGGACTGCCACGTTTACAGGCAACCAACTCATTAGGGTAGTGTGGACTTTTGAAAATAAGAGCATAGGCTCCTTCAAGTCGCCTCATAACCTCCATAACAACTTGGCTGAAAGGAACATTCTCACTACCTTCTCCATCATTCATCGTTTTCTCTGATAGCCTGTCAAAGACGAACTTTGCCAATTTTGGAATAACTTCTATATCATTATCTGATTCAAACACCAAACCATGTCGGAGTAGAGTCTCCTTCAGAACCACGTAATTGGTAATGATACCGTTGTGAACAACCAAAAATTCATTTTCATTTCCAGAAGACTGAGGATGATTGTTTCTAGGAGAAGGATTTCCAATGTGTATGAGCAATCCCCACGTGGTTTGTGAATAATCCTCCAGATCCAAGTCTGCTACATCCACCTCTTCATAGACCGACCTGACCAACTGATCGATCTTGCCCTCCATAAGTCGCATAAGTCCCTCAACCAGATCAGAAACATATTGGAAACTCCGAGTTTGTTTCCCATCTCTGTAGACTGTCAAAGGCTCCTTTTGCAAAGCCTGAGCAACAAAATTACTTACAACCCGACCATCATCAAGACACATTCGCGGACCGTATGTATTGAAGATTCGGGCAATCCGAACCTCAACATTTGCTCCCCTGTGATAATCCATTATCAGATTTTCTGCTGTTCTCTTACCCTCATCATAGCAATCTGCGGACTCCGATAGGATTAACCTTTCCTAGTATGCCTCAGTTTGAGGATGTTCAAGCGAAACTCCATAAACCTCACTCGTACTAGTGAGCAAAAATCATGCTCTAACATGCTTGGCAAGTCCAAGCATGTTCAAAGTTCCCACAACATTGGTTTTAATAGTCTTCACATGATTGTGTTTGTAATGCACAGGGGAAGCAGGGCAGGCCAAATGGTATATCTGGTCGACCTCCATCAACAAAGGCTCCACAACATCATGCCGTATGAGTTCAAACCTAGGATTTCCGAAATGATGTAAAACATTCTCCTTCCTTCCTGTAAAGAAATTATCAACAACAATAACATTGTCGCCTCTTGCCATGAGCCTGTCAACCAGGTGACTACCGACAAAGCCAGCTCCACCTGTCAGGACAACATGCAGGGACCATCGAACCGAAATAATACTGAGCAATCCATGAAACAGGAGTCTCATAAACGATCTGATGATGCTGGTCAGGCACAAACTTTGCATTTTCAGCAACATTAGATGCAAAATAGCCAGGCTAAAGGATAAAGAACATCGATGCAATACTTTTGATCTTCATCAGTCAACTTGGTCGAATATTGGACAAACTTAGAGATATAGATAAAATCTCAAAGAATTTTTACACTTAATGAATGCATAATCCTTTATTGGGATCCAGATACTCTGCCATGATGCTTTAGCTCTCTATGTGATGTTTGATTGTCTTCTCTAATAGCCATAAGCTTCTCCTGGCATTGAAATAACCTGTCTGCCCACCGAGATTCATTATAGGTTCATTTGAAACTCTACTGCCAGTAAGTAAAATGCTGCCAGAAACTGAAATTTGCTGGAGCAGATCTGATGATAACATCTGGCTTTGTCTGGGGATGGCATGCTCGCTGTGAGCTGCCAAGAACAAGTAGACTTGTGCCTTTCCAATGAAACCATTTCTGATAACTACACCCTGTCCTGCCATTCACTGCTTTTGAAAATAAGAAATACCAGTGCCTTGTTTCCATTGGGCTGGAGTCTTCATCACAAATATCTGCTACTTAACAAACCACTGACTGAATCTTTAAACAACTCTGCAAATTGACTAATCCTAATCATACTGTACAAACTTAAGGAAATGCTTGAAACATCAAGCTTATTTATTCACAGCTCCTACACTAATCAAAACTACTTTCTTTTGATCAGGTAAGATCATGCTTCCAGTGAAGCCATACAAATATTTGACTAACTGGTGAAACTTCTGATTTGGAGATGACGAATAAAGGAACCCATGGAATATAAAAATTCATTTCAAAAGAAGGGAAAATCCAACCTTCATTTGATACAAACAATCTGACATTTGAGCTACTCAAAGACTCCATATAATCAACAAATGGATCAATGAAGCTATAAGGAAATAGCTTTTGCTGAAGATCAAAATATCTTTGTATATCATCTTCCTCATAATGGCTGCCACTTTCAGCTATCTACAAATTGAATTGCAAATATGGCTGCTCAATGTCTTCTACAGATTCAGGATGGTTGATTTCCACACAATGTTGTTCCTCATCAAAATTTAATTCAGAGTTGTCATACACCTATTGGCTGCCCCTCAAATCAAAAAAAGGTGATGTAGGGATCTACTCTTTTTCATTCGAATACTCATCATAGATTGGGATATCTTCAGAGTGAATCGGCTGATGCTGATCCAAATCTAGAACTTGAATGTCTTCATCATAAAATGGAGCATTCTGATTGATTTCTAAAGATGAAGATTTTTGTTCTACGATGCCCTCATCAACATTAATATCAGAATTTTGAAAAATTTCTTGTTGTAAAATAGAATTAGAGGAAGATAATAGATCTTCTTCCTTCTTCAGATCATAACCACCGGCTTCATCTTCACTACTGGAAAAATCTGCTTCTAAACCTTGCATATATAATGCATATCCCCTACAGCAATCCTCAAAAAGGCACTCAGTTGGGTAAATCCTCTTACAATATGAATAAAAGGCATCATGAAAATATTTCAAAGAGGAAATACTGGAAGGAGGAAGAGTTCTGTACCATTGTCTCACAGGACCATCTAATGAATACATAAACATTTTCATCAATACATCTTCATGATGTATACTCAGCTGATCCATGTATTGATGAAATTTAATTACATGATGTGCCGGATTGTCCTCTTCCTTTTCTTGGAATCGCGGAAGAAAATCTCCCCATTCATCCATGGTAGGTACTGTATTTGGAAATCCAGGAACATCTGAGAAATTGAACAGAGCAAATCTCTGTGCCAACATAGTTTCAAAACACGTTGGCATCTTGTAAAATTGCCTCTGGATTCTTCGCCTGGTGAATAAATCTATAGTCAAAGTAATGCCCTGCTCCTATCCACCATCAAGAGCTGGATCTGATCGTTGTCATTCTTTCCCGGGGAAGATATCTTCACTCCTCTGTCCCTGGCAACGGCGCCAGAAGATGTTATCCCTAAAGTTGAACCTAGACTATGGGTTTCAAGCTTAAGGAAATCTTGTTTAAAAATGTACAAATCAAATGAAATCAAACTGAAAAGATAAGCTAGTATGAAACCAAGGCTAATGAAACTATAAAGAACTAGGCTGGTATAACATGAAATATGTAAGTGAAAACAAACAATGATTGACGAAATAGGCTAATATAAAATCAAAGCTGTTTGTATAGATCATACAACTATAAGTGGACTAAACTGGTATGAAATCAAAAGCTATAAAAAGCATCACACATTTTACAATAAAATAAGCTGGTATATATCACACACTGGTATAATATAAGTATTTGTAAGAAAATAAAAGCATTGATGAAAGTGCAGGCTGGTAGGTCAATCAGAGCTGCAAGATAATCCACAGGGATTGTATAACATGAGATAAAACATAGAGTTTAATATCAACGTTACTATGATCATAAAGACAAGAAGTGAAACTGCCTATGTTTTCCACAGTGTAAAGATAATTGTATCTCACAATAAGAATTAATACAATGGGATATAAAGGACCATGTGCATAATAAAATTATCAGAGAAACAATTCATAAGACATATAGGCAAATCATCATCATATTTCATTCAAAAATAGAACCTGTACAGAAGCTGCATAAAGTCTATGTCATACAGGCAAAGCTCCAAACAGGGCTTGCATTCCCCAAAAGTTGCCAACCCCAGCCCCCTCCTGAAGAGCCCAGGCTTACAATGACTAAATAGCTTTAGAAACAAAACATATTTGTTTTAGATCCTACATTCTTGCTAATTGATCCTAAGATCTTGCTATGAATCATCCCTCAAATATCTGCGATATCTAGCTGTGACTGAAATGTGGAAGTTCTTTCCCAATGGCAAATAGCTTCTCCAATAAATGTATAACACTTTGCAGGCTGGTCCGGTGGTATTTCGGTGATCTTGAATGCTCGTGACAATAAGCAGCAATCACCATTCCCGTTCTCTGTCAATTCCTTAATGCCAAGTAGCAATGGACTTCCACGTTTACAGGAAACCAACTCATTAGGGTAGTGTGGCCTTTTGAAAATAAGAGCATAGGCTCCTTCAAGTCGCCTCATAACCTCCATAACAACTTGGCTGAAAGGAACATTCTCACTACCTTCTCCATCATTCATCGTTTGCTCTGATAGCCTGTCAAAGACGAACTTTGCCAATTTTGGAATAACTTCTATATCATTATCTGATTCAAACACAAAACCATGTCAGAGTAGAGTCTCCTTTAGAACCATGTAATTGGTAATGATACCGTTGTGAACAACCAAAAATTCATTTTCATTTCCAAAAGACTGAGGATGACTGTTTCTAGGAGAAGGATTTCCAATGTGTATGAGCAATCCCCACGTGGTTTGTGAATAATTCCTCCAGATCCAAGTCTGCTGCATCCGCCTCTTCATAGACCGACCTGACCAACTGATCGATCTTGCCCTCCATAAGTCGCATAAGTCCCTCAACCAGATCAGAAACATATTGGAAACTCCCAGTTTGTTTCCCATCTCCATAGACTATCAAAGGCTCCTTTCGCAAAGCCTATGCAACAAAATTACTTACAACCCGACCATCATCAAGACACATTCGCGGACCGTATGTATTGAAGATTTGGGCAATCTGAACCTCAACATTTGCTCCCCTGTGATAATCCATTATCAGAGTTTCCGTTGTTCTCTTACCCTCATCATAGCAATCTGCGGACTCCGATAGGATTAACCTTTCCCGGTATGCCTCAGTTTGAGGATGTTCAAGCGGATCTCCATAAACCTCACTCGTACTAGTGAGAAAAAAGCGTGCTCCAACACGCTTGGCAAGTCCAAGCATGTTCAAAGTTCCCACAACATTGGTTTTAATAGTCTTCACAGGATTGTGTTTGTAATGCACAGGGGAATCAGGGCAGGCCAAATGGTAGATCTGGTCGACCTCCAACAACAAAGGCTCCACAACATCATGCCATATGAGTTCAAACCTAGGATTTCTGAAATGATGTAAAACATTCTCCTTCCTTCCTGTAAAGAAATTATCAACAAAAATAACACTGTCGCCTCTCACCATGAGCCTGTCAACCAGGTGACTGCCGACAAAGCCAGCTCCACCTGTCAGGACAACACGCAGGGACCATCGAACCGGAATAATACTGAGCAATCCGCGAAACAGGAGTCTCATAAACGATCCGATGATGCTGGTCGGGCACAAACTTTGCATTTTCAGCAACATTAGATGAAAAATAGCCAGGCTGAAGGATAAAAAACATCAATGCAATACTTTTGATCTTCATCAGTCAACTTGGTCGAATATTGGACAAACTTAGAGATATAGATAAAATCTCAAAGAAGTTTTACACTTAATGAATGCACAATCCTTTATTGGGATCCAGATACTCTGCCTTGATGCTTTAGCTCTCTATGTGATGTTTGATTGTCTTCTCTGACAGCCATAAGCTTCTCCTGGAATTGAAATAACCTCTCTGCCCACCGGGATTCATTATAGGTTCGTTTGAAACTCTACTGCCCGTAAGTAAAATGCTGCCAGAAACTGAAATTTTCTGGAGCAGATCTGATGATAACATTAGGAAAAGTGGCCAACAAATGGTTCCATTTCCAGGACCCTATTGATCAAATAGAGGGAAATGTTGTGTCACCGAATGAAAAAGGAGATAGAAGACTGGCTGGATTCTAAAACGTTGGCATTCATGCAAGAAGAGAGCGCAGGAACACAGTTGAGCATAGAGAAATGGATAGATGAATATATATACTCTGATATTCATGAGATATTCTTTGCTAAGTTCCCCATTTCACTGCATGAATGGTTATTAATATTGGCGACTAAGCAGACCAATTTCTAGAGAAGAGAGACGGTTGAGTGGAGTGACCAGCTGGTTCATGAGGTAACCAATGTAAGTAACCCTCTTTCTAGAGTTGTTGATTTTTGGGTTGATAGCATATTGCAAGGATATATTACTGATTTTGCAGTAGATTCTATAACCTCATATAGTGAAGCTAAAAGAAATTTTTTTCGAGGACCCCGAAGGATATACTTGTTATGTATTAGTACATGGATAAAATTACTTCCCTATGAGAAGGGTATTTTGCACTTGAGTAGTTGAGTCATGTTCCTAGAAGGAGGTTATGTCGTGGACAACCAAGTAAGAACATGGGGAAGGCTACATTGAAATGTTCCCCAGAAGAACAAAACATGAACTAGAGCTTGGAGTCCCAAGGAGTGGGAGAAGATTCAGATCAGGAAAGAGAAGGAAAACCGAAAGGGGGAGATGTAATCCTAGTTTGTTCGATGGAAGCAAACACGGAAGGAACTGAATATTCTCAGGACTCTAAGGAGACATCGAGATCAGAGCACAACTACATAACAACAACAATATCACCTGAGACAAGATCTAGAGTTTCATCCCTAGAAAGGACCACTAATAACAATAGCACTAGCCCTAGAACTAGTGTGCAAGAAGGTACACCCCCTTTGAATCCTATCCTAGAAGATCCTGATGCCAACTCAATTGCTGCGACAAACATCAGATTACCCACATTTAATGGAAATGGAATGGAAGACACCGAACAACATTGGTTCCTCTGTGAAGCTGTTTGGATGGTACGTTTTGTCCATAGTGCAGACATAAAGAAGGCGCAAATGATCACGACCTTGAGGGGTTGCGTGCTATACTGGTTCATGAAGTTCTCTACCGCACCAGCCGAAACACCACAGAAGACCCTTGAGGAGATCCAAGATGCAATGATCTCTAAGTTCAGGAAACCTAAATCAGAATCGCAATTTATTACTGAGATTAAGGAGATTAAGTAGGCTTCAGTAGAAACCGTGTGGGACTTTGATCATCGGTTCAAGATGCTGATGGCTAAATTAAGTTTCCAAATATCCGATGTACAGCATAAAGAGTGGTTTATTGTTGCACTGCTACCACACATCCGAGGACCGTTAATGCAGCAGAAGATTGAGTCGTAGACAGAAGCACTAGAACTGGCAATTAAGTTAGAAGCCTCACCCATTGGAGATGGTGCCACCGGAATGGTGCAGATCCAGTCATAGTTGTCCAACCTAACGATACAACTTCAATATATCAAGAAGGGAAAAGAATCACAACAAGACTTACGGTGCACAAAATGTAGGACGGACACACTAAGGATAATTGTCCAACCTTCCTGAACTATGTCGGATCAGGTGCACGCAACCCATTAAGCGGCCAAGGATTACCATGATGTCGCATATGCCAATCAAGAGGCCACCGCGAGGAAGAATGTTTATATTTGCAAAAAAAAATTAAGTACCCCTGCAAACCTATTTTGTAAATTTTGTAAATCAGTAGGACATGATGAAAAAGACTGTAGAGCATACCAGCTCTTGAAAGAAAAGATAGTCGACACGTACTTAATGAAAAATGAGGGGTTCTCTCATGATGAACAGGAACTTGCTCCCATCTAATTCGTCCCAATAGTTGTACGCACTTCTGCATCCATACTTGCAACAAAACCCCTATCAGCAACACTACTAGCAAAACCACTACCCACCACAGCAAGTACGCCTGCAGGGAAGAGGTGGCAGATATTTTAGAGGATGAGGTGGAGGAGGAGGATTTGGTAGGGAAGAGGTCAAGTTACATTCTATAACTATGGACAACTGGGTCACTTTTCTAGAGATTATTTAGAGCCTGCAAAAACATGTTCATATTGTAAGGGACAGGACCATAACATTGAACAATGTCCTCATGTGATCGCAAAGTGGTAAGCAAGGACCATTACCGCACCTAACCCTCCACCAAACCCAAACCCAAATGCAAATGTTAATGTTAAAATTATTGTGGCTTAACCGTGAGACCTAAACATCGTCGTCGTAACTCGAGGAGGTGCGACGACTGGAGAAGACCAAGATAACCTGCAAGAACAATCGCAGCCAAAAGTGAGGCTAGCGACGCAGAAAAAGGAGCAACTAACCATCAAGAAACATAAAGAAATATTCTAGGATGTGCAATTGAAATTGATAAGCCCAGAAATACCATCGACTTCCACGGAAGTCGAGGAAATGCCTGAACGGTTCCAACATATATTGCAGAAGAACGCCCCACCAAAGGTTAGTAAGCTAAGAAATTTTTTGTCTAGTTGTTTAACACTAATGCAAGACAAAGATGCTATTGTAGAGCTGCAAGCAATGAGAAACGAGATTCCTGTAGAGCCACAACTAGAGAAGAAATTTAACCAAGTACAAAAGAAATGTAAAACCGACTGCTAATTGAGGATGAATGTGCAGATAGGTGACTATGACATGGACTATATCATCTTGGATCTGGGCTCAAATGTCAACATTTTGACGCGACAAACATGGGAAAGTATGGGCAAGCTGTGCTTGGACTGGTCTCCTCTTCAGTTGCGACTTACCAATCAGGCAAAGGTCCTACCCATTGGTCAGCTGATCAATGTAATTGTCGATGTCAAAGGATTATGCACATCTGTAAACTTTGAGGTTATTAACATTGTAGATGAAATGAACCCTTACCCTGCATTGCTGGGAATCAACTGGTCCATAGACAATCAGACCATCATAAATTTCAAAAAAATGATTCACTCATTTGAAGATGAGGAAATGAGGGTAGTATCACTCATTGATCCATTTGACGGACAAATATAAGTCGAGCTTGTCTATAATGAGGGGCAAGGTGACTACCTCGACTAGATTTACAATGTTACATATATGCAGGAAGATTATACCAGTCCAACAGTAGATGGAAACATGAGCTGGAAATGTGCGAGTTCATGTACATCTGATTCAGGAGAGGCTTTAGAGAATTGGAAAAATAGATTACATGAACTCTCTATGAGAAGGTGTGCAAGAGTTACAAGGTCTGTGTGATGGTTGGAGACAGATTCAAGGGAATTACCCACCTATGAGAGTTTCATATACACCTTGGATGTGACACCTAAGACCTGCTATACCTTTGAGGAGCCGCGACAAGGATCCCAACATGTTGCGCTTACAATTGTAATTACCAACAAACACCCTGCAATTGATGCTACATTTCAGAAGGAAAAGGGGAGTATAGTTGAGGAGATCCCTAGAAAAGAGGCTGATTCACACCAACGCAGTGCAACCAGTTACCAATATAGTCAAAGAAGAAATCCAGATAATGATACGATCGATCTCAATAGAGCAGAATTTGAGGGCACAAGAGAGGAAGGAAGAAATAGCATTTCAAGTGCTTAGTTTCCCCAACCCCTAAAAATCAAACAAGTGCATATTGGATTATCAAAGAACCTAAACTTCACCAGTGCCCAAAATTATTCTCATGTGGAAGCATTTGCAAAGATCGCAGATATCCTGTAAGAGTACCAGACCCTATTCCATACCAACTGCTCAGAAAGGAGGGGAATAGTGGGAGATTTAGAGCAGATGAAAATACCCTTGTGACTACAAACTAAGCCGATTCAGCAGCAGCAAATGTCACCACCTAATCAATACCTCAAGGTTAATCCATCTAAATAAGGAAGACTTGTCTTACAGTATGACAACAAATGGTTCAAGCAAACAAACAAGATGAAGACACAGTGGCTAGGGCCATATAGAATTGTGCACATTATGGAGGAGAGCACAGAAAAAATTCAAAAAATTAAATGGTACCCATGTCACAGGTATGGCAAATGGCAGTCACTCGACGCCATGCTACGACATGTGTAAAAAGAGAAAAAACATAAGGAACAAGGTGTGCAAGCCAGGAGATAGAAGAAGTTGCATAAGAAAAACAAATTGCAAAAGGTGTCGTGCAGATCACGCCTTCTCATAGGTCCCTTTCTTCGTGACTTGGGACGAGCCATAGGTGAGTGTTGGGGGCCTATTGGCCTGGGAAAGGGGCATAAGGAAGAAGTTTGCGTGCGCAACCAAGGAAGATGCACCATGTCTGTGACATGAATAAAGGAATATTGTGAAGGAAGCAAAGGACCCGTGCACGTAGAATAGAGAGGTGCGCAGCGAAGGAAAGGCAAGCATAGAAGCACACAAATGATAATGGATAGAAAGTGACAGGTGTAGAATCCAGATCATGGTTGTTTATGGCGGCGTAATCCTACAGCTATGCACGTATGAGGTGATATTTGTAAGTCAGGCCAATAGTGCCTTGTGCAAGTCATGATCACCACAGCTGTAGCCCGAGGGGCAGTTGATGGTGATAGTTAATAGACTGCCAGTATGCATTCGTCCCTGCGGGGTCATGTAAAATAGTATAAATAGGAGGGATTCAATAGTTAGAAGGTTGTATTTTGTTGGATTTTGTTAGATTTTAGAGGCTTTTAGTTGTTATCATTAATTGTGATTATGTTTAGGTCAGTTCTTCAGTAATAGTTTTCCTGTTCAATGGTAATCCATGGTGAAGGATGCCACTTTTGCTGTAATGTTGTAGAGATTAGAGAAGAGAAGACTCATGAGGAGTCTGGTAGTGATAGAGGGGTTGTTGAGGCGCGGATCTGGCTGCTGTGTACGCGGACCGCTAGGAATAGATGTAGGGTAAAAGAGCAAACCAGAGAGTGTGAGAACCATAAGTCTGAGTCTTAAATACATATCTTAAGATCAATCTGCATCTTGCAGACTGCAAGGTGATGTATGATATTCTCATGCCAAATGAAGAGCACCTTGGTGGTTTTTCCCAGATGGGTTTCCACGTTATCTCTTGCGTTGAATGAATGATTGATGTGTTGGATGTTTATGTGAATGGTTGTTATTTGCTTTTTGTATAATGTTAAATGCTTCTTAAATCTCTGATGTTATTCTGTAATCAGTAGATGAATGATTGGAAAGGTGTCATTGAAATGAACATGTATCTACTGGCATGTATGTTTCTATCTTCGGTCGTGAATTGAGTCGTAGGTCCGATTGGTATGATTCAGCTGCGCCAATTCCAAGGTGTAAAGGACGATCAAGTTACACGTGATGACATGTATTTGTGCTCGGTTGCACAAGACTGACTCCTCTGTCCAACCATCATGTTTCCTTCGTTGAGCTCCTTGGATGTGAGCCAAGGGACTATAATCCCTCGATAATCATGGAAACATGGTTCCGGTGGTTACCCATCGAAGAGATATCTCGGGTGAGACTGCGCTTGCTTCTCAGGTGTTGTCGACAGGGCTTGCTCTGTCGAGCCAATATCTCGAGTATTTTTTGGGTTAAAGGGCTACACAGAACCTGGGTCGCGTGAGTTAGGAAAAGTGGCCAAAAAATGGTTCTATTTCTGGGACCTTATTAATCAAATCAAGGGAAATGTTGTGGCAGCCAACGACGAGGGATATAGAAGACTGGTTGGATTCTAAAACGCTGGCATTCGCGCAAGAAGAGAGTGCATGAACATGGTTGAGTGCAGAGAAATGGATAGATGAATATATATACTCTGATATTCATGAGATCTTCTTTGTTGAGTTCCACATTTTATTGCATGAATGGTTATTAAGATTGGTGACTAAGCAGACCAATTTCCAAAGAAGGGAGATGGTTGAGTGGAGTGACCAGCTGGTTCATGAGGTAACCAGTGTAAGTAACCCTATTTCTAGATCTGTTGATTTTTGGGTTGATAGTATATTGCAAAGATATATTACTGAGTTTGCATTAGATACTCTAACCTCATATAGTAAAGCAGAAAGAAATTTTTTCCAAGGACCCTGAAGGAGATACTTGTTATGTATTAGTACATGGATAAAATTACTTGCATATGAGAAGAGTATTTTGCACTTGAGTAGTTGAGTCGCAAGCCTAGAAGGAGGTTATCTCACAGACAACCAAGTAATAACATGGGGAAGGGTACATTGAAATGTTCCCCAAAAGAACAGAACCTGAACTAGAGGTTGGAGTCCTAAGGAGTGGGAGAAGTTTCAGATCACGAAAGAGAAGGAAGTGAGCACAAACTTCGGTCGTGAGAAGACGAAGAGGAGGAATACAGCCCGATCTTGGAAGGACCTGAATATTGTGAGGACTATGAGGAGACATTGGGATCATAGCACAACTACATAACACGAGCAATATCACCTTAGACAAAATCTAGATTTTCATCCCCAAAAAGGACCACTAATACGGATAGCACTATCCCTAGAACTAGTGCGCAAGAAGGTACACCCCCTTTGAATCCTGTCCCGGAAGACCCTGACGCGAACTCAATGGCTGCAATAGACGTTTGGTTACCCACATTTAATGGAAATGGAACGGAAGACCCCGAACAAGACGTTTGGTTCCTCTGTGAATCTGTTTGGATGGTATGTTTAGTCCATAGTGTAGACATAAAGAAGGCACAGATGATCATGACCTTGAGGGGTCGCGCGCTAGACTGGTTCATAAATTGTCTTTTATAATGGTTCTCGAAATTGTCTTTTATCACGGGGTCTTCACTTAGGGAAACCATTCCATAGCACGTTCGTTCGTGGCATATGAAACAATACCCCTAATTTCATTCAATATTGGAAAATACGTTCCAAAATCGTGTTTTTTAACCCCCTCCGAGTATGCCTTCCCAATTTTAAAAAAAAACCCTACTTTCACTATATATTGCATGTATCCATTTTTTCATTTACATTTTTTATACCCCTTTATATTTCTACCTAGTATATTGACAGGATACCCCACATGCATTCTACAATGCACCTTGCTTATTTTGATGTATATTGTGGATGCACATTACTTCACCCACAATGATCAACATCACATAGATCACATTCCTTTCATAATAACTAAATAGGCATTCTTTCATAGGTATCCAAAGTTTAAACATCAACTCCAAGGTTGCATCAATATGTGGCTACAGGGATACGTTGAGTAAGAGTGCAGTGAATATGCAACATAGTCCCCAAAAAAGGGGGATGAAAGTACAATTGTATAGCTATAGCCTAATACCACATATATATAAATGTATAAAATAAGATAGACATGCATTACATAAAGGGGAATTTGAATTTTTAAATAATACTCTAAAGTTTTAACTTCAAATTTAATATTCAAAAAATAAAAAAGCAGTAGTTTCTCAATTACAATTTACTATTTATTACAATTACTAATATTACATATTAGCATTTAACAATACATAAAATTCTATAAAACAGATCTAAATTTCTAAAAACATATCATTCTCAAACTTTTAATCACTCCAATACAAAATAAATATGGGTTAGAAAGATGGAGACTTACGAATTGTCGGGATAGGAATGAACAGTTGCAAAATCATATCCTTTGATTTGGTTATTGGTGATTAAATATGTCCCCACAGAGAATCCTAGATTGATCTCAGTTTTGTATTCTCCATAAAATCCTTCCAAACCAGCCTCTAGAAGATGGTTTTCAGCAATGGATTTCACATGGCTAGTCATCTCCTCAATCTTCCCTGTTTGATCATCACAGCCGAAGAACTACCATGTTTACTTATAATGCTCACACAAAATCATTACCAAAATAATTAAGTACTAGAAAGTAGAATTATAAACATAACCCTAGAAAACTATCAATATAGTGTCAATATACAAGATCCGATAACTGTTTTGTTCAACGATTAGGTTGTCTACTGTTGTGTACTCATGTACCTAGACTCATCATGTACCTAGCCGGGTGGTATGATGCTCACATATTATATGTTTGGTGGAATCTGTTTTTAATTGATTAATGAGACAATTTGTTAGAGAGAAAGTAAACTATTAAAAAAATGATTTTGAATACTGAATCATATGGTGCATAGTTATCTCAGTTTTCACAATTTTCTTTATGTTGTACTTTATTATCACAAGTGATATGTAACTTGTAGTAGAGTAGAAAGTAATAACTAAGAGGAATATTTATTATCAAAATTGAAAGAAATACTCCAACAGCCATGAATATGTCTAGACATAAAGTGATCTGATGGTTCATCTTCTCCTTGACACTAACAACACTTTATTTACGTCTTAGCACTCAATTACTCCATGATCTCTATTAAAATATCATGGATGGCCATTTTCCCATGATTGATTGTTGAGAAATGTCCATGTAATCTATTTTATTTAGAATTAATATATTGCCTCAAGATGTTGCGTTAGCTAGGGCCATGGATTGTTTCCTTCTTTGAAGGTTTTAACTACATAAGAACTGGAGTACAAATATTTGATATGTATGTGTGAGAAATTTCCTTAAGGTGTTCCACCTATGTCAATATATCTTAGTTTTATAACAAGCCAAGAACTATTTCGAATTCTATTTCAATGCCATAGTTCAACCACTTATGTATCACTAATAACTTGTAAGAAAATTGATTATTTATTCTCAACCTAAGATATATGGTGTATTTAGTGGTCATAAGATTATGTACTATGCCTTTTTCTGCATAGTGTTGCAACATTAGAGGAATCAGTTGTAGGAAAGACTTTCAATCAATTTGTTACAAACCAAATAATGAAAAAGTCTCATATTTCAGCGAATTATGTCCTTATATATGATCACAATAGACAAGAGACTTCTAAATGCTCATTTGAGATACAATAGTGATCACAAAGGGACAAATAAACAAAAATATTTTAATTGGAGGAAAATTGCATATGAAAAAACACAATTTACTCTGCTCTAGAGTAAGGTTCAAAGATAGCAAGATATATCATAAAGCTATTGATGACATCACTTCCAAGTCCAACACAAACAATTAATTTTTCTAGAGATCAACCAGCCCTCTATTTTAGCTTCTTAACTCGACTACCAATGAATCATCTTGTGAAACAACTAATTTATCTCTTTGCCAAAATTTGAGCTTTGTATTTCCAAACTAATAGAACTTCTATATCCATCACTAGTTTCTACTCTTTGGCCTCTAGTGTTAGGATACTTTTGACTGACCACTCCCAGGATCCACCAAGTTCACCTAGTCAAACCCTCTCAGACCTGGGTAATCCTTAGAGGAAATTATTAGGTTTTTCATTTGTTTCTGCACAATGATAGATGATGACATTTGCATATATTGTTTCTTTTCCACTTCTAAATCTATCTTTGTCTCCCTCCATTTCCATGCACAAACATTTTGAAATGCAGAAACACGTTTTGAAGCTCCCTAAAAAATTTTGATGGCCATTTTTTGATTTGGTAAAGTGGACAAAAACCTAGGCCCAAGTTTCAAGTACATTCTTTTCCTCGAAATGACATGTTTCAAGCCCAAGAACTCACTTAAAAGGCTCATCAAGAACCCAAGAAAACAGACACAGCATAATAAAATGTCCTCCTTTTGGGAATTGTCATAAACTTTTAATCTTAGTTCTTTAGTTACTTTTATTTATCTGAATGCTGACATTTTCCTTTATTTATATTTTACTTTCATCATTTTCAATTTTAACATTAAAGGTTAAAGTCCCCATATGTATATATTATGGATGGAATCATATCCACTTAACTTCACAAGGAGAGATAGAAACAAGGGTGTTTTTTTAACTATCAAA
This sequence comes from Pseudotsuga menziesii, assembly GCA_001517045.1. Classification (NCBI taxonomy): domain Eukaryota; kingdom Viridiplantae; phylum Streptophyta; class Pinopsida; order Pinales; family Pinaceae; genus Pseudotsuga; species Pseudotsuga menziesii. The sequence continues at coordinate 124,371 of LPNX011101308.1, forward strand.
AAATTTCAACAGTTTTTCCAACATCTCATCCTATATTCAAAAGAATGCCCTATACCCCTTCTTCCTGCTTCCACTGATCTAGGAATCTGGATATTTTAGGTTTGAACCCTACAAGGGGAATAAGCTGCTTAATGGTGTTAAGTTCCAACTTCCAACAAATTGAAACCTATATATTTCCCATTGACGAATTAACCCTTAAAATGGTGACGGATTAACCCTTATAAATAATGAAATAACATTAATACCATTCATACTAAATTGTCATTTATGTCTACCATTTTAATCCAAATTTCAAGATAATGTACTATTTAAAAGAATATAGAAAATATTTATATTTTAGTATTTTTTCACTTATGTGTTTTCCCATTTCCAAAAATTTTGGGGGTCACATTTCCATGTTGTACATGTTTCGAAAATGCATACCTATTTCCATGTCAGTGCAACAAGGAGAGGAACATGCAGAGGCTCAAATGCAGCTTAGTTTTACTTTATTTTTAAAATAGTTTATGGCATCTACCATCAAGGGTAGAATGAGGCAATATCTTTAGTAAAACTAAATAGGAAATACGGACCTACCAGCTTCAGGGGAGTATCCAATCCCATTATAAGTAGTTGAGGTACAAATAAGTGCATCAAACAAGGATTGTGGAATCTTAAGAAGAATTCCTGAAAGAGTGTACGCCCATGCTGGGTAGAAGTAAAGGTCCATTTGTTTGAAGAACACTAGAAGTCATCTAATTGTCATCGGTATCTCCGGAAGGCCAAGGAATGATTCATCATTGTGAGTGTGAAGAAAAGAGAATGAAGATAATAATTTCCATGCTTAAGGTCGACTTGCATGCCTGTCTGGTAGAAAAGTAACATTGCAATAATTGTAACTATAACAAGTTGTCATGAAGGTTTAAGGCATACCTGAGTTAGTTAAATGTTATACTTCTCCGGAAATCACTTAAATAATCAGGACAAGATGAAATACCTGTGTTTCCCTGAAGATATGCAAAAATGAGTTTGTCTTAAAAAGTAGCCACTCCCGATCAAAACATGCTTTGAACAACTCCCATTTTGTAAGTGAGTATTTGGTGAAATACATGACAGTTTTGTGGCCTTTCGACTTATCAAAAGGTTTAGAAAGTTCTTCTGTCAACTTCTTGCCAACATGGAACTATTTGAATTTCTAATAAAACTGGTCTGTTGAAATGTATCTATAAGGATTTTCCCTGTCCTCCCAATACAATTCTTAATTCTTTCTAAAGGTAACCTCCACCATGTAATTAAAATCTGTGAGATAATTAATCTCATTCAAAATTATAAAACATAGCATGGAGATAGATATATATTCACCTCCTGCAAAAAGTCTGCAATGTCCTTACGCTCTGGACACATGAAGGAACAATACTAAAAAACTCAAGAACATGATTGCGAGGCCTATGGTAAACTATATTTCCTTTTGACATTATGATGACAATATCAAATAGATTACATGTCTTCGACACTCGATGAATCACATCATAATCCAGAGTTGCATGGGTTTTCTAACCCTGCTTCAGCTCGCCTATACTTGTTGTTTGCCTCACCTCCTCCATAACATGGTTCTTTTAAAATGATAATGCCAAAACACTATACTCAAATTTAAATAGTTTTTCACCCTTACGAAAACTGCATCCATATGAAAGACATAATCAACAAGCTCACATTAACATAATGTACATTATATTCAAATGAAACAACTATACCCGAGATTTATAATAAACATAAAAAGGAAATGTTACATGATATCCATTTAGATGTTATATGAGGAAAGGATACATAAATATGGCTATGATATTGTAACTGTCAGTCTGGGATAGATATTCATCATCTTGTAAATACAAATGTAGCTGAAATTTTGGCCACTAGATCAATTCCACTTGATCATTACATGATTATTGCGAGGAAAAATGGAGTAAAATTATGCTATGGATTTCATATGCCAATCCAAACAAAGATGTAAAAATATCCAAATTGGCATCCAATAAAAAATTATATTTTTGTATAGGTATCATAAATTAGGACTAGTGACTCACTTTTCTAGTGTATACAATGGAACAAATTGATTATATCATTTAAAGGAATCAAGAATGGGGAGACCATTTGGGATCTACACTTTCAAAATTGTTGGAATTGACCTGCAATGAATTAAAAATTAAACCACAACTTCAGGATCCTAAAACTTGCTACTGTTAGTATTAGCATTAATCTGGATCAGGATTTTTATAAAATTCTCATCCTTTATTGTACATAAGCCTCAAAACTATTTCCTAGTAAACTCTATTCCTATTCTGAATATCAGGTATGCAGTACTGATTTATAAGACAATGCCCCAATAGATCTACCTTTCCTTATAAATAGTTGATAAGACCAAACTATGAAAATATATAAAAATCAATGTAAATTTGGATAAAATCAAGCTCTCCAAATAATCGAAAATTCTAAAAGTAAGCAACATCCATGTCTTCCGCAACCAGCAACCAGAAGTTCTGGATGGATCTTTTATTGGTCTGTTGACTTTGCTCCTTTCTTGGCACATATACAAGAATCAGAAAGCTGATCCATGCTATAAATTTTTAGGCCTTGAGTTCTCCCTGGATCTCCACCTTCGAGGGAAGACACATAAAGTACATGGATGCATCCCAAGAGTTCTAAAAATCAATGCCCTGGATTTTTTTATTAAAAAAACAATAAGGATTCTCACATAGACGGTAGGGTTAAGAAAATATCTAAGAAATACCATTCTCCAGAAGATGTTCACTTACATATTATTTGATGCTTTTCCATCTGGTTTCGTACCACCATACACTGTTACTTTTTGACCCGTTAATGATGTAGAAAGATCAGGTAGAAGCTCAACGTCCTCCAAATCTATGTTTGTTTTGCATGCCAAAGAACAACCCACACTTGGTAAAACATTATAGACCACCATTCTTAAGAAGTTAACACAAAAATTACAAGGAAAATAAAACAGGTACTTACAGGACTTGGAGTGGCCATTTGCTGCTGCTAATGGTAAAAACCCCTCATTCAAGCCAAGAATTTCCTTCATAGGAGAAATCATGTATTTAAATAAATTTGATTCATTTCATATCAAAATAACAAACCCTCTACTGCAAACAAAGCCTCAAGAAGTGGCCTACCTTGATACTCCGATAGGATGTCTCCAAGTCATCATTAACCAAAGTATGGTCAAATAATGAGTGATTTATCCCAAGCTTGAGATCTTCCTTTGCATTTCTCAGAATTTTTTGGATTTGATCCACTTTTTCTGTTCCCCTGGAGTAATGTACATTCTATCAAATTCCAAACCCATGATACTGAATTTTAAATGTATGTATTTACCTTTTACCATAACAAGATAAAAGAATGATCAAATTACTAAACCAGCATAGATTCACATATTAAATTCAGATCTACCAAGAAATGAGAAGGATCAATTTTCTTGATGCATAACCAATACTGGATTGTAGAGCACCTCACTACTCTGAGTGCAAAAACATAAAATAGATTTTTGTATGTACCTTCCACACAAGCATTTTGCACGATCTTCAAATGATGGTGAACATATAAAGATAAAAAGAGCATCTAATGTATTGTCCCTCATAGAATTCCCCCCCTAAACATCAATGTCCAAAATGCATCTCTGCAATATAAGTATGACCACTATCGACACTTCCAAGTAAGATAAAGTGGAGTTCAACTAAAATTATATAGCACACAATGGTTTCACAATCCATTGCTGAAAACATTTTCTGGAAATCAACAAAAATAGGGTCAAGTCTAATACCTTTCCTGCATCATCCAATGCCTCCATGGCTGCAATACTTGTTCCATAGATACTTCCATGGACATTTGCAGACTCAATAAAATTTCCTTCCCAGACCTCCATTTCCATTACCCCACATTGGGTAAAATGATAATGTACTCCAACCATCTCTTTATCTCTTGGAAGTCATGTTGTATGACTTACAGAGAACCCAAAAGTAGATGGAAAATATTTCATGAGTTTAGATATCAAGGCTCCTTTACCAACACTAGATGGTCCACTAATCACCACCGGTTGAGGAGAGTCACCTATTGCACCCTTGCTCCAAGCCACAACTTCCTTCCCTTGCACCTTTTTCTGATCTCTGATGAAAGGAGTGTCAACCTGTCCATAGCAGTACTAAATCAAAAATTGATCTTATCAAAATTCATTACAAATTAAACTATAAGATTTTAATGTTCAACATTATATCAACTTGATTTTGACCTCTAGAAACTAGATGTTGTCCTTTGGTTCATGGGTCCTACCAAGAATCAAAATACGATCATTTTCTAGAGCTACAGCGGAGTGGCCCCGTCGAGGTGATGGTTCGGTACCTAAAACCATTGGAGTAATCCTACCAGCTTCACAGAGAATTATATGGACTGTGGTAAATGAATCAGCTCAGTTGAGACAGGTGAGCGAGTTAGTCGTCTAGCTTACCACTCTCCAGTTAGAGTGTCAAGGATTTTTATATAATTAGCCAAGATAGCTCCTTGATCCCCTGAAAATATGTATTTCCAAAAGGTATATGATTAATGGCAACTTATAAGTCATTCCCGCAACAATAAAAAAGAATACTAGCATTTAGAAACATTAAATATCACACCAATCATGAACTGCATATGCCTATTTTAAATAAGCCAATGAATACTTAGATGCTTACTATTATTTTCCCAACAACAGTATCAGAGTGGGAAAATCTAGACACTGGATAAACCCCATTGGATGTACTCCTAGGATCTTCTATGAAACACCCTTGCAAATCACCTTGCTTGAAACTCGTTAAAAGATAGTTTTTACACTTGGGAGAACTGGTACCAAATGTAAAAACCAAAATATTCTTGAATTAAAACAAACAAGTGTGATATGACAAGACAACGTTCTCAAGATTGTGATGAAGCTCTAAGAGTCACCAAATCACTCTACATGAGTAATCAAATAAACTCTCAATAATGAAAAATAAGATTTGATGTATATACAACACCCTAAAATAAATATGCAAGTTCACAACAATAACAAGCACTTCATATGCATAAGCAAACCCCTAAATTTTCGTTGTTGTAAAAAATGGACTTAAGAGATTCTTAATCATTTCCTGCAGTCTCTCAGGAATGGTTCCATTGTAATCTTCAACGTTAAAATTGGCACTCCCACATTTCCTTTGCAAAAATGCATAAAAACCCTTTGTATTAATGATCACTAGTGCACAGTGAAAAGGAACAACGCTAGAACAACATATAATCTTCATTGAATTTGCAATTAAAGGAAAGAAACCTGGTGGATTTGAAAATCTACGGGCGGTCCATGAGTGTATCTCACGATAGAAATATAAGAAAATTTTAAGAACAATTCACTACTCCTATGGAACTTCCTTTGATTTTTACTGCAAAGACAAAAGTTCTAGGACTAGATCATATGCAGCTGGAATTTAACAGAACTTATGATCTTTGTTGTCGGCTTCTAAAAATCAAAGAGACCAACGTTGGCTTGAATAAATTAAATTTCAATTAAATTCTATAAAGTTGGAATGGAAACTCACCATAATCACAACGGGTCAATAAATTCCTCTACAGAAGCAAACCTATATCAAACAAACAATCAAGTCCTTTAAATTATAAACCTCCAGCAACAAAAATATTCCTGAAAAGTATAAATTATCCAGATTAAGGACAATTCACTCAATGCTTAAGATCAAATCATAAATCCCCCGGCGTTCTTCTCTTTGATACTAACTACTCTACAAACAAAGGAAAATAAAGAGCATAATCACCGATCCCCTGCTTAATTCATGATGTAAAAATCTCTAAATTGTGTGCTTCTTTGAGAAACAGAGCACTAATACACTGATCAGTTACTCACCATAGTGGTCAAACAGCACCTATGTTGCAACATTGTTGCATCAATCCACTGCAACTACCAGAACAAACTAGACATGCAATAAAATGTCAGATCCAAAACTTAAGAAAAAAAATACAGAATAACAGAAACCTATTTACATCCATTCAAACTCCTTCTACCTTCCCCTAAAAATCTCCAAATAGTTGATATCATACCAAATCGATCGATCATGAACTCTTGCAATTGATCTCGTGAAAAGGCACATAAATATCTAGCCAAATATAATATAATAGAGTCGTGGAAACTTTGATGAGCAAGATCGAACCAAAACGTAGACACACAATATCTCAAATCTTGGGTCAAATTCAGGACATACAATATCTCAAACCTGAAATTGAATCCTGGGCGATATCAAACCTGAATCCTGGGCGAGATAGAACCTAAATGAAAGAACAACATAATAACCTATTTGGAAAATTAGATGGGCGAGATCGAACCAAAATCCAAACACAGTATCTCAAATCCTAGGACATATAGTATCTTAAACTTGAACCTGAACCTAAATCCTCGGAGAGATCGAACCAGAATCCTTGTCTCAAATAAAAAATCGCAGACATACCCATCATGCCCCTGTTTTTTGCACCTATTTATGCCCTAGTCGAGATAAACAAACCCCCAATATATTGCATATTGTTTATTAAAATAAAAAACCCTTTTAACCCCAAATATATGCCCAATATAATTTTTTATTTTTTGAAAATTTTTAAGCCCCCAATATGAACGAGCGTGCTATCATTTTCTTCCATTGGCGACGCCCCCGTGTCTTTTATAATGGTTTTAGTTACATTAATTTCTAACCTATTTACCGTAATTTAATACATCTATGTTCAATAAGGTTTCCTTTTACTCTGTTTTATTAATTAAAATCTTTTAAATATAAAATAAGAAAAATATCATATTTTTATGTATTAAATGTAGTATTTTGCAAATAATAGATGTTCTGCACTCCATTCAGCCCCTTCTTTCGGTCCTAAGTTTTGAATTAGATTTGATTGCATGTTAGTTTACTGGTTTGACTTACCCGTTTCTTCCGATCCTACATGTGCAAATTGAAACCATGAAATAATCATTAACTTTAAAGTAATAAGGTAATCATTAGCTTTAAAGAATTGGTTTAACTTTAAGATGAAATTATTTAAAGTGACAATGTTTTCATGCCATATAAAGTAACACATAAAACTTATTAAAAAGTGCTAAAAAGTAATTGTTTGTTGAATACATTAAATCATGGCAAGGCACCCCACATTTCATTTTATCATGCTCATAAAACATTTTAATTATTACCCCGCCTTTCTTTAATATTATATGTGACTTTTAACTCTATCCAAAAGCAAATAATCATATAGTTTCATACATAGTAACTTTATGGTATTACACTGCCTTCTTTATTCAACATAACTATTTATTATATATGTGCAGGCCATGAAGTAATGCACGCATAGTGGAGGATTAACACATGCATCATGTGAGGGAGGAAAGAAACAAGAACCTGACACCCAATCAATGGAACCCAGCCACAATCCAACAACTCAGCACTTAATAGTCAATGTGGCTGACAAACTAGCAAAAAATCTACTCAGAATCCGGATTTATGAACAAATCTTAGTTACAGGTCATCCAGGCGTTCATCCAGATGCCCATGCAGACCACATGTTTTTAACATCCTGTTGATTTTCGGGATAGCTTTGCGGGAAAACAGAAGGGAAATTGAAAATTCTTGCACATGGGTTTTGTGCAGAATAGGCCCATTTCGATCACAGTGTGGAATTTTCGCCAAATTCATAGCCATTTGGGAGAAAATCGTGGTTCTCTGAAACCAAATTTTCCAGAAATTGTGGTTGGCCATTTTTTGAATTCGTGGGTAGTTGTTACAACAGTAATGAATCTCTATTTTAGGCAAGAGGTGGCCGACCTGATCTCCATTGTAATCATCTTATAAATACCTCTTTGGTTTGAAGAGGAGGAGAAAACTCTTTGTAAAACTTTGCTTCAGTTTAATAAAAAGTCTCTATTTCAGCTGTTAGTGATCATTCTCGTTTCTCTATTAATGATCAGCGACTGAGTAGCATAGGAACGCAGCCCTTGATTGTTGAGAAGGCCCCCTCAACAACCAGAGGTTTTATTTGTGTATATTCATCATTTTTTTTTATGTTTGTAGCTAAGTCATTTTGTTTATATATATATATATATATATATATATATATATATATATTACATTTTCCTGTAAGTTATTTCATTTCTCCAAGGAAGAAGTTTGTTTTCCTGTAAGTGACAATTTGTTGTTTATTTCCTGCGCTTTTATGCAATTTTTGCCTTCAGAATCCATACAGCCAGCCAGTTGTTCCTCTGTTCAAACTGTCTTTTCATCCTTCTGTTCGTCCCTTTGTGCAGACTGTTTTTCAGCCTTTTGTTCGTTCCTCTATGCAGACTATTTTTCAACATTCTGTTCGTCCCTCTGTGTAGACTGTTTTTCAGCCTTATGTTTGCACCTTAATGCAGATTGTTGTTCAACACTTTATTCGCACTTAGATAAAAATTTAATTCATTTTCATAATTTTTTGTATTTTGTTTTTGTAGAAATAGTTAGTTAAGGTAGAGGTTAATTTTCCATCATTCCACCGTGTTATGTACCTAGTTGGGATTCGAATCCACCTTTAACAATTCATATTTAGTTCTATATTAACACATAGATTAATTATTTCAGTTTTAATAAGGATAAAATCCATTTATATTCAACATATATTTACTAATTCAAATGAGAAATAGTTTTAGTTTTAGTTTTGTTTATGACTCAGATAGTTTATGAGTTACTTTCATTTTTTTTCATGCCTAAAACCTAGATTAGCTTAAACTTGTTTAAAATATTGTCACATAATTTGTTGAATATTAGTTTGTCTCATTTCTTAAATAAGTTCAGCATTCCATTTTCAGTTTTCATTTGAGTCCATAGTCAGCCTTTCATTTCCTATAACACAACATTTCATTGTCTTAGTCTTTGTTAGTTTTATTTCTTCAAGTTATTTCATTCAAGTAGATGTAAACAATTAGTACTTAGTTTCAAATTCAAGATTAATAGGTTCATTTAGATTTTAAAGATGCATTAATTTTCAGTATTTTAAATTTTGATGATAAAAGTTCACATAATCTAGTTTAGCGTAAGTTTACTTTTCAAGTTGTAAATCAGTTGCATGATCTTTTTATGATTGGTTAACATTCTTTAGTTTATGGTATAGTTTGTTGAATAGGTAGAGTAGAAGTATTTTGTTTTTCTGTTGTAGGTTTGCTTACAGATTGAATATATTTCCAGTTATTGTTTTGTACTTAGGTTTAGATTATAAAGCTCCAAGTTTAGTTTGCTTTGATTAGTTTACTGTTTTGCAACGCATTTATTTATGCTTGGTCTTTAAAATAATATTTGCTTTGATTTCTACGAATCCATAGTTACTTGTTTTGCTTTCTACGAATTTGCAATTAAATAATTCATTGCTTTCCATAACTCAGTTGCACTTGCATTCTTAAATAAGCATTTACTTATGCATACATGAAATAGTCTCCAATTTATAATATAGATCAGATAATTTTCTGCAAGTAGTTAGTTTTGCTCTTATTAGTTAAATCGCTTTCGAACCAAGCGAATGCTTTCTAGAATAGATTAGCATAGCGTTAGACTAGTTTGAATCTCAGTTATTAATCAATTTCTTGCCTTTATAGAATACATTAGATTAGATTTGAAATTATAGTCACTTTTCAAGTTCTTAGTTAATTTTCTGTTTTCATAGATAGATTAAAATTCTTTCATTTGAATTATGAAAGTCATGCATATAAATTAAAATTAGATAGTTGCATGTTAGTGCATTTGCATCTCTAGTTAGCTCGGGCTAGTTCAAGCCTTCAATCCTGCATATATAGTGTTTGCATCTCAGAAGTTCCCTTCCCGGGTTGACAATTAAGTGTTGAATTAGATAATGCATATTTTATCCAACATTTTGGCGTCGTTTCCGAGGAGGTGCTAAAGGGATTGGAGTCTAGGTATATAAGGGTAGATAGGTTGTCTTTACATTACACAGCAAGGGGGAGGGGAAACGATAATATGCAAAGATGACTTCACTACGAAATTTCCACAGTGTGACAGCCTAACGCATCCACTTTAGTGGGTTGCCCCAAAGCTTTGTTGTTCTCTTTTTCTCACAAGTGTGTTTACTTCACGCAAAGTTTTCTTTATTTCCCTTAACTATACTTTTCTTTCTGCAAATGTAGGTAGTTTACTTTCCCATGGTTAGGTGTATTTTTCTTTCTGCAAACGTAGATAGTTTACTTTGCCATAGTTTAATTTCATATACATGTGCCTTGCAAGTTTACGTAGTTTACATTATTTCCATTTACTCTTATACAAGTGTGTTATCTCTTCAGCAAGCTTAGGTGTTGCATTCAGATTTGTTACGTTCGATTCATTTTTTTTAGGTGTGTTTATGTTTTTCATAAGGTCTTTTCTTTTCAAGTGTGTGATATGTTTTTTAATTAGATTCTAAAGTAAAGAAAAAATTTAAAAATAAAAATAATTTTTTTTGGGGTGTTGTAAGAACCCCAGAGACTAATCATTGTGTGAAGCAAGACCTATCAACCGACAAAATGGATTCAAAGGTTCTCATTAGCATGAGAGAATTTTCTCAAAACCTAGCAACAGCTGGGATCTCAATATCTCAAGAAGAAAAGATATTGACAGCAGTTGAGAGCTTATCAATCTCTCCCAAATAACAAACAAACTAAAATCCCAAGAACTACAAAAAGATGTTCTTTACGAGACTACAAAAGAATCTGATACATTGGGGATTGCATCCAAAGGAGAGCAACCTAAAATTAAAAAGTTCTCCATATGCAAGCTAATAGATCCATCATGTGCTCAAACAAATCCTAAATTAGAAGAATGGGATCTGTATGACACAGTGAAGGAAGGTGAGTACCAAGACTACATCGAAAGATGTTTTTTGGAGGTAACTCGACCGCAATACAATTCCTTCGTTCGACACCTGTTGATGCAAAGAAAAGTAAGTTGGTTGAACTTCCACATTCAGTTAATCACTGCAACAATATTTTCATATGTGGATAAAGGTACAATTCTTATTTTGCTTCGCACTTGGTTTCATTGGAAAAGCTCATATACTTGAATAAATAAATAAAAATTCTTATTAGGGTAGGGAAATATGTATATAAATAAAATGTTGCATTCTTAGTTTAAGGAATAATGCAACTTTATTTTTGTTTTCTTTTTCAAATAAAAGAACTAAGAAAAAGATCCTGTTAATGACTAAACCAAAACAATTTTACATCATTATTCATTTTTCATACATGCATATTTCTAATTATACCAATTACTCAAGACAAACTTTAAACCTCATGAGGATTTGTCATAAATTAAGGTCTATCTAAAACCTAGAGGTCACTAGTACATCCTAGCTTCATTATTAGGGCATGTTATTTAAGCATCTTTACTACAGGGTAGCATAAGGGTTAATGAAATTCCTCGTTTGTGGGGAACACTCCTATAATTATATATGAAAGAGGTGATATTTGGGACTAGAGACACCTTTCATTCATTATCTTATGGCTTCATCCACTTTACACTAAATCCATCAATCATGTGTATCTTCGATTCGGTAGATTCCTCTTACAGCCTTTATTTTGGTTCCATGATAATAATAAAAAGAGAAGACTAGATGTTCTCCAATCCATATACCATCCCACCCTGTAGCATGGTTTTTAGAGTTTCTCCCCCGCCACTCCTTCATAGGCAAAATCATTTGTCGAATATCTATAGGGACTGGAAACATTGGGACAAGAGCCTCTGATAGAAAATGGCTTTAAGAGGTTAACCCGCTGGGGTATTGAACAGGCTCGCTCGTAGTAGGTACCAGGCTGTGGTATGACTAGGTAAACCCGATAGGGTACTGAACATGCCCGACTGAAAGAGGGGAATCTGCCTAGGGAGGATAGCTTGTTAAAAAGAGAGAGAAATAAATATGAAAATAACATTGTGATAATAAAGGTTGTTGTGGGTCTAATGGAGGAAGGTATGCATGATTGATCTAAAGAAAATGTACTCCATCAATCTGCCATTTGAGAATGTTTGTAAGTTGCACTTAAGACCCTATTGTCTAACTCATACTATACCTAGGATATAACTATCCTAGAAGTGGGGCCCATAAACTTAGGAATCTAATGAACTTGAAATGCAAACTTTGTCCATATTTACTTGAATAACGATAAACCTTTGAGAAGTAGCAGGGATGACTTGTTTCCTATAGGCTTTATAGACTATCTATTCCCTCATGTTTTTTATTTTAATCCATTACTTATTCATTCATGGCATGAGGACATGCCATACCTTCAGTCTGGGGAAGAGAGTCTCAATTTATATGGTCTTCATACACATGAATTATTACTAGTGGCAGAATTCTATGCATTAAGAAATATTAACTAATATGAAGTTGTTTTGGTCATCTCATAACATAACGTTTTTTTTCCTAAGTTCTAGTTTTTTTTGTCGTAATAAATTTGGCTTAGTTTTGCTGAACAATTTCCTATAAACTATTTATGATCAAGCAGAGTTTTTATTAAATGAAATACCACTTCCGATTCATTCATGCAACGAGGACGTGCCATACCTTTGGTATGGGGGTATGTTGGGCCTATAAATTGTCTTTTATAATGGTTTTATTTACATTAATTTTCGATCTATTTACCATAATTTAATACATCTATGTTCAATAAGGTTTCCTTTTACTCTGTTTTATTAATTAAAATCTTGTAAATATAAAATAAGACAAATATGTTATTTTTGTGTATTAAATGTAGTATTTTTCAAATAATAGACGTTATGCAATCCATTCAGCCCCTTCTTTCGATCCTGAGTTTTGAATTAGATTTGATTGCATGTTAGTTTACTCGTTTGGCTTACCTGTTTCTTCCGATCCTACATGTGCAAATTGAAACCATGAAATAATCATCAACTTTAAATTAATAATGTTTAAAGTAATAAGGTAATCATTAGATTTAAAGAATTGGTTTAACTTTAATATGAAATTAATTAAAGTGATAATGTTTTCATGCCATATAAAAAAGCACATAAAACTTATTAAAAAGTGCTAAATATTAATTGTTTGTTTAATTAAATCATGGCAAGGCACCTCACATTGCATTTTATCATGCTCATAAAACATTCAAATTATTACCCCACCTTTCTTTAATATTATGTGTGCCTTTTAACTATATCCAAAAGCAAATAATCATATAGTTTCATACATAGTCACTCTATGGTATTACATCGCCTTCTTTATTCAACATAACTATTTATTATATATGTGCAGGCCATAAAGTAATGCACGCATAGTGGAGGATTAACACATGCAACATAACTATTTATTATATATGTGCAGGCCATGAAGTAATGCACGCATAGTGGAGGATTAACACATGCATCACGTGATGGAGGCAAGCAACAAGAACCTGGCACCCAATCAATGGAACCCAACCACAATCCAACAACTAAGCACTCAATAGTCAATGTGGCCAACAAACTAGCAGAAAATCCACTCAGAATCCATATTTATGAACAAATCTTAGTTACAGGTCATCCAGACGTTTATCCAGACGCCCATGCAGACCACGCGGTTTTAACAGACAATTTATTTTCATGATAGATTTTCGCGAAAACAAAATAGAAATTGAAAATTCTGCTACATGGGTTTTGTGCAGACTATGCCCATTTCGGTCACAGTGAGGAATTTTCTCCAAATTCATAGCCATTTGGGAGAACATTGTGGTTCTATGAAACAAACTTTTCCATAAATTATGGTTGGCCATTTTCTGAATTCATGGGTAGTTGTTACAGCAATAATGAACCTCTATTTTTAGCAAGAGGTGGTCGACCCGATCGCCATTGTAATCATCTTATAAATACATCTTTGGTTTGAAGAGGAGGAGAAAACTCTTTGTAAAATTTTTCTTCAGTTTAATAAAAAGTCTCTATTTCAGTTGTTGGTGATCATTCTCATTTCTCTGTTAATGATCGGTGACTGAGTAGCGTAGGAACGCATCCCCTGATTGCTAAGAAGGGCCCCTCAACAACCAGAGGTTTTATTTGTGTATATTCATCAGTTTCTTTTTATATTTGAAGCTAAGTAATTTTGTGTGTGTGTGTGTGTGTGTATATATATATATATATATATATATTACGTTTTCTTGTAAGTTATTTCATTTCTGCAAGCAAGAAGTTTGTTTTCCTGTAGGTGAAACTTTGCTATTTATTTCCTGCATTTTTATGCAATTTTTGCCTTCAGAATCCATACAGTCGGCCAGTTGGCCCTCTGTTCAGACTGTCTTTTCATCCTTTTATTCGTCCCTCTGTGCATACTGTTTTTCAACTTCTTTTCGTCCCTCTGTGCATACTGTTTTTCAACCTTCTATTTGCACCTTAATGTAGACTGTCGTTCAGCACTTTATTCGTACTTAGACAGAATTTTAATTCATTTTCATAATTTTTAGTATTTTGTTTTTGCAGAAATAGTTAGTTAAGGTAGAGGTTAATTTTCCATCATTCCATCATGATATGTAGCTAGTTGGGATTCGAATCCACCTCTAACAATTCATATTTAGTTCTATATTAACACATAGATTAATTATTTCAGTTTTAATAATGTTAAAATCCATTTATATTCAACATATATTTTACTGATTCAAATGAGAAATAGTTTTAGTTTTAGTTTTGTTTATGACTTAGATAGTTTATGAGTTACTTTCATTTTTTTTCATGCCTAAAACCCAGATTAGCTTAAGCTTGTTTAAAATATCGTCATATAATTTGTTGAATATTAGTTTGTCTCATTTTTTAAATAGGTTCAGCATTCCATTTTCAGTTTTCATTTGAGTCCATAATTGGCCTTTCATTTCCAATTACACAACATTTCATTGTTTTAGGCTTTGTTAGTTTTATTTCTTCAAGTTATTTCATTCAAGTAGATGTAAACAATTAGTACTTAGTTTCAAATTCAAGCTTAATAGGTTCGTTTAGATTTTAAAGATGCATTGGTTTTCAGTATTTTAAATTTTGATGATAAAAGTTCACATAACCTAGTTTAGCGTAAGTTTACTTTTCAAGTTGTAAATCAGTTGCAAGATCTTTTTATGATTGGTTAACATTCTTTAGCTTATGGTATAGTTTGTTGAATAGCTAGAGTAGAAGTATTTTGTTTTTCTGTTGTAGGTTTGCTTACAGATTGAATATATTTCTATTCATTTTTTTGTACTTAGTTTTAGATTATAAAGCTCCAAGTTTAGTTTGCTTTGATTAGTTTACTGTTTTGCAATGCATTTATTTACGCTTGGTCTTTAGAATAATATTTGCTTTGTTTTTTACAAATCCATAATTACTTGTTTTGATTTCTACGAATTTGCAATTAAATAATTCATTGCTTTCCATAACTCAGTTGCACTTGCATTCTTAGATAAACATTTACTTATGCATACATGAAATAGTCTCCAATTTATAATATAGATCAGATAATTTTCTGCAAGTAGTTAGTTTTTCTCTCATTAGTTAAATCTCTTTCGGACCAAGCAACTGCTTTCTAGAATAGATTATCATAGCGTTAGAATAGTTTGAATCTCAGTTATTAATCAATTTCCTACCTTTATAGAATACATTAGATTAGATTTGAAATTATAGTCACTTTTCAAGTTCTTAGTTAATTTCTTGTTTTCATAGATAGATTAAAATTCTTGCATTTGAATTATGAAAGTCATGCATGTAGATTAAAATCATATAGTTGCATGTTAGTGCATTTGAATCTCTAGTTAGCTCAGGTTAGTTCAATCCTTCAATCCCGCACATATAGTGTTTGCATCTCATAAGCTCCCTTCACGAATTGACAATTAAGTGTTGAAATAGATAGTGCATATTTTACCCAACAGTGAAGTTGAAAGAATTTTTTTCCGAGGACCCCAAAGGTGATACTTGCTATGTATCTGTACATGGATAAAATTACTTGCCTATGAGAAGGGTATTTTGCACTTGAGTAGTTGATTCGCGTGCCTAAAAGGAGGTTATGTCGCGGACGACCAAGTAAGCACATGGGGAAGGGTACGTTGAAATGTTCCCCGGAAGAATAGAACCTGAACTAGAGGTTTGAGTCCTAAGGAGTGGGAGAAGATTCAGATCAGGAAAGAGAAGGAAAACCGAAAGGGGGCGACATAATCCTAGTTTTTTCAAAGGAAGCAAACATGAACTTCGGTCATGCGAAGACGAAGGGTATTGCGACAAAGAGAAGGACTACATCCCGATCTCAGAAGGACCTGAATATTCTGAGGACTATGAGGAGACATCAGGATCAGAGCACAACTACAAAACACCAGCAATATCACCTGAGACAAGATCTAGAGTTTCATCCCCATAAAGGACTACTAATACGGATAGCACTAGCCCTGGAACTAGTAAGTAAGAAGGTACACCCCCTTTGAATCCTGTCCCAGAAGACCATGATGCCAACTCAATGGCTGCGACAGTCGTTCGGTTACCCACATTTAATGGAAATGGCATGAGAGACCCCAAACAACATTTGTGAAGTTGTTTGGATGGTACATTTAGTCCATAGTGCAGACATAAAGAAGGCGCAGATGATCATGACCTTGAGGGGTTCATGAAATTCTACACCGCACTAGCCGAAACACCATAGAAGACCCTTGAGGAGATCCGAGCTGCAATGATCTTTGAGTTCAGGAAACCTAAATCAGATTCGTACTGTATTACTAAGATTAAGGATATTAAGAAGGCTCCAGCAGAAACCGTGTGGGACTTTGATCAGCGATTCAAGACGCTGATGGTTAAAGTAAGTTTCCAAATGTTTGATGTACAGTATAAAGAGTGTTTTATTGTTGCGCTGCTACCACACATCCGAGGACCATTAATAAAGCAAAATATTGAGTCGTAGACAGAAGCACTAGAACTCAAAATGAAGATAGAAGCCTCACCCATTGGCGATGGTGCCGCCGGAATGGTGCAGATCCAGTCGCAGCTGGCCAACCTAACGATACAACTTCAATATATCAAGAAGGGTAAAGAAGCACAAGAAGACTTGTGGTGCACAAAATGTAGGACAGACGGACATACTAAGGATAACTGTTTGACCTTCCTGAACTATGTCGCATCAGGTGCACCCAACCCATTAAGCAGTCAGGGATTACCATGGTGTCGCATATGCCAATTTAGAGGTCATCGCGATGAAGAATGTTTATATTTGCAAAAATTTGTAAGTATCCCTACAAACCTATTTTGTAAATTTTGTAAATCAGTAGGACATGATGAAAAAGACTATAGAGCATACCAACTCTTGAAAGAAAAGACACTCAACACGTACTTAATGAAAAATGAGGGGTTCACTCAGGATGAACAAGCGCAAGCCTCGTATCAACCTGCACAATTCCCATCTAATCAGTACCAACATCCATATGCACTTCCACAGCCGTACACACAACAAAACCCCTATCAGCAACACTACCAGCAGAACCAATACCCGATACAGCAACTACACCTGCATGGAAGAAGTGGCGGAAATTTCAGAGGACGAGGTGGAGGAGGAGGATTTGGTAGGGGAAGAGGTTAAGTTACATGCTATAACTATGGAAAACTGGGTCACTTTTCCAAATATTATTTAAATCCTACAAAAACATGTTCATATTGTAAGGGACAGTACCATAATGTTGAACAATGTCCTTAGTTGATCCCAAAGTGGCAAGCAAGGATCATTACCACACCTAAACCTCCACCATACCCAAACCCAAATGAAAATGAGAATGTTCATATGATAGTGGCTGAACCGCGAGACCTGAACATCGCCTTCATAACTCGAGGAGGTGCGACGACTGGAGTAAACCAAGATAACTCGCAAGAACAACCACAGCCACAAGTGAGGCCAGCGGCACAGAAAAAGGAGCAACTAACCGTCCAGAAATAGAAAGAAATATTCTGGGATGTGCAATCGAAATTCATAAGCCTAGAAGTACCATCGACTTCCATGGAAGTGAAGGACATGCCTGAACGGTTCCAACATATATTGAAGAAGAATTCCCCACCAAAGGTTAGTAAGCTAAGAACCTTTTTTTCCAGTTGTTTAACACTAATGCAAGACAAAGATGCTATTGCAAAGCTGCAAGCAATGATAAATGAGATTCCTGTAGAGCCACAACTGCAGAAGAAAGTTAACCAAGTACAAAAGAAATGTAAAACCGACCATGAATTGAGGATGAATGCGCAGATAGGTGATTATGACATCGACTATATCATCTTGGATCTGGGCTCAAATTTCAACATTTTGAAGTGACAAACATGGGAAAGTATGGGCAAGGCACACTTGGACTAGTCTCCTATCCAGTTGCGGCTTGCCAATCAGGCGAAGTTCCTACCCATTGGTCGGCTGAGCAATGTAACTGTTGATGTCGAAGGATTGTGCACATCTACAGACTTTGAGGTCATTAACATTCTAGATGACACGAACCCTTACCCTGCGCTGTTGGGAATCGACTAGGCCATAGACAATTAGACCATCATAAATTTCAAACAAAGGATTCTCTCATTTGAAGATGAGGAAATGAGGGTAGTATCACCCATCAATCCATTTCATGGACAAAGATACATCGAGCCTGTATATAATGAGGGGCAGGGTGACTAACTCGACCAGATATATAATGTTACAGCTATGTAGGAAGATTATACCATTCCAATAGCAGATGGAAACTTGAGCTGGAAATGTGTGAGTTCATGTACATCTGATTCAGGAGAGGATTTAGAGAATTGGAAAAATAGATTACACGAAGTCTCTATGAGAAGGTGTGCAAGAGTTACAAGGTCTATGCGACAGGTGGAGACTGATTCAAGGGAATTACCCACCTATGAGAGTTTCATATACACCTTGGATATGACACCTAAGACCTGATATACCTATGAGGAACTGTGACAAGGAGCCCAACATGTTGCACATACACTTGTAACTGCCGAAAAAAACCCTACAATTGACATTGCATTTCAGAAGGAAAAAGGGAGTATAGTTGAGGAGATCCCTAACAAAGAGGTTGATTCACACCAATGCAGCGCATCCAGTTACCAATATAGTCAAAGCAGAAATCTAGATAATGATACGATCGATCTCAACAGACCAAAATTGGAGGGAACGAGAGAGGAAGGAAGAAATAGCATTTCAAGTGCTCAGTTTCCACAACCCTTGAAAATAAAACAAGTGCATTTTGGATTATCAAATAACCCAAACTTCGCCAATGCCCAAAATTATTTGCATGCGAAAGCAATTGCAAAGATCGCAGATCTCCTGCAAGAGTACCAGACCCTCTTCCCTACCAACTGCTCAGAAAGGAGGGGAATAGTGGGATATTTAGAGTAGATGAAAATACCCTTGCGACTACAGACTAAGCCGAGTCAGCAGCGGAAAAAGACACTGCCTGATCAATACCTCAGGGTTAAGCCATCTAAAGAAGGAAGACTTGTCTTACGGTATGACAAAATAATGTTCCATAAAATGATACCTACGTAATGTTCAACAGCGGTGGTGGAACTTACAGACTTATGTGCACTAGGACAAAAAATCAACTGGTCGCGGTACCTACTGAACGCACTTATAGATGACACGATGCTAGCTCAACACAAGGAAGACCACAAATTCCACTATTCCTGGCTGCTGATATTGATTTCATTCACTGTATGGGATGACCTGCTAGACTATGTCCAGATGGATGTTCCACTATATTTCCTGGGTGCAAGGTACCAAAATCTATGGGAAGATAAGGCGAACAGTGATCACCAGAAAGATAACAACATTGCATTCTTTATGCATGCAGAGGCCTTGCATGAGGTTGTCCGGCAGTCCCACAGGATCTACGTCGCGACTGTACACAACGACATCGTATTCATCAAGTTTCAAGCTGATGCACATGCTATAACCCTGCTGCAAACAAAGGACCTGCTCCAGCAGGTACACCATGCAAGATTCATGGTGACAAATGACTATGTGGATGCAATTATTCATCTTTGGCCAGAGGAATGGCACAGTGCGCTAGCAGAGCCGCTTCCTGAAGAGCAGAACGTGGAGGAACTACCACTCCACCAAGTTAATCGTGAAGAGCATGAAGGCGACGATACCCAAGACAACCCATCACAAGAACACATCGAGGGCGATCATGATATGGATGAGTCAGACCATCATCCATCAGAACACCAGCAAATTCAAGACCAGGAGCAAGCACAAACACATGTACAGCAAGAAGAGGGCCAATCATGGTGGAAGAAGCAGAAAGCCGACAGAACAACGAACACAAACACATTAATTGAAGATGATCTACAGGAACTTGCCAACGTTGTTGCTGAATTTGCGCAAGATAACCTCGCCAGTCTGAGTACGCAGCAGTTAAACATTGTTACCCAAGTCCAAGACCACCTCAATAAATTAACAGAGGCTCTTCAGGATGTCAAAGCCACTATGGAGGCTAAGACATATGGTGTTGATCCTAGCATTCTGCTAGTTACACCGTCATTAGTGCCGCCAACAAAGTAGTGATTCAGAGGCACGCGCTCGAGGTAGACGCAGAGACAAGCGCAAGTCTTTATGATAACAGCACGTAGATAGATTTCTCCAAGATCCCCTTGGAGGAATTTTATAACATTCAGCAAGGATGCGTGTCTGAAATTTGGCTAAGGGAAAATGCTTTTTATTACCAAGTAGAAAAATAGCAAAGGAAGGCCAAGCTACGCAAGTCCCTGTTGAAGGAAAAAGAGAAGGAACTGTAGGAATGAATCACCCTTCTTGTCGAGAAAGAGTAGGAAATATTGGCACGTGAGCAAAACCACATTGCATTGGTGGACTCTATCAAGAATGCCATTGCAGCATTCCCACCAGGAGCATGGAAAGAAGTGAAGACTCCCTGGCTAAATTCGTCAGGATTGCAAAGATCGCGCAGGATCTTCGACAGCAAGTTGAAGATCTGCAAGCCAAGCAGATTGCAAGCACACCCCCAGAGGTGCTTGTGAAAAGAAAAAGAGCAGCATCTGAAGCTACTGAGAAAATAAGAAAAGGTGAAGCACTCTACACAAAGGCCACAGATGTTGTTGTGACCATTTGGGGATCACTGCTTGAATATGACACAGCTGAGAAAATAAAGCAGATTGCGCGAGAGGCAGATGAGAAAATCAGTGCTACAAAGGCGGAAATTCGGAAGCTACCCCTCCAATAGAAGGTCATTAAAAATGCAGAGATCAAAAGTTTACAACATGAAGTGCAGACCGTTCACGAACAAGAAAAAGATAGGGAAGCCGAGGTTAAGGCATTCCAGTCGGAAGCTGAGAAGCACACAGACCATATTCAGCCGGTACAACAGAAACTTCAAGGAATATTTCAATCGATAGAGGCCAAATCATTGGAACATGTCCATTTCGAGCGTGTGGAGCAGTTGGTTGTGCAAGAAAAGGAAGCTGCGGAGGAAGTTGCTAAGGTTTAAATAATGGTGCAGAAATTCCAAGACAAAGTCCGTACTGTTGCACAGCCTGAGCTAGTGCCAACAGCTGAAAATAGTGCAAGAAAATAAGGCTGAGGTGCACAGCCAAAGCCACAAAAAAAAAATTGAAAACTAGCAAGGAAGGCATCCCTAGCGCAGCGTGCGCGAAAAGATGAAGTGGCACCGAAAGAAGAATTTGTGCGGAAAGGATGGTGCACTTTAAACCCGCCACCAAACCGGTTATGAGATGAATGGAGGGAGGTCCCAGACAGCTGGTAAGTACTGACAGACCATTAAATGCACCAAGATTCCACAAAGATTTGGCACTTGTGACATGACAACAACCTAGGCGAATCAAGTGTTAACGGTGACTATCCAGCTCATCAATACTCAATCACGAATGTCAGTATGGGGAAGTGACGACGTCGGTAATCATAGCAAATCTGAGAAGAAAATCCGGTACACCTGATCAAGGTCTTGTCCTAATGATGCACCTGGATAAACCTACATGGCAAGTGACCCGATGCTCCTCCTATAAGATCCGGGCGCCTCTACAACAAGCATACATCACTTAGTCATGCTGAATGAGCACCAGTTACAGTTTCAAATGGGTTGGGGAGTGTCATGGCGAGCAGCCTTGTGGGCTAAAGCAATTGCTGCATCCTTCAGCGTGTCGAGTATATCCAAAGACGAGAATAAGAAAGATGGTAACAGTCTGCAAGTTAATTCGACCCAGCTAGAAGTCTCTGGCGAAGTCATTCTTGGATATTAGTAGATCAGTAGATTAGCAGTCCTGTTTGCGGGACCAGAGAAAAAGATGGTAGGGACCATAGTTCTTTCCCAATTTGACAAACTCTGCGGGGTAAGAACCAAAGTCCTTGCTGCATTTGACAAAGTCTATAGGATTGGCGAGTGGGCTCATCTTCCAGCAATCCAGGCGAGATCTCCAGGTGTTAAGGGACCAGGGAAGGCCTATAGGTCCAGTTACGACTTGTACTCTATGTTGTTTTGGTGAAATTCGTCAAATTTTGGTGAATTATTCATCTCGACTACCCTTTCTTATGGGGATTTTCTAGTTTTCAATATGGACAAGTCTTCAAATCCCATATCTATGTCAAGAAGGGTGGTGAAGAGAAAGATGCAGAAAAGATGAAATCGAAGAAGAACAGCAAGAGAACAAGCCGTAGCAAGCACGCGCAAAACCCCAGGACCCTGAGAATGGCAGAAGAACCAAGGCCACTTGGATTGCTGTGTCGGAATGGGACACTAGCCACCCTTGGTGAAATTGGAGGCAGACTATGATAAGATGATGAAAGAGTCCTAGAGCAAAGAAAACATTACTGTTCACTGGGATATTGGTCCCAATAAGAAGCGCATAGCTTACTTTGTCTTCCCAAGCGAACTCAAAACTTGAAGCCTCCATTACGAGTCTTTCTATGGTGCCAAGAAAGAAGTTGTATTAGTGTGGTAACCTCGCAAAGCATCTAAGTATGGAAAGAAGTTGCGGTGCAGGAAACGTCAAAGAAAAAATAATTACAAAAGGTGCTGTGCAGATCACGCCTTCTCGTAGGTCCCTTCCTTCGTGGCTCAGGACGAGCCACAGGTGAGTGTTGGAGGCCTGTTGGCCCGGGAAAGGGGCATAAGGAATAAGTTCATGCATGCAACCAAGGAAGATGCATCGTGCACGCGACAAAAACAAAGCAATATTGCGAAGGAAGCAAAGGACCTGCATAAGCAGAATAGAGAGGTGCACGGTGAAGGAAAGGAAAGCGCAGAAGCGAGCAAATGATAACGATCGAAAAGAGATAGGTGCAGAATCCAGATCATGGCCATTTATGGTGGCATAATCCTGCAGCTACGCACGGATGAGGGGATATTTGTAAGTCAGGTCGATAGTGCCTCGTGTCAAGTCATGATCACCACAGTTGTAGCCTGAGGGGCGGCTGATGGTCACAATTAACAGACTGTCGGTATGCAGTCGGCCCTGCGGGGTCATGTAAAATAGTATAAATAGGAGGGATGCAATAGTTAGAAGGTTGCATTTTGTTGGATTTTTTTATATTTTAGTGGCTTTTAGTTGTTATCATTAATTGTGATTATGTTTAGATCGATTCTTCAGTAATAGTTTGCATGTTCAGTGGTAATCCATGGTGAAGGATGCCACTTTTGCTATAATGTTATAGAGATCAGAGAAGAGAAGACTCAAGAGGAGTCTGGTAGCGATAGAGGGGTTGTTGAGCCATGGATATGGCTGCTATGTGCGCGGATCGCTAGGAGTAGATGTAGGGTAGAAGAGAAAACTAGAGAGCATGAGAACCATAAGTCTGGGTCTTAAAGACATATCTTAAGATCAGTTTGCATCTTGCAAACTGCAAGGTGTTGTATCCTTTTCTCATGCCAGATGAAGAGCACCTTGGTGGTTTTTCCCAGATGGGTTTCCACATTATCTCTTGCGTTGAATGAATGATTGATGTGCTGGATGTTTATGTGAATGGTTCTTATTTGATTTCTATATAATGTTAAACGCTTCTTAAATCTTTGATGTTATTCTATAATCAGTAGATGAATGATTGGAAAGGCGTCACTGAAATGAATATGTATATACTAGCCTGTATGTTTCTGTCTTGAGTCACAACTTGAGTCGCATGTCCGATTGGTATGAGTCAACTGCATCGCACAAGTTGCGCCAGTTGCAAGGTGGAAAGGAAGGTCAAGTTGCGTGAATACATGTATTTGTGCTCGGTCGCACAATACTAACTCTTCTGTCTAGCCATATTGTTTCCTTCGTTGAGCTCCTTAGCTGTGAGTTAAGGGACTATAATCCCTCGACAATTGTGGAAACATGGTTTCAGTAGTTACCCATTGAAGAGATATCTCGGGTGAGACTGTGACATCTTCGCAGGTGTTACCAACGGGGCTTGCTCTGTCGGGCTGGTATCTTGGGTATTTGTTAGGTTAACAGGCTGCACAGAACCTCGGTTTCATGAGTTAGGAAAAGTGGCCAATAGCTCCGCTTCAGCGACCCCTTCATATTTTCTCATCCACAGTCATCGGTAGCCCTTTAGCAAACTGAGCAGACACATCGGCTGGCTTCAACAAACATCTTCCGATGGTTTTGACACTTAGAGAAAAATTTCAAAATTTTTCTTTCTGTTTTCCTTGTCGGTTTGGTTTTGGGTTTGTTAGCTGATGTATCGGCTCAACCTAGCCGAGACCATCAGCTCTACCCAGCCAAGACCATTAGCAAAACTCACCACTTCAAGCCGATGAGTGGAATATTCAAACTTAGAAAATTTTCAAAAAATTTCTCTCTTCTTTGGTTTCTTTTTCAGATGGACTTGGCTAAGTCATCCAATATTTTCCATACTTAGAATTTTTATTTTATTTTTTTAAATTCTCCCTGTTAGCTTGTGCTCAATAGGGGTTAATTCTACCTTTGTCAGCTGATTTCCTTGGCCCATAGAGGCCCAATATTGCAATCCTAAGGCTTTGATACCACACTATCAAATCCCCACCCTTCTACCAGCGAGAGGACACGACATTACCACTAACAGTCCGGGCAACTAGCCCCATGAACATAAGATAAATGAAATGAACAATAAAAAAAAACACATAGATGCATAAAACTATTATCAAACATGTGCAGATGTCTAATTCCTTAAACATACAGCGGAAGCAATTACGTGTCATTATATAACATACACAACATATAAGTATTCATCATGTTTGTTTATAATATTATTAAATTGCAAGGAGCTAAGCATAAGATTACTTATCTTTAGGAAAGCTTGTCGTGCAACCAGCTACGTCGCTGCAACGTTCCACCCAACCATAAGATAGTGCGCTCCTTAATCTCTTAGCGACACTGCAACCCTCGAGCTGGGCATGATTCCACAAGGGATAAGGGGAACTAGACGACTCACATGTAGCCATGGATACACCACTCATCCAAGCCAACATGGTTGGGTTTATTAGGCCAAGAGTACACAACAACACGTAACCAAGCCAACAAGTTGGGTTTATCAGGTTATCAGGAGATGGAAGCATTGTCTTCTAAGCTAGTGGGCTCACTGAATAGCTAAGGATGCCTACACCAGAACTAGCTTGACTCCTAATACATCCACACACACCCAACATAAGGAATCATTCCCTTCTCTGCTGCATAGTCCCTCGGGCCATGACTTCCCTTCTAGTGTAGTTCAGGAGGTGTAGAGAAAAGAGTCATCCCTCAAACTCTATCTATGAGGCTCTTGAAAAACATTAGGTTTTTCAAGCAGACTCCTTTCCACTCCTACACAGTCTAAAGACCAATCCATTGTGCACACACAGCAAAACAACCAGCCCTCGGATTTGAAGGAGGAACACCACTCCACAGAGCAAAACTGGAATGACAAGAATGGTTAACGTACAACCCATACTGGGAAATTGACTCCAAAGTCGATTATGGCCCTAGCGTGGCCAAAACGACCCAACACAACGTACAGCAACCCAAATCATGGGGGAAAGACAACCACTAATCCTCAGCCGCGTGAGGAGCGGACACACCACCTGCGTGGAGGTGGATTACATCCATAGTGACTACAACATGAAGGAAATTGCAAACATCAAAATCTGGAGAGGAATACTGAACCAGTCATGGTATGCCTACGTGAGGACTGAGTGACCGTGTGAGGATGGGAAGCTTCTCTTTTCCCTCATGAGGAAAAACCCCAAAGCCTACGCGTGAGGAGAAAATAGCATTTTGTGCGTAAGGATGGGAAATTGGGATCGCGATATCCTTCTCCTCCTACCCATGTGAGGATGAATGTGCTCCCTGGTGGAGTGTGCGTGTGGGAAAGGACTGACAGTCCTGCCACACACCACTGCCCATGCAAAAACGTTTTCCCAAGAAATAACTGCCCCCAACTAACTCCAAAGGATTTAATTTGGTAGTTGAGACAAGAATAAGACAAAAAAGGTTGTTGAATGAGACAAGGGATAAAGGGTGAGTAAGACAAAAAACAGGTGACAGATAAATGGGCTCACCTCTTGACACTTGGCTTTTCCCTAATGGCTCCCAAGGGTTAGACATCCCCCCCCGCCATATCCTTAGGAAATCATGCCCTTTTCGTTATGGTTGCATTGACATAGTTGGTTATAGGTATTTTTTTTTAATTACTTTGCATATGTACATGGTGCCCAAATTATAATGTGTTGGCTAGCACAAAAATACCATCAGCGTTGATTTTAATTGCCGAACATAAAACGATAAATTAATGGTGGGGCTTTTGCCTTTAGTTCCACACCATAATTACATACAATATAAACACCATACACATTTTTAATGCAAACGGGGTCAAAATCGGGGTGTTACAGCCTTCCTAAATGGTGTGATTGAGGAATAAGTATACATAGAACAACCGCAAGGATTTGAATTTGAAGACAGACGGACTCACGTATGCAAGTTGAAGAAGTCCCTGTACGGTCTGAAGCAAGATCCTAGAGCTTGGTATGGAAGGATAGATAGTTTCCTGACGAGCTTAGACTTTACCAAGAGTAAAGTTGATCCTAACCTTTACTACAAGGTTATAGAAGATGAACCTGTCATACTATTACTGTATGTGGATAATCTATTTCTGACAGGGAATGGGAAACAGATTATGGAATGCAAGAAGAAGCTCGCTAAATAATTTGAGATGAAGGACCTTGGGTTAATGCATTATTTTCTAGGTCTAGAGGAATGGCAGAACTCAGAAGGAATATTCCTCAACTAGGGAAAGTATGCAGTGGAAATATTGAAAAGATTCGATATGTTGGAATGTAAAGCCATGGCCACACCCATGGATACCAACCTGAATTTGTTGGCTGATGAATCATCAGAATTAGTGGATGTGACTCAATACAAATAGATTTTTGGGTCGTTGATGTATCTAACAAATACCAGACTAGGCATTTTCTTTTCTATGAACACCTTGAGTCAATATCTAGTTCAACCTAGACGTGTTCACTTGGTAGTTGCAAAGCATGTGATGAGATATCTGAAAGGGACTATAGAATTTGGTCTATACTATGAAGGAAACCATGATTATAGATTATATGGCTATACAGATGCAGATTGGGCTAGAAGTGTCTCAGACAAAAGAAGTACATTAGGTGGATGTTATAGTCTGGGGTCTGCTATTATTTCATGGTTTAGCAGGAAACAATCCAGTGTTTCTCTTAGCACAGCTGAAGCAGAATATATAGCAGCTTACTATGCTAGGTGTGAAGCCATATGGCTTCGGAAGCTGATGTCTGGTTTATTCAACCTAGAGTTGGATACTACTGTGATTCTATGTGATAACTAGAGTTGTATACAGATGACGGAGAACCCAGTGTTCCATGATAGATCAAAGCACATAGAAATGTGGTATTTCTACATTCGAGACATGATGCAGAAGGGAGCCATAAATCTCTTGTACGTGAGTATCGATGAACAAGTTTTTGATGTGTTGATGAAGCCTCTGTCTCGAGTAAAGTTTGAATATTTTCAAGACAAGATTGGTGTTTTCGGAAAGACCTTCCTTGAAAGGGGGAGCAGCGATGTTGCAGTGGGAGTGTATCATCCCTGGACATATGTCCTAAAGTGATCTGTAGACTTATGTCTCCGAGAAAGAAGAAGGATTGTATCATCCCTGAACATTCGTTCTAAAGCGATCTGGTGACTTCGGTCCTCGAGAATGTGGTGGGATTGCATCATCTCTGAACTCCTGTTCAAAATGTATCCAGAGGTTTCGGTCCCTGTGAATGTAGTGGGATTGCATCATCCCTAAAATTCTATTCAAAATGTATCCGGAGGCTTCGATCCCCATGAATGTGGTGGGATTGCATCATCCATGAACTTCTGTTCAAAATGTATCTGGAGGCTTTGGTGCCCATGAATGTGGTGGGATTGCATCATCCCTAAACTTCTATTCAAAATGTATCCAAAAATTTCGGTCCCCGTGAATGTGGTAGGATTGCATCATCCCTGAAATTCTGTTCAAAATGTATCCAGAGGCTTTGGTCCCTGTGAATGTGGTGGGATTGCATCATCCTTGAACTTTTGTTCATAATGTATCCAGAGGCTTCGATCCCCATGAATGTGGTAGGATTACATCATCCTTGGACTTAGTCCTAAAGTGACAGGGAGTAATGATCCCGTAATTGTATCCAGTGACTTCGGTTGCCGAGAATGTGGTAGGATTGTATCATCCTTGGACTGAAGTCCAAAAGTGATCCAAATACTTTAGTCTTCGTATTGTGGATTGCAGGTTGTTGATGATGATGATGATGTTACTGATCGAAAGATCAGAGTATGATGATGATGATGATGTTGCTCAAAGTATTGATGATGACGATGCTAATATTTCTGATCGAAAGATCAAAGTGTGATGATGATGTTGCTCAAAGAATTGTTGCTGCTAATGATGATGATCAAAAGGTCAAAGTACTATTGATCATGATGTCGCTGAAGACTAAAACGCTGACGATGATTTTGTCGATCAAAGTGTTGCTGCTGCTGAAATTGAAGATGAAGACTATATGTTAAAGATGTTGAAAAAGAGTCCTATGATTTATAGATGTATTGCCCTGATGATGTTGAAGATGATCTCTTTCCTCCTCCTGCTATTGTTGTTGATGTTGTTGTAGAATACCCTTCTCGTTAAGGGGGAGTGTTGAATTATTGTAACTTTGAAGTGTATTCACTTATTATCCCCGATGTTCCTATCGGGAGAATGATTTGTATTTCATTATACCCCAATGATCCTATCGGGAAAACTGCTAAGAGTAATGAGGGAATTCCCTCCGTTGTAAGTCGAGTCAATAGCACCCTAATTAATATTATATTAAGTTGTTTGTGTCCTCCTATAGAATTCATCCCAATCCATTTTAGTGGGGCAGGCTTGTTGGAGTGAATTGTCAAGTAAACAGAAGAACATAAATAGAAGTGAGGCTCCTCTCACTTCTACACACTCACACTCACTTGTCTAGTGCATAAGAGAGAGAGGTAGTTGTAACTACAAGGAGGAGAAGGATCAGTCTGGGGTTTTATCTTTTATCTTTTGATCATCTATATTGAGGAAGCATTTGCTGGGTTTTTCCCATTAGGGTTTTCCCATGGTAAATTTGTGTTGATCTTGTGATACTGTTTCTTTCAATGATCTTGTCTATATGCTTTTGTTATGAAATTGAAATTGAATGATGATAATCTAGCTTAATATGGAATATTAACACTTTCTTGGGTTCATACTCCCGCAGTTAGACACTTGCCCCACTGGTGTTTCCTTCCAACTTGCTGCTGGAGCATCATATTTCAAAGGTCAAACTTTTATTAACCTCCCATATATA